>CM071569.1:281759105-281893312 GCA_036426205.1 Ascaphus truei
AGTACTGCATGCTATGCCCGTGGAAGACACGCTCGTGGCTCTGTTGTGCAGTACTGCATGCTATGCCCGTGGACGACACGCTCGTGGCTCTGTTGTGCAGTACTGCATGCTATGCCCGTGGGAGACACGCTCGTGGCTCTGTTGTGCAGTACTGCATGCTATGCCAGTGGGAGACACGCTTGTGGCTCTGTTGTGCAGTACTGCATGCTATGCCCGTGGGAGACACGCTTGTGGCTCTGTTGTGCAGTACTGCATGCTATGCCCGTGGGAGACACGCTTGTGGCTCTGTTGTGCAGTACTGCATGCTGTGCCCGTGGGAGACCCGCTCGTGGCTCTGTTGTGCAGTACTGCATGCTATGCCCGTGGAAGACATGCTCGTGGCTCTGTTGTGCAGTACTGCATGCTATGCCTGTGGAAGACACGCTCGTGGCTCTGTTGTGCAGTACTGCATGCTATGCCCGTGGACGACACGCTCGTGGCTCTGTTGTGCAGTACTGCATGCTATGCCTGTGGAAGACCCGCTCGTGTCTCTGTTGTGCAGCACTGCATGCTATGCCCATGGAAGACACAATCGTGGCTCTGTTGTGCAGTACTGCATGCTATGCCCGTGGAAGACACGCTCGTGGCTCTGTTGTGCAGTACTGCATGCTATGCCCGTGGAAGACTCGCTCGTGTCTCTGTTGTGCAGTACTGCATGCTATGCCTGTGGAAGACCCGCTCGTGTCTCTGTTGTGCAGTACTGCATGCTATGCCCGTGGAAGACACGCTCGTGGCTCTGTTGTGCAGTACTGCATGCTATGCCCGTGGAAGACTCGCTCGTGTCTCTGTTGTGCAGTACTGCATGCTATGCCCGTGGGAGACACGCTCGTGGCTCTGTTGTGCAGTACTGCATGCTATGCCTGTGGAAGACTCGCTCGTGGCTCTGTTGTGCAGTACTGCATGCTGTTGTGCTGCAATGCTATGAATGGTGGAATATAGAAAGTTGTTTGTTTATTAAAGAAACACGCACATACTCTATGAGAAATGGGTTGTGGTTCTACAAAGTCCCAATAACGTTTTAAGGGGTTCCATGTAGCTGCAATGCTTTTGAAAGGCCTCCGCCTTGAGCACCACTGAATTAGGTCAACTGGGATGTCGCAGTGCAAGACCAGCAGATACAAATGTAACTCGTGATCACGTTCACATGTCTCAGACAGGTCTGCATACCTGCTGTCCCCATAATTTCCTAGCAGATGTAGCGGAGTCATTACCCTAGCTCTGGTGCGGGGAATTGTTCCGCTGCTCCGCAGCGCCTCAGAGAAATTGGGTACTGGCGGCGGGCACTTTAGAGGTTACGCGCATGCGTGGAATTGGCAGTGACCGGTGGCCATATTGGATGTGGAGTCACAATGGAAGACAAGGGAAATGGAGGGAGCGGTGGCCATCTTGGATGGGGCACCGCCGGAAAAGGAAGGAAGCAGGGAGGAACCCAGGATATTCTGCGCGGGGATTGAGGGAGACTTTCAGTCCTGACGGAGCCAGCCAGGAGGAAGGTAGTGTCCAGGGAGCAGTCAGCTTCCTGGACTAGGCCAGACCTTGCCCCTTAGGCCCCAGATAGCCCCTATCACTCTAGTGGAGTATTGCAGGGCCTGCCATACAATAGGGATCATCGCTTACTTGAGAGACTGCAGCGTTCAGGGACTTTGTGTGAGACACTTCGGCTGGAGCTCACACCACGTGTAGGCCTGGACCCTTAGGCGAGAGGGGATTGCTGTCAGAGGCTCCGCTGCGTGGGACCTGCTTCAGCGTAATTCCGAAAGCTGCCTCTGGCGTACTGGAGTACCCAGGCAAGTATCACACGTGCACCAACGATCCACAAAGGAGGGGTGGGGGGGAGTAGAGCTGCCCTCTCACACACTTTAGGTGGGATCTGCTTTGTGAACATCGGGTTACAGGTGCCCAGGGCACCCTCAGTACTTTGGGGGAACCCCCATTATTATTGTAATGTATTGCAGTGTATAGTACTGTCTCCTATGAGGAGTCAATCCCGCCTACGCTGGGATCCTCTTAGGTGGAGGCGCTGCAGTTGGCATCCCAGGCTCCCCAGGAGCGGAGGCCTTGGATCCCTGTGAGCCTCACAGGTACAGCAGCATGCGTAATCGCCCGTGGTTTTCCTTAGGCATAGGGAAAGGGGATTACACGTACAATGGTTCCACTGCAGCCAGGGGTTCTGGGTAATGACATGCAAATGAGCACTCGCAGTGTGTCGCTTTTTGCTTCTTGTCCATTTTAACAAGGACTCCCTGCAATCTTATGCCTGCCGCATTACACAGCTTTTCAGCACAGCCCGAGTTAAAGAAAGAACAAACCTAAATAAAAACTCCCTAAAAAAGAATATCAGAGGCAACTGTCCCACCGGTCAGGGAATGCCGAGTCTTTTTACGAGGCGGTGTAATTAAACCATGTGCATGGAAAAAGCTCCACTTAACAAGCCCGCTGCCGGACCGGCTGGCCAGGAGACGTACAATACTGTGCCTTTTCCCTGCGTTCCGAGCAGCCCTTTGCCCTGAACTCCTCAGCAGCTGCGGTCCCACATCCAGAAGCCTGCACGTTCACATCGGAAAGAGGCCGGGGGAAAGCAAACTGTCCCACTGTGGGACGCCAGGTCATGCGCGGCAGGTCACACGCGCGTCACTCCGGCTACTGCTCGTTAACCCATTCGCTGCTGCTGTGTGTCTCGTAAAACATAATTCAGGTTAATAAAACTGGGATAAAAAGTGTGTCCACTGTTATTCAAAAAGCATTCACTGGTCTTGTTATTTCCGATATATTCTGATTTGAATTAAAACCAGCGGGAGGCACGTATGTGCCCCTTACCTTCTGTAAACTCCATACCCGCTGCTGTACTGTAAAACACTACGCTGAAAGAATGGAGCCTTATAACCCCGGCTACTACTGTGTGTTCAATCTCAGCCACTGAGCTTAATGTGTGTAACAGCTTTTACATGTCAGGTCCAGGGGCCTAACTCTATAAAGCACGGCACATCGTTCTGTACACAGTATTACCTATGTTTGTTAGCAGTTGGCTAGTGCAGGGGTGCGAATCTGCATTCCTAAGGCCCCCCCCCCCCCTCCCATCAGGTCAGGTTTCCAGGGTATCCCAGCCCCAACACAGGTGGCTCAATCAGAGGCTCAGTCAAAGATTGAGCCTCTGATTGAACACCTGAGCTGAAGCAGGGACTGGCGGAGCCACCTGTGCTGAAGCAGGGATGTCCTGAAAACCTGACCTGTTGGGGGTCGGGGGGGGGGGGGTGGATTGAGGACTGGAGTTGAGCACCCCTGCACTATGAGTACCCAAACAGTGGTGGAATTAGTGAATTGGGGGCGCCGGGTGCAAGAATATTGTTGATCCCCAACCCCGGCACACGACGACATAATATCTACATATATAGTAACAAATAAAAAACATATGTAGAAATAGATAAGAAATATCTCACGCTGTTCCTGCTTTACTGAACACGGGCAGCCCGCCAACCACCCTCACTCTAGTTTAACCCCTTAATTACCTTAGCGGCTAGGAGATTACCTGTAAGAGCTGTGCAGGGAGGTGCAGCTCTCTCTGTGCAGAGAGATCGCCTGTAAGAGCTGTGAAGGGAGATGCAGCTCTCTCTGTGCAGGGAGATCACCTGTAAGAGCTGTGCAGGGAAATGCAGTTCTCTCTGTGCAGGGAGATCGCCTGTAAGAGCTGTGCAGGGAAATGCAGCTCTCTCTGTGCAGGGAGATCGCCTGTAAGAGCTGTGCAGGGAGATGCAGCTCTCTTAGTTGAAGCGGAGATCACATTGTAAGAGCTGTGCAGGGAGGTGCAGACGACCTCTCTCATTGCAGGAGCTCGCCTGTACAGAGCTGCTGCAGGGAGATCAGCTCTCTCTGTGTCAGGGGAGATCGACCTGTGTAAGAGTCTGATGAGGTGAAATGCACAGCTATCTCTGCAGGGGATCGCAGGTAGAGAATGCCTGAAGAGCTGTGCAGGAGAGAAATGATCAGCCTCCTGTGACACGGGAGATCGCCTGTATGTAAGAGCTGTGCAGGGAGATGCCAGCTCTCTCTGTGCAGGGAGACACGGTAAGAGCTGTGCAGGGAGATGCAGCTCTTTCGTGCAGGGAGATCGCCTTAAGAGCTGGGCTGGTCAGGGAGATCGATTCCTCGTCGGACGCTAAGAGCTGTGCAGGGAGAATCAGCTCTCTCTGTGCGGGGAGATCGCCTGTAAGAGCTGGCAAGGATGCAAGGAGATGCCCATCTCTCTCTTGTGGCGGTAGGTCGCCTTTAAGAGGGTGCCAGGGAGGAGATACGCCTTGTAAGAGCTGTGCAGGGAGATGCAGCTCTCTCTGTGCAGGGAGATCGCCTGTAAGAGCTGTGCAGGGAGATGCATCTCTCTCTGTGCAGGTAGGTCGCCTGTAAGAGCTGTGCAGGGAGATTCATCTCTCTCTGTGCAGGTAGGTCGCCTGTAAGAGCTGTGCAGGGAGATTCGTCTCTCTCTGTGCAGGGAGATCGCCTGTAAGAGCTGTGCAGGGAGATTCATCTCTCTCTGTGCAGGGAGATCGCCTGTAAGAGCTGTGCAGGGAGGTGCAGCTTTTCCAGACTACAGGCAGATCGCACGGGCAGAACTTAGAAAAAGGCTGAGATACAGTAAGTCACTGCTACCCTGAGCGGTATTGGCATTTTCCTACCTCACGGCCTCTGACTTGCGATAATTCTTTGTGAATACCGTGATAACACACATGTCAGACTGTGAGGTAGATCACGCCAAACCGTTCCATTTGGCAGTGATAACATCGAAGCTACAGTACGTGAATAAGCCCCATTAACTGGTGATAACACTGTGGTTACTCTGATTCTTCCCCTGGTAGCGTTCACTCCAAGGCTGTGGAGGTACTTATGCTTGTGACCCTTACTATTGGTATTAGTATGTCTAATCTATGGCATTCTCCTACTGTACCTAGCTTCAATAATGCCCTATCTCAGGTGGATACACAGGGACACACACTACTCTCTGGGATCACTATCCTGTTTCGGTGCACGGCATTCTTAGTCTATACTGGTCTAGCCTAGTACCCCTGGCTACTTATGTCTCTGGCCCCAACACTGTAAGTCCTGGTAAGGAGCAGGCAGTGTTGGGGTTAAGTTCCTCATAGCATGAGTCAGCCTGTGTGTACACCAGGAGGTTGATAATTTGTTGCGGTCTACAGATGCTAGCTGGAGCATGTGACCAGGGGGGTGGGTTCCCTGGAGGGTGTACTGCCCTCTTATGAGGTGTAAGGAGTGGGACCTTCCCCTGGGGTATATAACATGGCATCCTACTAAATGAGTGGAGTTCCAGGCAACCTCTCCTTAGGGAGGTAGCTGAATACCCCTTACCCCATGAGGGGGTAAGGGAGCTGAGGATAAATTCTTGGGGCCTGAAGTTCCTTGGGCTGATTCCAGGGATGGGCCCTGCGAGCTAGGCTCTGACCCAGGAAAGATACATGCAAGCTGCGAGGGATAGGAGCAAGTACGGCCTCTGATTGGACCTCCCTTGCATGCGAGCTGAGATGACTATCTGCTGCAATAAAGAACCAGTTATACCATCGCTCCTGTTTGTTCTATGGAGGAAGAATGGCCTGTGGGGGTTACCCTGTTTCTAATAGGGTCCCTGCAGGATGGAGGCGCTGCGCCACAGAGAGGATTGCTGAGAACCTGTCCTGTTGCTACTCCCAAACACCACCAGTGGAGACTCCGACTTCTGTATGCCTATAGGTTAGCACCACATAACACCAGGTAGTTGCCACATCTCCCTTAGGGGGAGGGGTTGTTTGCTACATTGGTCTTATCGGGAGTTTACTGAGGACCTTCCAGTGGGGCCGATCCGATTATGCTCTTGAGCTTCTACTCTGAAAACTCCCAGCTAAGCCCATGCCTACTCCTCTCCTGGCCATCTCAGGCATATTACTATCGGCTTTAACTATATAGGGCATGGTCCTTAACTCAAAACAATAAATGATAACAGAATATCCTTAACACACACACAACTATACACTTAAATGTATCTAGATAGTATAGAGATAGACAAAACACACAAACACACAAACAACACACAAACACACACAACACACACACACACACACCACACAACACAACACACACACACACACACACAACACACACACACACACACACACAACACAACACCACACTGTATAAAAGGGGACTTGCAATACTTCCAGGTAACGGGTTATGTGTGGTGCTAACAAACACTGCTTGTCATACAGGTCACGATTACATCCTAGCAGAAATAGGCAGGCACTCACAATGGAAGAACATATCTTTTATTTCAACATTTCGGCCCCGGATGGAGAAAGGCGCTATCGCGAGCCGAGACGTAGAAATCAATGATATATTTTGGAGCGTCTGCCTATTTTTGCTATGAGATCTAACACACACACACACACACACACCACACACACACACACACACCACACACACACCACACACACACACACACACACACACACACACACACACAATGTCAAATTCTTGTATAAGCTCAGCTCATCTAGAGCAAGTTATTTGACCTGTCTGTGCACCTTAATCAGAGTGTAAGCTCTGCGGGGCAGGGGACCAGTGTATGAACCTTCCCCTAGGTTCATAGCCCTGCTCCCAGTCTGGTCCTGCCATGCCTGTCTGTGCACCTTAATCAGATTGTAAGCTCTGTGGGGCAGGGAACCTTCCCCTAGGTTCCTAGCCCTGCTCCCAGTCTGCCCTGCGATGCCTGTCTGGCTGGGAGCTGCTTCTTTATCTGTGACTCCTCCAGAAAAGTTCCTTTTGAAGTTTCTATTCTAGACTCCCGGCGGTGCTGTACTCCCCCTCCCGGTCCCTGCCCCGTCTTTGCTTTGCTCAGAGGATGTGACATCGATGACCTGACATTGTCAGCGGGGCACCGGGAGCAGGAGGGAAGGAAAAGTTTAAAAAGGCCACTGAACAATACCAAGGACAATAAACAATGGGCAGTTTACAGAGGGACGTGAACGCTCCGGGGGCTGTGAGAGGCCGAGGGAGACTCGGGTCTCAGTTATGTATGCAACATCAACAAAGCAGGGCATGGAAACGAGAGAGCAGACTAGGGCTGACAGGTGTCCGGTGTTGAACCGGACTGTCCTGTACTTGGTTACTGTCCAGTAAAAAATGAGCGGTACTGTAACACTGGACATGAATGTGTCCAGTATTTTCCTCCCTGGACGTAGTGACCTGACGCACCTTTCACCATTGAGTCCAGTATTTTTGGAGAAGCCACCTGGCGACCCTAAAGCAGACACCTGACTCACAACATTAACTCTTAACGTGCTGCCAGCCCCTCTGGCAGCAGGAGGGTTAACCTATGAGACCATGTCTATTTATTTATTTTTTTGACGTCGAATGACCCCCAAAGTCGCCAAAAATGCGCCGGAGAGTTTTCCCGCTCTTTTACCCAATCTCTTGGGTGATAAGGTTGCTGGTCAACTTGTTAATCCGCGCGCCTTACCCTGTGTGGGATTGGGTACGCTAAATGGGCCACCCCCGTTAGCCGGAAACGAGAAGCACAATAATGATAAGATTACAAGCGCACCGAGCACAAAGAAAATAGAAATGGAATCATTTCTTAAATATTTTGTGTAGAAGAAACAAATGTGTTTAATGTGGCGCGTGGCAGTGATTGGGGTTTCCTAAAGCAGCGGGTTACATTTTGCCCCGTTTGCAGATGTAGACTGTGCGGGATCATTCGGGCCCCTCTCCCAGGTCATTTCCTTCTGCGTGGGGTTTAGGGGTTAAGGGCTTGCAACGCTTTGCACAGCCTGCCGACAGCTATCTTGGGGTCCCAGGGCCGAAGTCGAGACCTAGGCCCCAAGTTGCTGGGTGGAAGGGGGGCGCGCTGGCGGTCTTTCATGTTGAGGGCAGCACTTGTAGAGCAGAGGGAGTAAGGCCCAGCAGATGGGGCCCAGGACACTTGCTCTGCACTCCTCCTCCCCCCCCCCCCCACAATCACAGTTTAAATGCTGTGATGATTCATTTTTTAACTACCGCAACATTTAAACTGTGATTACAGACGTTTGGTCGGGGAAGAGCACAGGGCCTTCGTAAGCGCGGGGCGTCTGTAAGTGCGGGGTCAGGTGTAGTTGCACCGATGGCACCGTCATCAAGCAGGTCCAGCTGAATTAAGTGCGAAAGATACTTTTTGCCAACATACAAAACTACAAGGCTCAACCCCCAAGCATGGAACACCCCAAAAAGTAATGGCCCTCATTCTCCGGAGGCTGGATTTTCCATGGGCTTGACAGCATTCAGGAAGAAGGCATGAAGACAGAGGGTGCTAAGAATCCATAGAGTTAAACAAAAGCTGTTATTCAAACCTCAATCTGGCTTCCTACAACTTCTGGACTCTCTCCAGTGAAGCAGCACTGCAAGAACTGGAAGCCAAACTAGAAAAGATGAAATGAGATATTGTTGGAAGTAAGATGAAATGATGATGGCCTCATTGAGCTCACAAGCAGACACCTATTAAATTACAGAGGTAAAGAAAACGGAAGAATCAATGGAGTATGAAAGCAGATGGGGAAGAGCAGCCAGAATTGTCATTCATTTGGCAAAAAGGTTCAGTGTATGAGCAGACAGCAAGTTATCCAGACAATGAAGTGGACGATTTATACCATGAAACCCACCAACTGAACAAAGGAAGTTGCCATCATTATGGAAGATTTCAATACGAAGATTGGTGCTCAGAAGAAAGACGAAGCAGCAGTGGGTAAGCATGTTTACGGCAACAGCAATGAACGTGGGGACAGATTGGTAGAATTTGTACAATGTGAAAACTTCTACATCATGAACTCGTTCAAATAGAAAACGAAGTGGACCCAATAGAATCAAGAATGTAATTGATTATATCCTAGCTGGTTCGCGGCAAATTACATCTGCATGGAAAGACGACATGTGATTAAAAAGAAGACGAAAAAACAATCAACATCGAGAAGCTCAAGGATAACCGCAGAGAATTTCAACGAGAGCTGAAATATCGCTTCAGCCTGCTCCAACTGCACCGGGGCACTTTAACAAGCAATTATGAAGAAGATTGTTGTTGAAAGCGCAGGGAAAACTGGAGGAATCGCTAACAAAAAAAACAGGGTAAGAAAACATCAGATGAGACAGAGCAATTGCTGAGGAACCGACAAGAAATGAAGCAATCCCAAGACGTCCAAACAATAATGAAATAAGCAGATCTGCGCGAGACGATCTGCAAACGTATAGCTGGAGAGGTAAGAAAATGTGACGTTGATATGGCGAGGAAGACTATGAAAGATAACAAAAGCTTGAAGAATACGAAGCAGCGGCTTATGGTTGGGAAGAAGCAAATCATTGCACTCAAACTAGACAAGGGATACACATAGAAGACCGTGCACTTATAAAGGGGGTTGACGACTTTTACAAGACATTGTACGAGAACACAGATGACACAGGATATAATCCAGCAGAGGAAGAGTGAGGAGATGTACCATGCATCCGTCCAGAAAAACTGGCAAAGGCAATTCAATTCATAAAGAACGCAAAGGCCAATTTTAAAAGAAGCTGAGGAGCAGTGTCAGGCCGGACGGGATCAGAACCCAAGAGCTCTGTTATTGGGGGCAGCAACTCTAACAGTTACATTAATTACATTGTAAGCTCTTCGGAGCAGGGACTCATTTTCCTAAATGTTACTTTTATTTTTGAAGCACTTCTTCCCATTATATGTTATTTGTATTATTTGCTATTTATATGGTTGTCATGTGTATTACGGCTGTGAAACGCTATGTACATTAATGGCACTATATAAATAAAGACATACACACATACATTCATACAGTTAACTAAACCAGCTGCTGGATAGCTCCCCTGCCACTTTTATATGTAAACTGATCACTTCCACTTCTTGGTTGCCAGATCAATGTACTTTTGCCCTTGCATCCAGCCTTGCTACCAGAGCATCTATCCTTTGGATTTGTTTGCTGCCCAGTCTTCTGCCTGCCTGACTGTGCTCTTGGCCTCTAGCTTCCCTGGCATACTTGACTACGTTGCTGCTTTCCACCGACCCTGACATAGCCTGCTTAAGTGTTATCCTACCTGTTGCCTGCCCTGACCTCAGCCTGCCTGACCTTCACTTCTGGGCTCTGTCCCATTCTGCCTGCTCCAGACTTTGGGATTATCTTCCTGCCATTGACCCCACCTTCACCTGTGCCCTACAGGAAGAAGTAGAGAAAATCCTTGCAAAACTGTTTACGTGTTGCTTGAAGAACAGGAACATTCTGGAACAATGCCATAGTTATCCTCATCCAACCACTTAAAATATTTGTACAAAGATACCTCCTAATAGGCTACAACAGAATAAGTGGATTTCGTGGTGGATTCAACAAAATGGACCACATCCAAATCGTACAAAAAGAGATTTAATTCGGTCTACACCTCAGCGATTCTAAATGCATTAAGAAGGCAAAGTGTTGTAGAGGCGTACATTGATATTACAAGGAACATTTACGAGAATGCCACGTCAACCATTAGATTACATGAAGATTCAAGTAAGATAAGGACCTTAACCCCCAACCCTAAAACCCCTAACCTGTAAAAAGCCTAAACTGTGCAGCTAAAGGACCGGTGGCGAAACGGCCGTGGCCAATTGTCCCATTCCATTTAAGGCCTTCCTTTCCATGCCCCTATGGCAGCAAAGGGATTAAAATATAGTGCTCCGATGTAGTGTTTTGTTAACCTTCGGGCTCTATGACTCCACTTCCGGGTGATATCATGGGATTGCACGCGCCCTCCTCCCGTGCACGGATAGGGAAAGGGAAAAATGCTCTCTCAGTTCCCAAAAACTAAACAAGAAAGGATATCCACATACAGTCGGCTTCCGGAATTGTGTTATTGTAGCTTATTTCTAAGGCGCCAACATATACCACAGGGCAGTATAGCGATGCAGACATATACAGTAGGTATAAGGAACAATGATAATAGCAGATTGTAACTTAATTAGACACAAGTTGCACAGATTCCTGCTCAAGGGAATCAAATATTTTATCTGGTATATACAGTATACAGATGTAGCTAACCTAACTGTCTGCAGTGCTGCGGCGAGTCGTGACACCTGAGGTTTAGTGCATACGGAAGTACTCCCTTCCCCATAGCGCTTCCTGCAGCAGATATGCTCTCCCACGACGTGGACTTTCACCTTGGCGGACGCCCCACCGGAGACATTAAATCTGGCCACATCTGTAGGTCACCTTTGGTTTGTGTCATGACTTGTGACGCAATGTCGCAAATAGTCATATATCATGTGAAAGTCTCTAAGCTCTTCATAGAGATGTCATCCCCCAAGGACTCTCATCACTGACATGTGGGGATTCTGCACCAATAAACAGAAACATACAATTTGCCGGCAGATCTGAACCACTCGGTCCACGTCTGCCCATCCCCCCTATCTTCTGTAAAACCTCACACCCTACTGTATTCCCGGCTTCCATTTATATTTAGTTTTTATGTCCATCCCACACATGTTTTACAGGAGCAATTTGTGCCTTTTTACATTTTTTTATTGTTTTTAACATAAAGCAGGGGGTCTACAAAGCTGAACCCCATTAATTTCAGCTCTGGGGACCCCCTGCTTCCCGAGATACAGACCTCCAAAGAGGGTGCTAGTTTGAAGCTCGGGCCAATAGGAAGCCACACCTGATGATGTCACGGATTCCTATTGGCTCGCCGGGCTCGGGACCTTTAAAATCTCCGCCATTACATGAACCCGAGTGTAGCGGCTACCACCACCACCTACGAAAGTACGTATCTCCGGAAGCAGGGGGTCCCCGGAGCTGAAATGAATGGCGTGAAGTTCTGGAGACCTCATGCTTCAAACCTACGATAAGAAAAAAATAATAATAATAATCGCCCGCGTGGATTTCCGCTTGACATTCTCTTACTGTATGAGCTGCTACCACCTCAGTTGGGAAACTATTCCATTGTAATGGGAAACTGGACTTTTATAATTGAGATTCAATTGAAGTCTACGAGGCTAGAAACAGTGGCACCGACTCCAAATCAGAGAGAGAAACAGAAAAGGAATGAGTGCAGCAGGTCTGTCCAGAGCACGGACTCATTTCTCACCATGTATATATTTTTCTGCTTGGGTTATTGTGGTATGATGAGACGTGTGATTTAATGATAAAGTTCTTGCAACGTCGTTTAAGACCAAACCGCTGCCCCTCCCAAACTGTTAGTCACCCCTCAGGCTCCCCCCTCAAGAGCTCTCCACAAACAAATGTTGACTGATTATTTTAGGTTTGTGGAAGCTAGCGCTATAAAAATAATGAAATAAACTAGAGCAGCGGAAACCAACTCCTGCTTATCCATTTGATAGGAAGAGTCATTTTTTTAAATGTTTTTTTAATTTCAACCAATTATTCTTATTTTATGAAGAAAACAGGATTTCAGTTAGTTGTGAATACAAGCATGGAAACACTCAGCAGCACATCCCACTGGCACGTATAGGGTACTGCAATCTGTACATTTGTAGAACATATGGTAGAAAATGACTGGTTCGCTTGAAGCCTGATGAAGGACCCTGTGAGGTTTGAAGGCTTGTAACAAACTACAGTACTTGTTGTACCAATAAAAGACATTGCAGCTACTCACTCTCCCTCCTATGTTATTTTACTACATGGGTTTGGGACTGAAAGATGGGGGGAGAGGTTGTGTAAGATTATCAGGGAGCCAAAGAAAAACATAGTAATGTGTGATATGGTGTTAGAAACCTGTTTAAGTCAGATAATATGTACGTTTCTGCTCTCTTTTTTAATGAGAGAGGAGGTGGGGGGATGTTTGTTTTAATCTCAGTAGCTCTAAGGGGTCCCGGGGAGTTCAACTGCACTGCTCCCATTTCCAACTCCTGGTTGCCAATAAATTAAACCTTAAAATCTCCCTGGAGAACAATAGTGTCACTGGGGTCAGCCATGGCTGCTTTCAGATAAAGGATTAGGCATTCTGTGACTCAGGACTTGGCTTCATGTGTAGGCGTGACGGCGGATATGTATATCTGTGTGTCATCAGCATAGAGGTGATATTTGAAGCCAAATGAGCTGGTCAAATCCCTTATCGAGCATGTGTGGAGAGAGAAGAGGCGGGATGAAGAGGACTTATCCATGGCACAGGAGACCGTGAAAGAAGAGTGAGAAAAGCTAAGAGGAGATATAGACTTGAGAATGTAAAAAAGGTGAAGGAGGGTGGTTAACAGGGTCAAAAAACGGCCGACAGGTCAATGGAGAACGAGAGAGGAGTAATAACGGCCTGGAGTTTTAGCTGGCTGGAGGCTACCTTAGTCAGGGCAGTTTCTTCGGAGTTAGAGGTTGAACAAAACAGTGACAGCTCTTGTTTCTATTTAAAGACAATAATTGTCGGGGTGGCCAACTCTGGTCCTCAAGGGCAACCAACAGGTCAGTTGTCCAGGATATCCCTACTTCAGCACAGGTGTCTCAATCAGTGGCTCAGTCAAAGACTGAGCCGCTGATTGAGCCATCAGTGCTGAAGCAGGGATATCCTGGAAACCTGACCAGTTGTTGGCTGGACTTGAGGACTGGAGTTGGCCACCCCTGCCCGATAAATACCTTATTTTAGTGTTTTCATACGTTTTACGGAGCTGTGGAACCTCAGATAATATGTTTAACATTACAACACAAGAAGGGACCGGCGCTTCGGAGGTCTTCACACCAACAAAAAAGGATTTTAATCCAAGCAGATCGAGGTTTCGGTCAAACGCACGGACCTTTGACAAGCTATCATCTTTACAAAGGTCAGTGTGCTTGACCGAAACGTTGATCTGTGTGCATTAAAATGATTATTATTATTTTTTTGTATGCAGAGCTCCGGAGCGTCGGTTCCTTCTTGTTTTCGGAGGATGTGTCCTGTATTATAGGGCTCCCCAGTTGGGGGATGGTCTGTGTGCCCCAGAGGCAACTACATAAATCCAGCGAGGGCCCCTAATTTCTATCTTCTAACATTACAATATAACATTTTATTGACCTTTCCGTATTCTTAAACTAAGAATTAAAAAAAAAAAAAACATGTAATGGATACACAAACAGGCCTGCGCAACTCCAGTCCTGGTGGGCCGCAAACAGGCCAGGTTTTCTGGATATCCCTACTTCAGCACAGCTGGCTCAACTAGTGGTTCAGTATGACTGAGGAGCAGCTGTGCTGAAGTAGGGATATCCTGAAAACCTGGCCTGTTTGCGGCCCTCGAGGACTGGAGTTGCGCAGGCCTGCAATAGAACATTGAAATAACATTTTAAATCAGGCCTACACAACTCCAGTCCTCGAGGGCCGCAAACAGGCTAGGTTTTCAGGATAACCTGAGCCACTAATTGAGCCAGCTGTGCTGAAGTAGGGATATCCTGAAAACCTGGCCTGTTTGCGGCCTTCGAGGACTGGAGTTGTGCAGGCCTGTTTTAAATGATGTGGTCCAAATAGCCATCATACCTTTTGCTTAGCTTCTTTAACCCTTTAATTCACCGCGGCTCCAAGAAAAACAATGCAGAGCAACCAAAGGCTTCCTATTTTTGAAGGCAGAGGTGCTTGAGCCCTCTGCAAAGCGACACGCTCCAGGCCGTTTTTTTGCATTAACGGGGTTATTTCTTAATCCCACTATTACCATTGTTAAAGTTGGGAATCCCCTTTGATGGGGCTGCTGAAAACTAAGCAGGTTTTACACACATGACACACAATGCAGAAAGCCACGAAATCAAGTATCCCTGCCATGGTCTCCGAAATCCCATCAAGTGCGCAGCCGGAATAAGGAGCTGTTATTTCACTTGCAAATCCAGCTTCTACTCTTTAACAGTGTGTGGGGGTAAGCAGGATGTAAATGGCAATTTCTCACTTCTAACAGCGGCAGCATCGACTGGGAAATTAGAAGCCAAAAGATCAGCCGGGAATGTGTGCTGTATTTCTACCGAACAAAGTAGCTAGACAATGTAACACATCAGCGGGGAAAGACAGCATGGCGCTGGGCACACATCGGGAAAGGAATCTCCTAGGAGACGGAATGAGATGGTACACGACTTTGGAGGTCATAAGTGGGTTCTAGAGGTCGCATGTTCAGACATAAATATAGTTATAATATATGTAATCAAATGAGAGCAGGGGTCTCCAGAGCTGAACCCCATTAATTAGTCCATTGATAGAAAGTGGGTGTCCATGAATCTGATGACTTTATTATTGGGTTGGAGCAAACAAAATTGAGAATTAATAACCCATATTTAAAAAGGAACATTTCAGACTTCAAGAATCATTTCCAAAACATACTATTTGAAGACAATAGGGCAGGTCCTCCAGTCCTCAAGGGCCACCGACAGATCAGGTTTTAAGGATGTCCCTGCTTCAGCACAGGTGGCTCAATCAGTGGCTCTGTCGGAGTGCCTGCTTCAGCACGTGTCTCAATCCGTGGCTCAGTCAAAGACCTGTGCTGAAGCAGAGATATCCTGAAAACCTGGATCTGTTTGGAGGGTTTTAAGGACTGGAGTTGAGAACCTCTGCATTAAGGCACACATATAGCATGCCACTGCTATCAGTTCACTTTGATCCTAATGCTTGTGGAACACCAGATTATAAAAACACAGACCTACAGCATCATTATATAATATTTATTTTCACACATAGGGTCCTCCTGGAAAATGGAGTTAATGTATTATCAGTTTGTATTGGGACGTAGCAAGAACAGCTGGTAAAACCGGCTTCACGTCAAAGGCAAATCCTGGCCGATCCACTAAAGTCAGATGGGTGACACTGGGTGACACTGGGTAACAACGATCTGAGGGATCTACAATATGCATCAGTCTAACTTTAAAACAGCAGTTCAATGCTGCCGTTTATTTAAAAAAAAAAATACTTTCCATACAATATGTGCATCAATACAATATACACACTGACAAGTGATTAGCTAAATTGCCGATCAATCGGCGCAGATTCGGCTCCGGGGTTCACTAAATGGCTGTCAGTGCAGCAAAAGAGGACCAAAGATGAAAAGTTCTGTGGGGAAGATCATGTGACCAGGCAGTCACTAGATACAGCTGGTGTACTGCTAGAGAGAGAGAGCAGGGCTCAAACAGGGATGTGCCAGAGCCTTTTTCGGAAGAGGAAGGGGATGTGACTTTGTAAATGGTTGCTATAGGAACAAAAAATGCTTGTTACATTATAATAAATAAAAAATGGTTGTTTAAAAAAAAAATGCTACAAGTATTTTTTCATAGTACAGAACTGATTTATTTAAAAAGACGCACAAGTAAGATATTGCTCGGACTGCAGCTTTAAACACAGTGCAGCCCAACACTGCAGTGTCCTGTACAGCTTGTTATAGTTCATGCATGTTTTCTTAGACTTTATCCCAGCTCAGTCCTGGGGGATTTCTCACAATGCAAAAAAAAAAAAAAAAGGGAATTAAATTCTCATGATGCGGGTAAAGTATCTGCTCCCCCAACACCTCCCAATGCTTCATATAACCAATGTCAAAACCAGTCACTGACGCCGGCAAGGAGAAAACCCCCCTGGATACATTGTTACAACAGAGGTCGAACAGGAGGAATACAAGAAGTGATTCTGTGTCGGATTTACAAAAAAAGACTTACAAATAAAACAGGGGAGCAAAGAACTGTATTGTAGAAACGATGTAAGCAATATTTTATAAAGGGGAAAAGAGTTTCTAAAATAAATCCCCATTTCATTAAAAAATAAAGTGTTGTAATTAGCTTAGAATTTGACGGCAGACACGTGTCCCAATAAGTCCGCCACCTTCCCTACCTGCTTAACACCTCAGGCCTTCTTACATATGTAGGCCAGTCTTTTGTCTAGCCAAAGCACTTTTTTATTCCCATAGTGCAGGGGTGCTCAACTCCAGTCCTCAAACAGGTCAGGTTTTCAGGATATCCCTGCTTCAGCACAGGTGGCTCAATCAGAGGCTCAGCCTTCGTTCACTGCAATAGAAGTGGGCGCACGAAGGGAAGCAGCAGAGATGCTGGAGATTAACACATAAAAGGAACGCACACATCATTCATTGGGATAGAGACACGGATATGGTTTTAAAATCCTATCCATGACAATTGTGGGATTTGTGGCTGTCTCTTACCCATACAAATGTACAATGTAATTCTATCCCTATATACCAATAGGGACCACATAGTATCCACACACATTAATAGTAGTGCAACACCCTCTTACATTTCCACACCTTCCCACAACATTGGTACACACTCCCACACACACACACTCAACACACACACACTCCCACACACACACACTCCCTCACACCTTTTGTAAAGTGCTGTATAAATTTATATACACACACCCACACACACTCCCACACACACACTCCCACACACACACTCCCACACACACATTCCCACACACATACCTTTTGTAAAGCGCTGTATAAATTTATATACACACACACACACACACACACACACACACATGCACACACAATTAAATGGTGTATGAGGTTTTACAGCAAGTCGGAAAGGGGCAGACTGGCTGATATGGGTGTTCCTTATCTGCCATCAATTTCCATGTCAATGTTTAGAAAAGTATATTGAACGAGCAAGAAAGTGAAATAATTCCCACGTGCATTATTATATATTCCATGCACAAAGAGAGCAGGGACAACCCCACTGCGTTGGTTCCCCAAACAAGCGACACTCTGGCTCTATGAGTGTGGGGGGAGGGGGGCAATGCAGGAGGGCAACGGACATTTCCTCTCCTATTCTCGGAGCACTGATTGGAGGGTTGCAAAGTCATGTGACCACTGCTGTAGCCAGTCACAGACATTGTACTGGTATCCCGCCACACTGCGAGTTTCTCTGATCACGCACTCCGGGACCTCACAGGGGGCCAAGCGTCCGCTTTAGTAGATGGTAACAGATTCTGCTCGTTACTGTGGGGGAGCTGTGGTTGGTGCAGCAGCACACAAGGCCTCGGTCGGTGAGGGGGTTAGTGCAGTTCTAAGACCGATAAAGATACAGCGCCAAAGTAACCCTAAAACAAGAAACAAGGGGAGCGTGGGTAAATAGATGTCTATTTATAATAATAATAATAATGCACCTCTTGTGGTGTACTGACTGTGGTTCTTTCGGAAGCCCTGTGCACCAGTGAGGTGTAGGGTAGGTCTGGCTATATTATTAACCAGCCTACCCACAGATCCTATTGTATTCCATTTTGTAGACATCTATTTACCCGCGCGCCCCTTGTTTCTTGTCACATTCATTGGAGAACAAGGAAAGCTTCCCCAAAGGGTTTCCGGGCTGCGGACAGTGGAGTCTGAAGGCGTACACCTACATGGTGGTTCCCGCAGGAGTCCCCTGCATATGGTAATGTCATTTTATTGTACATTTCATCGTCAATTGGGATCCAGCCTGAGAGAGCACCCAGGGATTTTCTGCTGCCAATGTAACCCTGTAAGGGGGATCCCACGTAACAGCAAATCACTGTGGGGTGAGGCCATGAAGATGTTAAACCGGAGATGTGCATTGTAAATTCACAGGTCCCTTTGAGGAGCGCATGGATGCAAATGAAGTGCTAGGAGATTATAAGAAGTGACTGAAGTTCACTCCTACTTCAAGGCCTGGAAGGAGGTGCTGAAGCAAATATGAATCAGCTGCGAAACATCTAGAACTTTCCTTTAACCCTTTCCAGGAGGAGGCTGCAACACCTACAGCAGCAAACTCTAAGCCCCCAAAAGTAACCTCTCTACTAAATACTGCAAATAAATACCACGTGTGAGCGCATTCCCACGTCTCAGGCAGGTCTGCAACCCTGCCTTTCCCCATTATCTCTTAGCATACAATGCTCCCACTGCAGGGATTCTGGGTAATGGCATGCAAATGAGCACCCACCGTGCGTCACCTTTTGCTCCTTGTCCATTCTATTCTAGAGCGCACCAGATTTTTGCCGCCAATGCCATTGCCTACTGTATGACCGAGAAGTAATACAGACCTGCAGTGCTATCATTGGGAAGCGAGTGCGGGTTGTAGGTATTCAAGATAACAGCTACCTTATATACATTACATGGAATGCGAGATGCAGAAGGGATTTATATTTAGTGACCCTGTGAGATCACAATAGGCTTTGCTCTGGTTACGTCACTCATAAAGTTATGTGAGGTTAAAGTATACTGCATGCATACTGTGTATATGCATCCACATGTATATGCTCAAAACAACTTCCTGGGTTAAAACACTCTGCAGATAATTACATATCAATTACACAAGATCAAAAAAACTAGTGCTATCCCATTCCTGAGCCACTTCCCAGCTAGGCATACAATTAATAATTATGTAGCGATGGAATGAAGTGCTCATCAAATTTGGATTTGATTCAAAAAATATTTATTTAATTGGGCATTATGCCCTAGAAATCCAGAAGAAATATCTATCAAAAATTATCTATAAAGCAAAACAATATAGTGTAAAAATCGTCCCTTGCTCCAAAAAATCAGTGATAGTGTCCACAAAAAGTACAGAAGTAGAAAACAAGTGCAAAAAAAAAGGAAAGATGAAAAAATAGTGAAAAAGTCTAACAAAGGTGTGAAAAAAATAGTCCATAACAAATCAAACGTCCTATTAGCAATCTAGTATGGTGAGGTCCAGTTAGTAATCAAAAATGATTCCAATAATAGTATAGAAATCCACAGCTTCCTTATTCTTAGATATGCTCCAATCAATTATCCACATCCAGAAAACCAAAAATAAATATGTATAGAGCAATGCCCATGAGACTTTCTCAATGCCATTGTAATCCTTCTGATGAAGTTTCAGAGACACCATGTACCTTCATTAATCAAGGGGAGAGTAGCATGTAGACCTGGCGGTCCCGGAGCAAAGTTACGTTTCGGACCGAGTTTGTCCTTCTTCCAGAGATAACTTTTGTTATTCATTTTGATAGATATTTCTTATGACTTTCTAGGGCGTATTGCCTAAATTAAATAAATATATTTGAATTAAATCCAAATTTGATGGAGTGCTTCATTCCATCGCTACATAAATCTGTAGATGCTCATCTGGTACGTGGAAGCCATGGGGAAAAACACAGGTAAGTATAGAAGCTCAACTTCAAAGGCAGTTGTGTTGTGGCCTCTAGGAGTTGGGTTTTGGAGGACTGTCCTAGATGTGGCATCATTGTCCCAAATTTGTAGACTCCCAACCAACGCTGACTTGGAGAGCAATATGCCCCTATTTTGGAGGCAGCCTGCCGTTCCATAAAATTGACTGAGTTTATTAATTGAGCCAAAGGGGAATGAATGAGAGTGCAGAGATGGAGAAATAGAAGCCATCTGGTCTTCTCTCTACAAATAAGTGATGGGATGACCACTCTGTTGGCCCCCACTGCTGTTTCTTTGTGATCATCAATAATCAGAAGGACCCCCCCCCCCCTCTCCGCCCCCCCTGAAAAAAATAAACTTTTGTCTGGAGGTTAGTAACCCTAGTTAGATTACTCATGATGCCTTATGCTGCAGAGTTGTCTGTAGGGTTTCCACATACTGGAAAACACTAACACCGTGAAATAAAGAGATAAAACTGCGTTGTAATGTGGGGACTCATTTCACTAGGGCCTAATGCCTGGCTGCCCCAATAGGAATGAATGCCTGCTTATTCCAAATGTTATGGGGAGTCTAGTTTTGGTTTTAAACTCCTACCCATGACAATTGTTGGATTTGTTGTCTGGTTCTTCTAAATATGGAGAAGAAGTCTACAGATCCCAGAATGCTTGACTCAGACAAAACCAGGGCAAAAAATATGCACCAAATATATCAAAGAAAATGTATCCCATTGAAAGAAGCTGGAGTTTTTCCCTTCCCGGTGCAATTCTCTTGCACTGGTTTTGCAACAGTTTTGCAGCTAGGAAACATTAGTAAATAACCCTCCAGCCTACATATAATGGTCCAAAAAAAATCTGGAGCACGTTTCTACCGCACGGGGAGGGATTGATGTGAGGTGTAATGTGTCTGATTGGTTCGAAATCTATTTTGGGGCTGTCAGTGTCAGATGCACCTATGCCTCTCTACACCTCTGCAAACCCATTCGAAAGCATGTTCATCAGCAATCAGTTAAAGCCCCCGTACCAATTAGCAGCATACATTGGAAATGTAATAAAGGGAAAGCACTCAACCATATAACACATTCTTTGGTACAAAATTCTAGTAGCTGCATTGATACAGGTTGGAATACTTTAATAGATCAACATGAGAATTAGTCAAAGATGACATTATACCGAACAGAGCTTCCAAAAACCTCACCGCTCCTTTTTTTTATGTTTACACAAATCGATGATTTTTCGAACATTTGAAGGGTTCTTACATTATTTAGAGTGTGATTAATATCTTTGCAAACCTGGCAAATGTAGCCTGAAGACCTAACTTGTGAAACACACAGCAACATACCGGAATATCCAACGTGGAATACAGCTTTCATTAGAATCTAATGAGATAAAGGTACAAAACAGGAAGGTAGGTAGCACACCCTAAAACTAGCAACGTTTCCGGAAAATTCTGCTTAGCGCCCCTTATTTAAGGAGAGTTGGGGAATTACGTTTCAGGTCATTCGTGACTTTCCATCGGGTTCCACAAGCTTTGTCGTAGGGAGCAGTGCAGAATGATGACAGCATTGGAATGAGTTTCTCCCAGACCCTGGGCTGCCTACCTTTTTTGGGACACACTCCAGTGTGTAAGCGCACCTGTTACAGCACATTATTTTTGTCCAACCCTTTTGCAGTTTTTGATTCTAAGCCAATTAGTCATGTGTTACTGAAGAACAAAAAAAACAAAGCTGAAGTGAAAATGCCACAGTAATTATGGCTGAAAAATCACTGGGAAATGTTGGAAAACTCACAAAAACAATATATTTCTTCCGTGACCAATAAAGGAATTCACAATGATGTTTGTGATCAGGAAGAAACAGGCAAGGAAATAGCAGTTTGTACAATGAGACAGGGGTTGAGCCGTCCTGGCAGAATTGGGGCTTTCTTATCTAGTGCTGACACTATACCCAGAGCTTTGCAGAGCCGTACGGGTAGTTACTGGAGGTACTGCACTAGGCTGGAAGTGTCTTTGTGCAGGTAAAGTAATCGCAGGGAGCCAGCCTAAGCAGATGAAAGAAAGTCGCAAACAGAATAACAATAGGCTTTGCTAATGCCACATTTCTACCGAGATTTAACATTTACTTTATAAATCACTGTGCTTGGCGTGAAAATACATTATTCGGCAATAAAGCTTTGGCAGCGATTTGAAAAATGCTTCCAGTTCGTAATTTCCAGCGAAAATACTGTGGCTTTCAAGATACAAGGCTGTTTGTGCCAGGGATCCGTAGTACAGACAGGAAGAAGTGGAAGAGGAATTGCAGCCGTGGCGTCGCTAGACATGGTCGGGCAGTTGGGAAAAAAAAATGGCAGGGCCCCATTAATATTAATGCAAAAGGGAATGTGGGCACTCAGGGATGAGTTAAAATGAGGGTACTTAGCTCCTGTTGCTCTGTTTCAAAAGGAGTCCAAGGGTACCAAAGAATGCATAGGTAGAGAGACACAGGCACACAGACTTAAGCCAAAAAATAACCAGCGTTTTGGCAGTGTCACACTGAGGGTCCGCACCTTGTGAAAGGCAGCGTGACACTGCCGAAAAGTTGGTTATTTTTGGCACATTAAAGCCTTCTGCTTATGTCAGTGTGCCTGTGTCTCTCTCTCTGCCCACCTCATTAATATTAATACGGACTGCAATTTTTTTCTCCCTCACCCCATCCTCTCCCTGAATCGCTCTCATCATCCCTCCTCATCTCTCCCCATCATCTCTCATCATCATCATCGTTCCTCCCCTGCCGTCCTCCTCTGACGCAATGATTATGCACTACCGGCTAATTCTTTAAAACCTCCTGGGGCTTGTCACCGCTGCGACCGCAGCATACCATCTCCCCCCACCTGTCTCTACAGCAGAACGGGGGGTTGGGGGGTGAGCAGACGGGATAGCGGGCTCTAGGGGGAGGGGGGAAGCGGGAGAGCGGGCTCCCCAACAGTCCGGGCTATAGCTACACCCCTGAATTACAGCATTATTGAGTCTAATTCATTCAGTGTTAGCGTGACCCCATTTTCCCAGGGACATACTGAGACAGATTTCGCACATACGCAGACACAGACTGCGCCGACAGCGCATGCACCAAAGGAATTTAAACAGGGAAGCGGATTTTGGGGGTGAAATGCGAGAAATTCTTGGACACCATCTCTATCCATGAGCCACTAGAAGTCATTGTCGAGTTACTGCTATGTAAGAAAAATACTAATAAGCATCTGGTCCCTATGTTATCAGAGCACTTGCCCACCATGCTTTGAAGGATTAATGGCCATATTAACTAAGCAGCGTTGTTAAAATAAGTCACCCTTCGGACCTTCCACTTGAATGGGGTTGTAAGGGGACTTATGGTTTAACAGCGCTTGGTAAATATGATCCTCAATGTTAACGGTGAGAGGGAGTGACTATTATAGTGTTGGTTGTTTAAATGATCTCCCTTTGGGTGGTTAATACAGTGGGATTTGGAATGTCTCCGAGCCTCCAGTAAAGGCCTGAAATGTTAGTATTCCAAGCCACGTACATATTGTCATTTATCGTTGTTGTAATTAAAATAACAGTGACTTGGTTTTTTTTTATTTAAATAGTTATTCTTTGGCGTGCTGGAGAACCTTGTTTTTTTTTCAGTCAGGTCTTCCATTTCTAAAAGTGATAATATTCTTTCAAACAACTTTTTTTATTAGCCGGTTTTACGGTGTAACAATAGCAAGGGAAGGGGGTACGGAATAAAAGAGAGGGGTGAGGGGAGAAGGGAGAAGTGATACTTTAAAAAGCACCCCCACAAATCCTCTATTCACACCCTCTATTTACTCCTTCCTGCTGCTGGGGATCTCCCCTAAGCCTGAAGCCAGACATACACACCTGCTCTCACCCACGCCTCCCTGCCATCTCTTCCCCTGTAAAGTGTGTTAACCCTTTAGTTATTTGACTAACATTAAAACTTGCTACCACCCATTGTGACCAAGCACTGCCATCTACTGCACTTATTCCCTCACCTGCTGTCTCTGTAAGTTCCCCATCAAAACTCTTAGATCGTAAGCTCTTCGGGGCAGGGATTTCTTTTCCTATTGTCTGATTTTCAACAAGTCGAGGAGAGGGAGCGGCTCAGTGAGTAAAAGACACTGACTGGTACTGAGAGTGTGAAGCAGGGGAGCCTGGTTCAATTCCTGGCGTCAGCTCCTTGTGACCTTGGGCAAGTCACTTTATCTCCCTGTGCCTCAGGCGCCAAAAACAGATTGTAAGCTCCACAGGGCAGGGACCTGTGCCTGCAAAATGTCTCTGTAAAGCGCTATGTATAACTAGCAGCACTATACAAAAACATGCTATTATTATTATTATTTTGCTGCACTTATTGTATAATTATAATTCCCTGTACTGTATTCTCTGTGAAGCGCTGAGTACACTTTTGGCGCTATATAAATAAAGACATACAATACAATACTTTAGGAAGGAAAGATACATTGTCTCATCCAAATAAAAGTCTGTCAATATAAAAGTACGCTAAATAAAAGCCGCCTGAAAAAGTCATCTTATGACAATACCAAGCGTCTCATACTTTTGAATGTTTTTTGGGTACCACAGAGGATGCTGGTCTATAAAATACATTTTTAAAGGTTGATATCAGTGAGCAGATGCCACACAGATATACATCTTCTGCATCTTGTAATTCATTTCCAAACCTCAGCCACCGCAACCTGTTAGCAGATCCCCTGTGTGCACACAGCCAGCGCGGTATCGACGTATCTTTAATTCGCAACTAATTAAAGCATTTATCTATGCATCAGGCTTTTCTGTTGACTTGCTGTGAAATGGCAAGCCCAACTTAATGATTTCCCAGAGCCGGCATCCAGTCTGCAGAGGAAGCCGCCAAGCTGCTCACCCCGGCAACAAAACCATTGCATTTATATATACTGTACTCCGAATGGGCAGCCACTGGGGGCGGGTATCGAGGAGCAAAACGGGGCGATTTGGGGATTCCAGACCAAAATAATGTCATTCTAATGGAGACAGTGAAGACAAAATATACCAAAGGGTAACCCCAATCCAGTTTCAGTCTCTAAAACGCGTGTTTAAAACGGCAGATATTTGGGTCCTGGCTGAGAATCCACTAATAAATACGCTGGGGTATGTGGGGGTTATTTACTGAAGTTTCCTGGCTGCAGAACTGGGGCTAAATTATTGCAAACAAATGTAAATATTGTGCAGTTTTTTGCAGCAGTTCTTGCCCACGTTTTGCAGCTAGGAGGCTTTAATAAATAGACCTCTGTAAGAGATGTGTGCAGAGGTATGCAAATAGAGACTGTTTTAGGGTGACATGATACCTTGGCTTTATTGAGCCTGTTCCTTCATCCAGGCAAAACTAACAAAAACAACAAAATAACAAACTCCAATCCCTTTGTAAGGGCTAACTTACTTCCCCAGACCCTATCTGCAGGACTGGAGGGATATTCCCATTACCAGCCTATCACCCCAAAGTCTCAGGTGGTACCATAAGCAGGTGGCCCTCCATGTCAGTCTCTGGCAGGTTCCTGGGTCCTCAGTGTCCAGGAAATATAGGTCTCTGATTGTCTGGATGTCTTGATCTCAGCACAGCCTTTGTGCTCAAGACACTGTCTGTGTGCAGGCTTCTCTGCTCTCCTTCTGTCAGCCCAAATGTGAGCTAAGGAATATCTCTCCTGTTTCTCACATCAGACTTTTTCTAAGCGTCCTAAACAGCCAGGTGGAGTCTGGTTGATTGCCTGTGTGCAATTAACCAGCACACCGCTGAATTTAGAGACAGTTTCTCTCAAACAGTGATAAGTCCCTGTTACAACCTCATTGTGTTTTTGTAACAGTGACACCATTTTGGGGCAAAACTACTCCAGCTGTATCAGAGAAAAGATTCCGTAACATCAATATCATTATTTTTGCTGCATCTACACTATTGCAGTTTATTTTTCCCCAGAATAATACCACTTGTGCCATGATAAACAGACCCCATTAAATGTGTCACTTTTACCAGGAATCTCCCTAAAGCCTCAGCCAGATGCCTCACACATCTTACACAAGCACACAGCCATCAATCCCACTCACGTTGGTTCTTTCTCCTGGGTTAGCCAGCTTGGAATATACCCACCTAAAATATATTTATAAAGCAACACAAAAGCTCTTTCTCCAATTAACGTCAACAGAGGACTGAGAGAAGCAGAAACTAAGTCACTCAAACCAGAGAACCACAAGGGACTTTTGACACCTAGTCAGTCAAGTATCAGAACTGAACCACACAAAGTATCACGTTCACAGGGAATTGAAAACATCTCTACCAGTACCAAATCCTCCTTTACTAACCCACATCTGTTCTTTATAGGATTGGAACCATGGGTTCTTCCATGGTTTACTGGTCCAATCTTTAGCTCTGGGAAATGTTGCAGGACGATTGGCCTAGGTCGTTTGGCCGTGACCAAATTGCCATCGGCGCTGAACCACCATAACTATTGACCATTGAGTCACCGCAGGTCACCTCGCCGTCACCGTCAGCGTGGTGGTCACCGCCACTGCCAGCTCCCAGCCGAGCACCCCCGCCGCAGCTTGTCCAAAAGCGCCTGTAAAAACAGCCGCAGGGCACCTCCGCTGCTCCGGCGCAGGACACTCAGAGCGTCCGCCAGGAAGCAGGACACATTTTTACATTTTTCCGCTGCTGGCGCCATGCTGTGTGTTCTGTGTGGCAGTGGTGACCTGCGGCTGTTAGAGGTGCTGTGTGTCCTGCGCGGCGGAGGTACACTTCGGCTGGGAGAGGCACTGAGGACATGCTGTGGTGGAGGTGTCCGGGTGGGAGTGGGGCTGAGGACATGCTGCGGTGTAGGTGCCCCGCGGCTGGGAGAGGCGCTGAGGACACGCTGCGGTGGAGGTGCCCTGCGGCTGGGAGAGGCACTAAAGACATGCTGTGGTGTAGGTTCTCTGCGGCTGGGAGAGGCGCTGAGGACATGCTGCGGTGGAGGTGCCCTGCGGCTGGGAGAAGCACTGAAGACATGCTGTGGTGTAGGTTCCCTGTGGCTGGGAGAGGCGCTGAGGACATGCTGTGGTGTAGGTTCCCTGCGGCTGGGAGAAGCACTGAGGACATGCTGCGGTGTAGGTTCCCTATGGGCGGGGGAGGCGCGAGGACATGCTGCGGTGTTGTAGGTGCCCTGTGGCTGGGAAGAGGCGCTGAGGACATGCTGCGGTGTGTAGGTGCCTGTGGCTGGGAGAGGCGCTGGAGGACACTGCTGCGGGTAGGTTCCTATGGCTGGGAGAGGCGCTGAGGACATGCTGCGGTGTAGGTGCCCTGTGGCTGGGAGAGGCGATGGGACATGCTGCGTGGGAGGTGCCCTGTGGTGGGAGAGGCGCTGAGGACATGCTGGGTGTAGGTTCCCTTGGCTGGGAGAGGCGCTTGAGGATGTGCGTGGGAGGTGCCCTGTGGCTGGAGAGGCGCTGAGGACATGCTGCGTGTAGGGTGCCTGTGGCTGGGAAGAGGGGTGAGGGACATGCTGCGGTGTAGGTGCCCTGTGGCTGGGAGAGCGCTGGGACATGCTGGGGGATGTGCCCTGTGGCTGGGAGAGGCGCTGAGGACATGCTGCGGTGTAGGTGCCCTGTGGCTGGGAGAGGCGCTGAGGACATGCTGCGGTGTAGGTGCCCTGTGGCTGGGAGAGGCGCTGAGGACATCTGCTGCGTGTAGGTTCCCTATGGCGGCTCTGAGAGGCGCTGAGGACATGCTGCGGTGTAGGTGCCCTGTGGCTGGGAGAGGCGCTGAGGACATGCTGCGGTGTAGGTGCCCTGTGGCTGGGAGAGGCGCTGAGGACATGCTGCGGTGTAGGTTCCCTATGGCTGGGAGAGGCGCTGAGGACATGCTGCGGTGGAGGTGCCCTGTGGCTGGGAGAGGCGCTGAGGACATGCTGCTGTGTAGGTGCCCTGTGGCTGGGAGAGGGGCTGAGGACATGCTGCGGTTAGGTTCCCTGTGGCTGGGAGAGGCTCTGAGGACATCTGCGGGGGGGTGCCCGTGGGGAGAGGCGCTGAGGACATGCTGCGGTGTAGGTGCCCTGTGGCTGGGAGAGGCGCTGAGGACATGCTGCGGTGTAGGTGCCCTGTGGCTAGAGGGGGTCTGAGGACTGCTGCGGTGTAGGTGCCCTGTGCTAGGGGGCTGAGGACAGGCTGCGTTGTTGTGGCCTGTGGCTGGGAGAGGGGCTGAGGACATGCTGCGGTGGAGGTTCGCTGTGGCTGGGAGAGACGCTGTATGGGAGGTGCCATGCGGCTGGGAGAGACGCTGTGGGGGAGGTGCCCTGCGGCTGGGAGAGACGCTGTGGGGGAGGTGCCATGCGGCTGGGAGAGATGCTGTGGGGGAGGTGCCCTGCGGCTGGGAGAGACGCTGTGGGGGAGGTCCCTGCGGCTGGGAGAGATGCTGTGGGGGAGGTGCCCTGCGGCTGGGAGACGCTGTGGGGGAGGTCCCTGCGGCTGGGAGAGACGCTGTGGGAGAGACGCTGTGGGAGAGACGCTGTGGGGGAGGTGCCCTGGGGCTGGGAGAGACGCTGTGGGCATTCTGCGGCGGAGGTGCCTGGCTGGGAGAGGCGCTGGTTGTGACGGTGAAGTGACCTGCAGTGACTCACCCTGCGGTCAGTAATTATGGTGGCGGAGCAACGGTGGCATTTTGGTTGTGGCCAAAGGTCCCATTCTGCTGGGGAACCCCCATGTTCCCGAGATACTTAGCAGTAAAATTACCAGTATTATTATTATTTTGAGGGATTTAAATGGGTGTCCAATAAGAATCCGCAACCAATGATGTTGTGGCTTTGTATTGGCACAATATTTGGCAGCCATTTTGTTTCCCCTGGTGAGGGAATGAAACACACTAACTTCTCCGGAAAGTATCTAGCGAAGAGCCTGGAGTTAAAAATAGCCCACTTCATCTACGGAGGATCTCCCAGACCCCATCCTGTAAAAAGCATGGGGGGAGTGCAGTTAAAAAACAATGCTTAGGGCACGGGTTCTCAACTCTAGTCCTCAAGACTCCTCAACAGGTCAGGTTTTAAGAATATCCCTGCTTCAGCATAGGTGGCTCAATCAGCGTCTCAGTCGAAGAATGCACCACCTGTGCTGAAGCAGGGATATTCTGAAAACCTGACCTCTTGGTGGCTCTTGAGGATATTCCTGCTTCAGCACAGGTTGCTCAATCAGTCCCTGCTTCAGCACAGGTGGCTCAGTCAAAGACTGAGTCTCTAATTGGGCCACCCATGCTGAAGCAGGGATATTCTGAAAACCTAACCTGTTGAATACTGAAGTTGAGCTCCCCCACCCCCCGCCTTAGGGGGGGATTGTTGATAAATGAGAGCAGTAAAAACATTTGACTGCATAAATGGGAAGTGATACAGTAAGTGGCCATTGAAAACATTAAATCACTTGGAAAGTCACTTGAGACTTTTCTAAGCTCTGCCACTCACCGGCGTACCTGATCTCGTGAGGTGCGTGCGAATGCATCTCCTGCACAGCAGCAATCCCAGCCAATGATTGGCACCCGGGAACAAGCGCTGCTTCCTTATCACTGTCAAAGCCCCGGGGAGGAAAGTGTGGGTGCCGGAAACATCAACCAATCAGCCCGGAGCGCAGCGTGCGTCATTCAGAGCGCTCCGATAATCACTAAATACTATTTTGTCCTATTTTTCTTTATAAATATATATATATATATATAAAATCTTTTTTTTTTCAACAAAATGGTAAAAATCATTCAGTTTTTGCTCGTTATCTCTGACTTGACGAAGGGAGAAGGTTAGCTCGTCAGTGAAAAGTGTCTTAGCTCATTAAAAAGGGTTCACAAACAGAGGTGTTGATACATTTCTGTCTGTGTCACTCACAGCTACAGTATAACAAAAAAAGCAGTTCTGCTACATGGAATAATTAAAAAATGTACAATTAAATGTTGTGGGGGCATGTCTGTTGAATGGCCTGATTATTTTAAGGAAAAGGTGGAATCCATATGTAGCATTTCTGTTCCAGACTGCCTCTCTAACCCCTGTCACGTAAGCCCTTAGTACCTACAGGTTGTGACAGGCTATCCTGTGGGCATTGACCCCCCCCCCCCCACATCATGCTGACTCAGGGTCTGTGTACAGACAATCATGGTATAGTGCCCTCCCCTTCTGGAGTCTCAGAGAGGAAGTGCTAAATTATAGTTAGTCCAGGTCTTCCCCTCCTAGGGGTGAGATGTGTGAGTATGCCAGGCCAGTCAGTACCTCCTGGGCTGACTGAGCCAAGAGAGATCAGAGGCCTTAAAACTAACCGAGAGCCCAGCACCATCCAGAGGCCTGGGACCCTCTGTCATCAATCTGCATCTGCTGTATACCATCTGAAGTGATGCCAAATAAAGCATCCCTTTCTCTATACTTCTGCCTGAGTCTACAGTCTATTGGGCCGGGGTGTGAAAGAAGTCTGCTTTGGTGGAGACTGTCTCTGGGAATACTGGAGCACACTGAAGCTGGAGGCGCTGACACCCTGAGTTGAACATCAAGATCACCAAAAGCCTGTCCTGTTCCCCACACCATCACGGGCTACTCAGCTCTCACGGACCCTCACAGGTATGACCGCACCACAAACAGCAGTAACCAGTACGACATCTTCCAGAGAGGGGGAAATGTGTTACACATACGTCAGAACATCCCCACTGTTTCCTCCTCCCATCCTACACCGCTTCCTAAGGCTGCGCTTATAGTGCCTTGCGACAGCGACGCAACGTCATTCCAAAACAAATGCATTGTCGCAAGAGCTTATAGTAACCGCGACGCGACGGAGCGACCCAAAATTTGGTAGTTGGTCAAATTTGATTTTTCAGAGGCTGTCGCCACATGTGACTACCTCTGAACCAATCAATCACCCTGTCGCCAGCGCCGTCGCCGAAAGTTAAAATATAACTTTCGCGGGTGGCGACGGCGATTGGCAACGTCATTTGTCGCGGCGCTGTCACAGGCACTATACGCACGACCCAACTCTCCTCCTGCGTTCATTGATTCTCTTTCCGCTGTCTCAGAGGAGGATGTATCACTGTTTATCTCCTCTTCTCCCTCTACCACTTGCCCTCTTGACCCCATTCCCTCCCATCTCCTAAAACCTCTTGCTTCTACTATAATCCCTACGCTCACACACATTTTTAACTCCTCCCTCTGCTCTGGAACCTTTCCATCCTCCTTCAAACATGCAACAGTTATACCATTACTCAAAAACAGCAAGCTTGACCATACCTGTCTTTCTAACTATCGACCTGTCTACCTCCTGCCTTTTGCCTCTAAACTCCTGGAACGTCTTGTATTCTCTCGCTTGCTCCACTTTCTCAACAACCATTCTCTCCTAGACCCTCTACAATCTGGCTTCCGCACTGCTCACTCGTCTGAAACAGCCCTCACTAAAATAACTAATGACCTCCATGTTGCCAAAGACAGATGTCATTACACTCTGCTCATATTACTTGACCTCTCTGCAGCATTTGATACCGTGGACCACCCTCTTCTCCTTCACATTCTCCATACTCTTGGTATTCATAACAAAGCTCTATCCTGGATCTCCTCTTACCTCTACCATCGTACTTTCAGTGTCTCTTCTGCTAACACCTCCTCCTCTGGATCTCCTCTTACCTCTCCCATCGTACTTTCAGTGTCTCTTCTGCTAACACCTCCTCCTCTATCGATCTCTCTGTGGGGGTATCCCAGGGCTCTGTCCTGGGACCTCTTCACTTTTCTCTGTATACACTCTATCTAGGTGACCTAATCACATCTCATGGGTTCAAATATCCCCTCTATGCTGACGACACACCAATTGACTTTTCAACCCCTGACCTTACACCTGCTGTACAGACCAAAGTTTCGGAATGTCTCTCAGTGATATCATCCTAGAAGGCCCTCCCCCGACTTAAACTTAACATGGCAAAAACAAAGCTCCTCATACTTCCTCCCAAACCTGGCCCTACTTCTCCCGTCTCGATTACTGTAACCTCCTGCTGTCCAGCCTTCCTGCCTCTCACCTATCTCCCCTACAATCTATCCTAAACGCTGCTGCCAGAATCACTCTACTCTTTCCTAAATCTGTCTCAGCACCTCCCCTGCTGAAATCACTCTCCTGGCTTCCTATCAAATCCCGTAACACACACGCAATTCTCCTCCTCACTTTTAAAGCTTTACACTCTTCTGCTCCTCCTTACATCTCAGCCATAATTTCTTGGTATACATCATCCTGACTCTTGCGTTCTGCTCAAGGATGTCTTCTCTCTACCCCTTTGTATATAAAGCCCTCTCCCGACTTAAACCCTTCTCACTGACTGCCCCACACCTCTGGAATGCCCTTCCCCTCAATATCCAACTAGCACCCTCTCTATCCACATTTAAGACCCACCTCAAAACACACCTGCTTAAGGAAGCATATGTAGCTCCATGGCTGATAATTAACACCTCATACATTAACCTTGGCCCCTTGCAGACGCACTTACCAGAACGCCCTCCTACTGTCTCTGTACGTTCTTCCTACCAACAAATTAGATTGTAAGCTCTTCGGAGCAGGGACTCCTTTTCCTTCTTTTATGCCTGAAGCACTTCTCCCCTTTATGTGTTATTTATATTATTTGTTATGTATATGATTGTTACGTGTATTTCTGCTGTGAAGCGCTGTGCACATTAACGGCGCTATATAAATAAAGACATCAAATACAATACAATAACAAAAGTGACCGGAATGCTAACAGACGTAGTTTCACATCAAAACAGGCCTCACACCATGTACTGTGAGATCCCCCCCCACCTGTCTCCTCCAGGGATCTGAACATGAAATGTTCTATCCCCACTATATATACCTAGTAGTGACATCACTGGTCACCATGCCTACAGGGGAAGGGGTTTGAATTTGGCAAAGCCATCTTATATCACAGGGGCGCGCAAACTTCCTGAGCTGCGCCCCCCCCTGCCTGGCAGCAACAGCGTTCGCGCCGCCCCTCTCCAAGGACCCGGCGTCAAATGACGCCGCAGGTCATGTGACATCACGTGACCCTAAAGCATCATTTGACGAGCGCTGCTATGGCGATGCATCACGTCACATGACCCCGTGGCGTCATTTGACGCCGTGTTGCCATGGCGACGCGTCGCTGAAGAGCCGGCAGAGAGCAGGTAAGGGAGTTACAGAGGCCTATCCGGGCATTTAATTTAAATACCTTGGGGAAGAGCGCGGGTTGTGACTGTGCACAAGAATCGCCGCTCTCTCATCCACTTATCTGCGAGTGGCGGAGTACACACGGTGTTACTGCTGCTTTAATTAGAATCAGCAACCGCCATGTCAACAGCACAGATCCAAAACCAGCTCTTATAAGAGCACAAAGTGGCCCCAGGAGCCGTAGTAAAGCAGCAGAGGCGCAGGGCAGCCGAACGGTGCTAGTTGTGAAGTGGATCAGCAAGGGTTAAAGAGATGCTGCCCAGAATGTACACAGAGCGCCCTCGCTAGTTTAGAAAATCCCTGCGCGTCTGCCCTGGTAGCTGCAGGCAGTGTAGGGGTTAATCCCCACATCAGCCACAGACACGTGAGCTAGTCACTTTGTTATGTTGCAATATTAAGGAAATTGCCAGAAGGCCACATGTACACGGTGTGACTATTCTGCAACATGTATTCTGCCCAGTAACTGGGGGTGGGGTTATACCCCTGCCAAGGTCATAAACGGGGCAGCCATGTGCTTCCCCTCAGATCTCTTTGACTCCAGGAGGGGATCTCACATGTATATTATTTAAGTGTTGTCCCTGTTTATTGTTTTCCTAGATAGGGAAGGGCCCTATAAGATAGGTAACCCTTTAAGCAAGGAACTGGACAGACAGGCTAACGGTTAAAGATGCTGGACGTATCCTACACCACAGTAGCAAGTAGTTCCCATCTGCAGGACTAGGCAGAGAACTGGCTGGACTGCAAGTGTTTTCCAGTTCATGGTCTGGATCTGGATCCTGGCGGGGCAAGAGGCTCTGTAATGAGATGCGGCACTACCAGTCTCATGGTGAGAGGGAAGGGAAGGTATTGCACTGTGTAGCCCTGTTTCCTTCTGAATACAGTACAACTACAAATGCTGTATAACCTGCTGGCTCACATGGCCTAAGCCTCTGCCACGGAGGGCCTGGGGCAATATATTTCTATAGAGTACCTCTTATCAGACGCAGCGGACCATAATACAATACTACACACACAGCATGTAAAAGGAACAGTAGCTTTACTATCGGTAACCATAACCATGCATTGTATATCCCTATTGGTGTTACTCTTCAATGAGACACTATACTAGTCCGCGTCTGACAGGACGCGACCCTTCACCGTGTTCCCACACCGTGTCCAATACCCCAAAGTGAGTGTGTGTGTGTGGCTGCGCAGCCACTAGTATGAATAATATTATAGTTGGTGCACTTAATGGATGTTCGGGCCCGCAAACAGACTTCACAAAGGATCCAACGACGCGGAGCTGCCTGTGGTACCTTCCGGGGCGATCCCACCCGGATGGCTGATGATATGCCTGAAGAGGTCTGGTCCCAAACCTCTGGGATGGTGCTGTGATAGTCTCTGTGTCTTTCGCAGCTTCACTCACTAATGTGACAGGTTCCTATTCTAGAGCCTGTCCCTACATTAACTCTGACTGACTGTGACTCAGGGCCTATCTGGGCTGGGGGTATACGGGCCTAGTGTAGAGGCTACTTGCCTCACTACACACTGAGCTCCTTCCTCGTCCCCCTCCCGATCTTCTCTGCCTTCGTGCTCCCCTGCGCAACCTCCTAACTCTTCCTGCAGAGTTTCCTATCGCCCTATTGGCTCCCTGGCGTCACCTGGTCTGGCTGAGGCTCATGGGACTTGTAGTCGCCAGGCCTAGGCCCCTTCCGATTGGCCCGTGCTTCACGCGCTGCCGCACCCACTCTCTGCTCATGCGCGACCTCTTATCTGACGCCGTCGCCTCCGAGACTCTCTGTGCATGCGCAAGTACCAATGGCGGCGCCCTGGACGCTTGGGCCGCCGCGGAGCATCTGGTGCACCGAAACGCTCCCTGCACGCTCTGCAACCTTCCCTTATTCTCCCATTGCAGCGGAGAAAAGGGTAAGCCTGGGGGACCTGGCTACAACTGTAACTGCTGAAAGCCTGTCCTGTTCACAAGAAATGTGCATCCACTGTATTGTAAATGCAGATGAAGAAGTTACCTACTGTTGTAATAAATAATCAAAAGTTCCTGGCGCCCTCGTTTATTCACCTCCACTCCTTTATACAAACCGCCACGGATCTACTACTACATCAACCCTGAGATGCACACGTAAACCGCTGAGCACCAACACCCCTTTTGAGCAGGTACAAACTCTGTGAAAGTCACCAAGAATGTTCTATCAACTCCATATACACTGTACACTATCCCAAGTGCTGGGCTGGGAGCAGGGCCGCCAACAGAAATCATGGGGCCCGGGACAAATGAAAGGAGCAGCCCCCCCCCCCTCCCTGAACCCATGGTGCACCTACCACGAAAAAATATTTTTTAGCGCGCAACTTTTACTTAACTGTTAACTTATTGTAATACCGAAAAAAAACATTACAATGTAATCTTTTTATTTTTTTATTTTCAACAAAAGACAGGTGACTGCCTGCCTGGGTGGGTGACTGACTGCCTGGGTGGGTAACTGACTGGGTAGATGGGTGGCTGACTGTCTTGGTGGGTGGCTGGGTGGGTGACTGAGTGACTGGGTGGGTGGCTGACTGAGTGACGGTCGGTGGGTGACAGGGTGGGTGGATAAGTGACTGGGTGAGTGGGTGGGTGACTGAGTGGGTGGGTGACTGAGTGACTTGGTGGGTGGGTGACTGGGTGGGTGACTTGGTGGGTGAGTGACTGGGTGGGTGTGTGACTGGGTAGGTGACTGATTGACTGGGAGAGTGACTGATTGACTGGGAGAGTGACTGATTAACTGGGTGGGTGAGTGAGTGACTGGGTGGGTGACTGAGTGTCTGTGGGTGACTGGATGAGTGACTGGGTGGGTGGGTGACTGAGTGATTGGGTGACTGGGTGGGTGACTGGGTGGGTGATTGAGTGACTGGGTGGGTGACTGAGTGATTGTGTGGGTGACTGGGTGGGTGGGGATGAGGTGGGCGGCTGGGGGGGCGAGACTGGCAGCTAATTGGTGCATGCGGGGGCTCTATGGTGCAGATAACCCCTCAAGCCTTGTGGTGGCTCGGGGTAGCGAGTGGCAAGGCGCATTTGTGCGTGATTCCCTGGGCCCAGTATCGCTTAACGGTCAGGCCATCGGGCGCCCGGCTTGGTGGGTGTGCGGGCCATGGTTGGTGTGCCATCGGGCGCCCGGCGTGGTGGGTGCGCGACCCGTGGTTGGTGTGCCATCGGGAGCCCGGCTTGGTGGGTGTGCGGGCCGTGGTTGGGGTGCCATCGGCCTTTACCCGAGGGGAGAGCACGCTGGCAGGGTTGGCATATACCTGGGTTTATTTGTGTAAATAAAGCCGTGGCCGTTGTGCCTCCAGACCCTTTGTTGTGTATTTATTTATATGTGGGTTGGGTGAGGGAAGGGGAGCTTCCTCGCATGCTCCAAGGTCAAGGAAAGGGGATTAGGACAGTAACAGTGCAAGGAGATTCCTGCCAGGTAGCCGGGAACAGTGTGCTAATTCTGTCTCTCCCTACCTCCCTGGTTACCTCCCCCCCCATCCCTTGTTACCCCCCCCTCCCTTGTTACCCTCCCTCCCTTGTTATCCTCCTTTGCCGTTTAAAAAAAGTTGAAGCGGAAGAGAGATAATATGCTAAGGCCAAAGGGGGGGGGGGTGTCACAGCTGTCTGGGGGTCCTTGCCAATGGAGGGAGAGAATCCCTAAGTGGGAGTGTTTAGTTGGTCAAAACTGTTTGGTTTTAGGAAGGTTGATACTCGTTGAGCAAGGTCGCAGGAGGAGGTGTACGGATGTGGAAATGGGTAATATATATTGGTTAGACGTTGGAAGGGACCAGGGGTCTGAAGATGTGAAACTCTGTGTTTAACAATGTTATTATGTTAATAAATTGCTATGGCCTTTTGCACCCAATGACGACAGTATGTTTGTTTATTGTGTGTTGGGTGGAAAGGGTTTGAGGGGGAGAAGCATAATCAACAATGCACAAGTCATGTTACTGAGCAAATACTGGAGTGTACATATCCAAATTTAGTGGCCAGGATGAGATACCTTATCTCTACAGCTACACTTTCACTTCTTGGTTAAAAACAATGCGGTCTATGTGTCAGACATATCAACCCCCAAGGACTGAAACCGTTGAGATTTGGCAGTTCTGGACCAAAAAAGTGAATTTATGGAATACTAGCTGAAAGTACCCAGCGTTGCTCGGGAATTCTAAGAAACCAACCCCATCCCTGCCCTCCTCCTCCACTCACCCCTCTTACCCCCTTCTCTCTCCCTCCCCTCACTTTCCCTTAATACTGTACCTCATGATGTCCCCAATTCTTTCCGCCTCTCTCTCCTCCAGCATTTTTACTTTCTACTCACGTTTCAACCGACTTCCTCTCTTTCTTTCTTTCTTTGTCTGCTTTCTGTGTAAACTTTATAGCTCTCGGACTCTCCTTATCTGCCACCAGGCTATGTGCATTATGAAGTCACCACTATGATGTCACCACCCCGTGGCTGCTTTGCTTGAGAAATTGTAATAACTCATAGCATTAAAAATAGATTGTATCCAAACATAAGACAAAAAACGGCTTCTTGATCTCAGTAACCTTCGTGCAACATTTGGTTACGGTATCTAAAGATAGGGGTGCAGAAACTTTTGCTCCTGCGCCCCTCTGCCTCATGTCCTCCCTTCGCTCAGTGCGGCATCAAATGACACGCGGGGTCATATGATGTCACGTGACCCACGGCGTCATTTGACACCGCGCTTCTGTGGCAACACGCGTATCACGTCATGCCGCATGAGCTCGCGGCATCATTTGATGCCGCGTTGCCATGGAGACGCTTCCAGAATCGGCTGGAGCAAGGTAAGTTGAGGTTCCAGAAGCCTCACGCGATCCCCCGGCATTTCATTTTAATGCCTTGGGGAAGAGCGCTGGGCCTCTGAACTTCGCGCGCCCCCCAGTTTGAGCACCCCTGTCTTAAGAGGTGTCCAAATGCATCGCAAACAGACAACTTTCCAAAATATATAATATATCATCGAAATTTACCATTGAGACCACACTGAAGTCTATGAGACTGCTCACGCTAACAATAAATTGGTGAAAATGACCCCTAATTAGTGAGACTCGCAGAGAGAGGCAGCGGTGACCGAAATTCTGAACCCGTTAACGTTCGGGGACAGCTCTGCGCACCCCGGTTTAGAAAGTTGTGAACAATATTGATGCTGTAATAGAAAAAAAGTAGAAGAGACCACTTTTTAATATAAATCCAACATTCTCTAAGAAGCAACGGAATGGGGGGAGTCTGGCGACAGAAAAGCAGCGATTCTCCCTATCCCGGCTACCGTCCCCCTGCAATCACAGAGCAAACTCCCACTGCAAAACACGGGGTACGGAAGCAGCGCTGAGCGTCTGCGCACTGTGTTCTGCGTGTGGCTTCAGTCCAGTCTCAGTAAAGGACCGGCCTGTGACAGCTCTCACTGATTTGGGGTCAGCCTCACTGATTTTTAGCATCAGCATCTCACAGTAATCAGTGGAGTCTCACAAACCTGCACATTTTCATTCAAATTCTATTTGGGGGGGTGGGGAGGGGGCAGTTCCCCCAAATGCCACTGGTTTCAGTCCGGGGGTGCTGGCAGCTCTCATGCTGAAACACTCTGGGGGTTCTTTATTTCCGCTCACGGTTGATGATCACCCCATTGGCTCTTTCCCACGTGCGCGTTTTGTTTTTTTAAAGGAAAACGATAAACTGGCGATCCCCCCTCCCCACCCCCACCCCCCCAAAGTGTATTAACATCTGGTTCAAATAATACCCATCTTCACAAAACCGGATTCAGGATCACTGCCAGGCTTACAAGGTAATGACATCTAGCAACTCATTTAGAGCAGTTAACTCTTTCAGTGCTGGACGGGAACCTCTCCCCCAACGTGTCGGCCCCCGTGATGTAGTGCAGGGGTGGGCGGCTTTAGTCCTCAAGGGCCACCAACAGGTCAGGTTTTCAGGATATCCCTGCTTCAGCACAGGCGCCTCAATCAGCCACTGATTGAGCCACCTGTGCTGAAGCAGGGATAGCCTGAAAACCTGACCTGCTGGTGGCCCTTGAGAACTAGAGTGGACCACTGCTGACGCAGTGGCACTCAAAGAGTTAATGAACAGAATGTGTCACAATTAGGACTTGATACGCTGTGGTTCTGATGCCAGAGACCAGGAAATAACATTTCAGATCATAATGACGTTTGGAATAAAAATACGCATTCTATAAACGACTCTGCTCGTTAACCCCTTCCCTGGCAGAGAGGCCTGCGTGGCATTGAAATGTGTCGCGGGCGCTTCTGGCAGCAGAAGGGTGAGACGTATGCATATAAATAGGTCCCCTCGTTTACTGGCGCGGTGTATTCTGAGAGACTCAGATCTGGCCGGGAGAGATTGTGCTATTCACAAGTATTGGCAAGAGATTCACAAGAGATTGTGCTATTCACAAGTAAGCACCAGAAACAGGCTGACAAACCGGATCGGGCTTTACTGGTTCTGCACATCTTTAACCCCGGCTGTGCTGGAAAGCTGTGCTATACAGTCAAGCGAAAGCTTACAGGGGTCCCATGTTACAATGGACTCAATGACACTATTCCCAGGTCTCTATTACTTCTCGGCCATACAGTAGGCAATGGCGTTGGCGGCAAAAATTTGGTGCGCGGTAGAATAGAATGGACAAAGGAGCAAAAGGTGACGCACGGCGGGTGCTCATTTGCATGCCATTACCCAGAATCCTTTCCTGCAGAGGAAGCACTGTATGCTAAGAGATAACAGGGAAGGGCAGGGTTGCAGACCCGTCGGACGGGATTTTTATTTCTGTACACACAGCTAGAAATTCTCTAACTATTCTCAAGTTTTAGGAACCGTCTCATAGTGGCCAAAGCGGGAATAAACAAGAGCAATCGGAAACATTATAATGCCCAGTACGGTATTTAAGTCTTCCGGCTGCAAAACCCAAGGCGCTCCAGGTTTGGCGAAGGAAAACAGAGCTTGAGGTTCTCTCTTTCCGGGATAAATGCGCCGCTGTGTTTTGTTCCAGCCGGGAGACTTTGCTAAACTGACCATAACAAGGTCCCCCCGTTCTTCAGCAAACGCGTGAGACGACGACGCTACGTTTCTGTGGGGTCGGAGCAGGGAGCAGACTGTAATAATGCCAGGTAGCGGGGCCGGCTGGTAATATTGCTGGGCTCGGTGCAAGACATGTGGCGCGGGTCCCCTCAGCTTCTCCTCCGCCATCTCTTCCTTCAGCGTCCCTCATCGTGGCGTCGTGACGTCAAGTGGCACCGCATTGCCATGACAACTGGGCCGTGGCAAAGTGATGCCGCATGGCGTCGCGACGTCCCGTTGTCATGGCAACGCGATGCCATGATGAGGGACCCTGCAGGAAGAGATGGAGAAGGTAAGAGAGAGTTATAGAGGCCCCGCGCCCTACCCCGGCAATCACTTTTAATTGTTGTGCGGATGAGCGCAGGGCCTCTGTAACCGCAGGGCTTGGTGCACCCCCCATCACGGCCAGGTAGCACGGTACACAAAAAATCAGCATACCGTACAATTTTCAAGCTCTACTAACCACTTAGCGCCTAGCAAGATACACCTACCTTGCACTAATCACCTAAAGGGTGACATACAGTATAGGGTTGCCAGGTGCGACGCACTCGACACACACACACACACACCTCTTTCCGCTCTCTGCTCTATGCTGTTTCCTCCTCTCCTTGGCCCCACCATCAGGCTCCTGACACCTCCTCCTGATTGGATGCATTACCCCGCAGCAGCCAATCAGGATGGAGGAAGCTGCCCAGCCTCCTAGCAACAGCCCTGCCCTCTCCCTGCTCGGGGAAATCCCGTGGCCCTCCCCAAGCCGGTCAGGTCACTATGTCCAGAGAGGTAATACCGGTATACACATACATGTACAGAGAGGTAATACCGGTATATACACATACAGTACAATAGGTAATAACTCGGTATATAACCACATACATGTACAGAGAGGTAATACCGGTATACACATACACGCCCAGAGAGGTAATACCGGTATACACATACATATACAGAGAGGTAATACTGGTATATACATACATGAACAGAGAGGTAATATTGGTATACACATACACGCCCAGAGAGGTAATACCGAACACATACACACCCAGAGAGGTAATACCGGTATACACATACACGCCCAGAGAGGTAATACCGGTATACACATACACACCCAGAGAGGTAATACCGGTATACACATACACGCTCAGAGAGGTAATACCGGTATACACATACACACCCAGAGAGGTAATACCGGTATACACATACACGCCCAGAGAGGTAATACCAGTATACACATACACGCCCAGAGAGGTAATACCGGTATACACATACACGCCCAGAGAAGTAATACCAGTATACACATACACGCCCAGAGAAGTAATACCAGTATACACATACACGCCCAGAGAGGTAATATCAGTATACACATACACGCCCAGAGAGGTAATACCGGTATACACATACACGCCCAGTATAACCTCATTTTTTACTGGACAGTGTCCAAATACAGGACAGTCCGGTTCAATACTGGACGCCTGGCAACCCTAGTGACATACAACACAAGCATCAGGGAACAACAAAAAAAACCCCCCATGGTATTTTCAAAGATATCTGGATTTACCTGCTTGAAAAAAATCCAAGCAACAAGATTCCACAGAGCAAATTGGATACTATAAAAGGTCAAAACAATGCTACCGAACACAGGGAGGGACTTATCCCCCTCCTTTGCCTGCCTGTTTTATACTATTTCCAGGAAAAACTTTATCCACAGTAACAACGGACTTTCCTTGCTTCCTAAATCGGATGATATAAAAGTCTATATTTAAATATACATGTTTCCTGCTCTATCTTCCTTTTACGAAGGAATTGGGTACTCCACATAGGTAAAGGACAATTGAGAGTTCTATTTTTTGATTAGCGAGAAATATATTGATTAAGCTTAATCAAGGTTCAGGTTCTATACTGCGATTCATGTTTTATCATTTGTTTTTGAATAAATTGAGTATTATTTTATATATATATAATATTTCATATGCTTTGTTCTCTAGGGACCTCGACTTAACCATTGGGTCAACATAATATAAGAAAATGTATACCTACTTGAGACTTCGTGCGCCAGAATTTTTTCCCCGTTACCAGGCAAAGTATCCCTGGGTATTTGAATGGCATACATAATACACATATTTGTATACTAAATATATTACATAGTTTCATTGTTTCATAGTTTTAGTTACACAGTTACATAGCAGATGAGGTTGAAAAAAGACATACGCCCATTAAGTTCTACCTATGCTAAATTTAGACGATTGATACTTTATCCTATATCTATACTTACTTATTGATCCAGAGGAAGGCAAACAAAAAAACCCAGTGTCATATCATCCAATGATGTCTCATAAGGGGGAAAATAAATTCCTTCCTGAATCCAAATATTTGCAAACAGATTACTACCTGGATCACCAGCCTTCCCATGTTTACTTATTTGGTATATCCCTGTATACCTTTCCTTTCTAAAACGATGTCCAACCTTTTTTTGGAACAAATCTATTGTATCTGCCATCACAGTCTCCATGGGTAATGAATCCCACACTGTAACTGCCCTTACTGTAAAGAACCCTTTCCCTTATTGCTGGTGAAATCTCCTTTCTTCCAACCTTAAAGGATGACCCCGTGTTCTTTGTACTGCCCGTGGGATAAATAGTTCATTATATATATATATATACAGCTCAACCCCGTTATAACGCGATCTGTTACAACACGAATCCGCTTATAACGCGATCCTAGCGCGGCTCCCAATTTTCGTATTTATGAAAACTTTACAACACGATTATTGGTATCTTAAATACTTTATTGTACAATGCATACAATTGTACATTATTTCTAACGCGATCCGCTTATAGCGCGATGTGATTCTTTGGACCCCAAGCGCAGCGTTATAAGGGGGTTGAGCTGAATATATATGTATATATATATACTGTATATATATATATATATATATATATATATATATATATATATAATTTAACCCTGTGAAAGGGCATCAAGAGAGCTGTGCCCCATTGTGCAACTCCCCAGGGGGCCGCCGACGTATTGAGCAGCCAAGGTTGGGGTGGGCAACTCCGGTCCTCATGGGCCGCCAACAAGTCAGGTATTAGGGATATCCCCGCTTCAGCACACTTGGCTCGTCCTTTGAGTGTCCCAGGACATATTCGCTGCGTCCCGCTGGGGACCGGCACTCCGGAGAGCCCCCGTGGTGTAGTAATTACCGGGTTAGATTGTCCCCTGCGTTCCCGTGCAGCGCAGGACGCCGTTCCAACCTGCGAGGGAAACGGAGGAGGAGAATCCAAAAACGGTGCCGCGGTCACACGACGGCTAGTGAAAGCGGTCACGTGACCGCGCGGTGCCCGTGGAGCCGTAGCAGTCAGGTACCACGATCCCTCCGGTACTCAAAGGGTTAAAGCAGCAGTCCGTGCTGATTGCACGCTTATTTGTTTTACTTCTGGACCTTTCCCATGCTGTTTTTTTTTTTAATTCTGAAGCTCCGCTGTTGACATGTGACATGTCTGAGGTTATACTGCACATGCAGCTCTCCCCACAGCCCAGTACAGTCTAACGGATTCTTTTTTGCTTGTATTTACCGAGCAGGACATTCTCAGGAGGCATAATACTAACATTTTAGGAGTTCCTCTCATACCGGCTCCATGGAGGGTAGCAGACGGGGGGATTGCGGTGGTAAAAGAAAACAAAGTGAGTTTGTGACATCTCATTATAACTTTTCCTCGTCCAGATACTCCCCAATTCCCAAGCAAGTGACATTAAATGGGAGCATAGCAGCTAAATACAGGGGGGCTCATCTCCAGTCCGCGAGCCCCCCCCCCCTCACTCCCCCCAACAGGTCAGGTTGTTTAGGATATCCCAGCTTCAGCACAGGTGGCTCAAACAGAGGCTCAGTTGAAGCCATCTGTGCTGAAGCAGGGACTGATTGAGCCACCTGTGCTGAAGCAGGGATATCCTGAATACCTGACCTGTTGTGGGGGGCTTGAGGACTGGAGTTGAGCCCCCCAGGCTTAATATATTTATGCAAAAAGACGCGGGCGGGGTGAAAATGCCTCTGTCGGCATCAACACTGCCCCAAAATTGCCCTGATAATCTCGCACAGCGCGGTTCGTTTCCTAGAGTCTCTGAGCTGCGAAACTGGGTCAGAACCGCACGCACACACTGGGTCAGAACCGCACGCACACACAACCCCTGGTGTTTATAAAAGTAACAGGATCTGTTTCAATGTAATTAGTGGGACACGAAGGGTTATTCTTCCAGGTCTCCCGGGCTGCAAAACAGAGACAAAACTGAGCAGATTATCTTGTCTGATGAAGTCTGCGGCTTTTCTCTGGGTTGTCCGCAGCCGGGAGCTGTTGGTCGGATATAGTGCTGCATTTGCCACGGACGTGCTGTAGTTCCGCAGCTGGGGGGGCAGGGGGGGGGTGCGACAAACCTTCTCCCGACACCAGGGAGAGGTGGTGCTGCCGGGAGACCCTTTCACACACCGGAGGGGCCTGCCATGCATTGCACGGCACTCTTTTACTTACAGGGTTACATCGGCATGACCCCCTTATAGTTGAACATTTAACCCTTTCGACGGCAAGCTCAGTTTAAAGAGGTGTAAAGGTGCCCCCCCTCCCCCAGTCACAAGCAGCCATCCCCCGAAGGTGTTGCTAACCCCTCCAAGTGCCGGAAGGGTTAACAGCCTTCCTTTTAAGTGGGGACCCCTTTGTAAGAGGGGGCACTGGGCTATCACTAGCCACGATCCAGTATGTGGCTGGCACTGACAGGGTTAATAGCACGCTCCCATCAGAGGCCGCCTTTTACTGTAAGAGGGGCGGCTGCCATGTGTCCCCGGGTGCAATCGCCCAAACATTGACTGCCCATGTATCTCACGCGCGCCCCTTGTAGGCACGGGAACAATTAACACCTTCCCTGCCGGAGGGGATCGCAGGGTGTTACGGCGACCGTACACATGCGGGGCCCGGCTCCCGGGGGAAGCGCCCATACACATGCGGGGCCCGGCTCCCGGGGGAAGCGCCCGTACACATGCGGGGCCCGGCTCCCGGGGGAAGCGCCCGTACACATGCGGGGCCCGGCTCCCGGGGGAAGCGCCCGTACGCCATGCTTGCCCGTCTCCCGTGGGAATCGTCCGTACCATGCGGGGCCCGCTCCCGGGGGAAGCGTCCGTACCATGCGGGGCCGGCTCCCGGGGGAGCGCCCTACAACATGCGGGGCCCGGCTCTCCCGGGAAGCGCCCGTACACATGCGGGGTCCCGGCTCCCGGAACGCCCGTACCATGCGGCCCTCCCAGGGGGAAGCGTCCGTACGCATGCTGGGCCGGCTCCCGGGGGAAGCGTCCGTACGCATGCGGCCCGGCTCCCGGGGGAGGCGCCCTGTACACATGCGCCCCGCTCCCGGGAAGCAACCCTTACACTGCGGGGCCCGGCTCCCGGGGGAGTACCCGTACACATGCGGGGCCCCGTCTCCGGGGGGAGACGCCCGTACACATGCGGGGCCCGTCTCCAGGGAAGCGGCCCGTACACATGCGGGGCCCGGCTCTCGGGGGAAGCGCCCGTACCATGCAGGGCCGGCTCCCGGGGGAAGCGCCCGTACACATGCGGGGCCCGGCTCCCGGGGGAGGCGCCCGTACACATGCGGGGCCCGGCTCCCGGGGGAAGCGCCCGTACACATGCGGGGCCCGGCTCCCGGGGGAAGTGCCCGTACACATGCGGGGCCCGGCTCCCGGGGGAAGGCTTATTTGCCATAAATGTTCCAAGAATAGAGAAGGAAACGATGGTATTAAAGTCCCAGGCAGGTGATACCCCCGCCCCCCCCCCCCCCCCAACCCACCTGCCTCACTGCTAAGTGAATCTTGTTTGGAAGAGGGGGGTAGCTGCCCCCCTACTCAATGCAATATGACACCCCTTTATGTCCACACCCTACCAACCTTACCGGATCCAGTGGTGTGGCCATACTCCGTCCTGATCTATACTCCATCCCACAGTGAGCAGGCACTTTACCTCTTGTGTTTCAACACTGCCTCTTATTCGCTCTAGATCAGGACTGGCCAACTCCCGTTCCCAGGGGCCACAAACGGGTCAGGTTTTCAGGATATCCCAGCTTCGGCATACGTGGTTCAGTCAACAACTGAGCCACCTGTGCTGAAGCAGGGATATCTCTTAATCCTGACCTGGTGGTGGCCCTTGGGGACGGGAGTTGACCCACCCCTGCTGTAGAGCGTAAGCTCCCAGGATCAGGGCCCTCGTTCCCTTCAGTATCTGTCTGTGCCTGCCTGTCCTTATTCGTATGCCACTCAGTTGATGTAATCGATGTCACTCTGTACGCCCGTTGTACCGCGCTGCGGAATATGTTGGCACTTTACAAATAAATGATAATAACAAAGATCCCCATCATGAGCAGACCTGGTGCCTCTGCAAAGAGTCACCTCCCAGCACTGAAAGAGTTATTACTGGGAGTGTGTGACCCGCTCGGCACTGACAGCTGCTTCTGCAGAGAACTTTCCGCCGTTACAAGGGGGGATTTGCAAAGACTCCGGTTTTATAATTAGATGCCAAGGGCTATTGTGGAAAGTCCAGGGCAACGGAGCTCCCAGGTCATGGCACGTCCAGTGACCGAGAGAGCCGGTCACGGCCGGGGAGAGGCAGAGCCCCGCTCACGGACGGGGAGAGGCAGAGTCCCGCTCACGGCCGGGGAGAGGCAGAGCCGCGCTCACTGCTGGGGAGAGGCAGAGCCGCGCTCACTGCTGGGGAGAGGCAGAGCCGCGCTTACGGACGGGGAGAGGCAGAGTCCCGCTTACGGACGGGGAGAGGCAGAGTCCCGCTTACGGACGGGGAGAGGCAGAGTCCCGCTTACGGCCGGGAGCCGAGCCCGCTTCACGCGGGTGAGAGGCAGAGCCCCGCTCACGGACGGGGAGAGGCAGAGTCGCCGCTCACGGCCGGAGGAGAGGCCAGATCGCCCTCACTGCCGGGAGAGTGCAGAGTCCGCGCTCACGCCGGGGAGAGGCAGAGCCCCGCGCTTTACGGACGGGGAGAGGCAAGAGCAAGGCCGCTCCTGCCGGCCGGGGAGAGGCATGAGTCCCGCCCCGGATGCCGGGGAGAGGCAGAGTCCCGCTCACGGCCGGGGAGGCAGAGCCGCGCTGCTGCACACACGGCCGCTCATGGTGGAGGCAGAGTCCCGCTCACTGGCCGGGGGGGAGAGGCAGAGCCGCGCTCACTGTGGGAGGCGCATAGTCCCGCGTCATGCACGGGGGAAGAGGCAGTAGGCCCCTCTCACGCTGGCTGGGGAGAGGCATCAGTCCCTCTCGCCACCGTGTCGCGGGGGAGGCAGAGCCCGCCCGCTCACTGCTGGGGCGAGGCAGATCCCCGCTCCTCGGCGGTGAGAGGCAGAGCCCCGCTCTCATGCCGGGGAGAGGCAGAGTCCCGCTCACACTGCTGGGGACTAGGCAGAGCCCTCCTCATGCCGGGGAGAGGCAGAGTCCCGCTCACTTGCTAGCCCGCGGAGAGGCAGAGCCCACGCTCAGCCGGGGAGGAGGCAGAGCCGCTCACGGTGGGAAGGGCATGCTGCTGGGGATGAGCAGACCCCGCCTTCCCCGGGAGAGGCAAGCCGCCTCACTGCTGGGAGAGGCAGAGTCCCCCACGGACTGGGAGAGGCAGAGCCCCGTCACGATGGGTTCTGGGGAGAGGCAGAGTCCCCTCCGCTACCAGTCCGGGGGGAAGGCATAGCCCGCTCATCAGGGGGAAGTCAAGCCCCGTCGTCTGGAGAGGCAGAGCCGCGCTCACGTCCGGGGTATGAGTCGCCGAGAGCCCCCTCTCACTGTCTGGGGAGGGAGGCAGAGCCGCGCTTACGACGGGAGAGCAAGCCCCGCTCACTGCGGGGGGGGGGAATAGCAGAGCCGCGCTTAAGACGGGAGAGGCAGAGCCCCCGCCACTGCCGGGGAGAGGCAGAGTCCCCGCCACGTCCGGGAGAGGCAGAGCCGCGCTTACGGACGGGGAGAGGCAAGTCCCGTCACTGCTTGTGAGAGGCAGAGCCGCGCTAAGGACGGGAGAGGCAGAGCCCCGCTCACTGCGCTGCGGGGAGAGGCGAGTCCCCTCACGTCCGAGCGGAGAGGCAGAGCCGCGCTTACGGACGGGTAGAGCCAGAGTCCCCGCTCACTGCTGGGGAGAGGCCAGCCCCCGCTCACTGCTGGGGAGAGGCGAGTCCTGCTTACGTACGGTGGAGAGGCAGAGTCCCGCTCACCGGCCGGGGAAGGCAGATTCGCGCTTACGGCCCGGGGAGAGGCAGAGTCCCGCTCACTGCTGTGGGAGAGGCAGAGCCCGCTCGCTCACTGCTGGGAGAGGCAGAGGTCCCCTTACGGACGGGGAGAGGCAGAGTCCCGCTCACGGCCGGGGAGAGGCAGAGTCCGCTTGACGGCCTGGAGGAGCTTGTCCCGCTCACTGCCGGGAGAGGCATAGTCCCGCTCACTGTCCGGGAGAGGAGAGCCCCGCTCACATGCCGGGGAGAGGCAGAGTCCGCTCACGGCCCGGGAGAGGCAGAGTCCCGCTCACTGCTGGGAGATGGCAGAGTCCCGCTTACGGCCGGGGAGAGGCAGAGCCGCGCTTACGTCCGGGGAGGGCAGAGCCCCGCGCTTAGGACGGGGAGAGGCAGAGCCCCGCTCACTGCTGGGGAGAGGCAGAGTCCCGCTTATACGGACGGGACAGAGCAGTCGGTCCCGCCTCACGGCCGGGGAGAAGGCAGAGCCGCGCTTACGGTCGGGAGAGGCAGAGCACCGCTCATGCCGGGGAGAGGCAGATTCCCGCTCATGGCCGGGGGAGGCAGAGTCCCGCTCACTGCTGGGGAGAGGCAGACCGCGCGCTCACGGCCGGGGAGAGCAGGAGAGCCCCGCTCACTGCCGGAGAGAGGCAGAGCCGCGCTTACGGACAGGGGAGAGGCCGAGTTCCCGCTTACGGACGGGGAGGGCATGAGCCCCCTCACTGCTGGGATAGGCGAGTCCCCCTCACATCCGGTGAAGGAAGCCGCGCTTACGGACGGGGAGAGGCAGAGCCCCGCTTCACGCCGGGGAGAGGCAGCGTCCCCGCTCACGTCCGGGAGAGGCAGAGCCGCGCTTACGGACGGGGAGAGGCAGAGCCCCGCTCATGCCGGGGAGAGGCAGAGTCCCGCTCACTGCTGGGGAGAGGCAGAGCCCCGCTCACTGCCGGGGAGAGGCAGAGCCCCGCTCACGGCCGGGGAGAGGCAGAGCCGTGCTCACTGCTGGGGAAGGCAGAGCCGTGCTCACTGCTGGGAGAGGCTAGTCCCGCGCACGGCCGGGAGAGGCAGAGTCCCGCTCTGCTCACTCCGGGGGAGAGGCAGAGCCCCCGCTCATGTCCTGGGAGAGGCAGAGTCCCGCTCGACTGCTGCTGGGGAGAGGCAAGCCGCGCGTCATCTGCCGGGGGGAGGCAGAGTCCCCGCTCACGGCCGGGATGAGGCAGAGCCGTGCTCACTGCTGGGGAGAGGCAGAGCCGCGCTTTACGGACGGGGAGAGCGAGCCCCGCTCACTGCCCGGGGAGAGGCAGAGTCCCGCTCACTGCTGGGAGAGGCAGAGCCGCGCTTAACGGACGTGGAGAGGCAGAGCCCCCCGCTCACGCCGGGGAGAGGCAGAGTCCCGCTCACGCCGGGAGAGGCAGAGCCGCAGTACACGGGGGAAGGCAGAGCCCCGCTCACTGCTGGGGAGAGGCAGAGCCCCGCTCACTGCTGGGGAGAGGCAGAGCCCCGCTCCTGCTGGGGTGACGAGAGGCAGAGTCGCCGCTTAACGCGGGGAGAGCGAGTCCCCGCTCACGGCCGGGAGAGGCAGAGTCCGCTCGGACGCCGGGGAGAAGGCCAGAGTCCCGCTCACGGCCGGGGAGGCAGAGTCCGTCACGGCCGGGAGAGGCGACCCGCTCACGGCCGGAGAGGCAGAGTGCCCGCTCACTGCTGGGAGAGGCAGAGCCCCGCTCACTGCTGGGGAGAGGCAGAGTCCCGCTTACGGACGGGGAGAGGCAGAGTCCCGCTCACGGCCAGGGAGAGGCAGATCCCGCGCCAGCTCCGGGGAGAGGCAGAGTCCCGCTCACGGCCGGGGAGAGGCAGAGTCCCGCTCACGGCCGGGGAGAGGCAGATCCCCCGCTCACTGCCGGGGAGAGCAGAGTCCGCTCACGCCGGGAGAGGCGAGTCCCGCTCACGGCAGGAGAGGCAGAGCGCCCCGCTCACTGCCGGGGAGAGGCAGAGTCCCCGTCACTGCCGGGGGAGGAGGCAGAGTCCCGCTCACGGCTGGGGAGAGGCAGAGTCCCCTTACGGACGGGGAGAGGCAGAGTCGCGCGTTACCAGGCGGGGAAGCAGGCCGGCGCTCACGAGCTGGGAGAGGCAGAGCCCCGCTCACTGCTGGGGAGAGGCAGAGACCCGGCTCACAGGACGGGGAGAGGCAGAGTCCGCGTTGCGGAACGGGGAGAGGCAGAGTCCCGCCTCACGGCCGGGAGGAGCACGCCGCGCTCACGCCGGGAGAGGCAGAGCCGCGCTTTACGGCCGGGAGAGGCAGAGCCGCGCTTAGGACGGCCGGGGAGAGGCAGAGCCGCGCTTACGGCCGGGGAGAGGCAGAGCCGCGCTTACGGCCGGGGAGAGGCAGAGCCGCGCTCACGGCCGGGGAGAGGCAGTCCCCGCTCACTGCCGGGGAGAGGCAGAGCGCGCTTACGGACGGGGAGAGGCAGAGCCCCGCTCACGGCCGGGGAGAGGCAGAGCCGCGCTCACGGCCGGGGAGAGGCAGAGTCCCGCTCACGGCCGGGGAGAGGCAGAGTCCCGCTCACGGCCAGGAGAGGCAGAGCCCCGCTCACGCCCCCGGGAGAGGCAGAGTCCCTCACGGGCCGGGAGAGGCAGAGTCCCGCTCACTGCTGGGAGAGGCAGAGCCCCCGCTCACTGTGCGGGAGAGCAGAGTCCTTCCGGACGGGGAGAGGCAGATTCCCGCCACGGCCAGGGAGAGGCAGATCCCCGCTCACGTGCCAGGAGAGGCAGAGTCCCGCTCACTGCCGGGGAAGGCAGAGTCCGCTCCAGCGGCCAGGGAGAGGCAGAGCCCCGCTCACCTGCCGGGAGAGGCAGGTCCCACTTCAGCTGCCGGGAGAGGCAGAGTCCCGCTCACGCTGGGAGAGGCAGAGTCCCGCTCACGGACGGGGAGAGGCAGAGCGCGCTTACAGACGTGAAGCAGAAAGCCGGCTCACGTGCTGGGGGAGAGGCAGAGCCCCGCTCATGCTGGGGAGAGGCAGAGACCCTCTCACGATGGGGGAGGCAGAGTCGCGCTTACGCGGGGAGAGCAGGTCCCGGACGCGGGGAGAGGCAAGCCGCGCTCACGACGCCGGGGAGGGCAGAGCCGGCGCTTACGCCGGGGAGAGGCAGAGCCGCGCTTACGGCCGGAGAGCAGAGCGCGCTTGCCGGACGGGAGAGCAAGCCGCGCTCACGGGGGAGAGGCAGAGTCCTGCTCACGGCCGGGGAGAGGCAGAGTCCCGCTCACTGCCGGGGAGAGGCAGAGCCAAGCTTACGGACGGGGAGAGGCAGAGCCCCGCTCACTGCCGGGGAGAGGCAGAGCCGCGCTCACGGCCGGGGAGGGGCAGAGTCCCGCTCACGGCCGGGGAGAGGCAGAGCCCCGCTCACTGCCGGGGAGAGGCAGAGTCCCGCTCACTGCCGGGGAGAGGCAGAGCCGCGCTTACGGACGGGGAGAGGCAGAGTCCCGCTCACTGCCGGGGAGAGGCAGAGTCCCGCTCACTGCCGGGGAGAGGCAGAGTCCCGCTCACTGCTGGGGAGAGGCAGAGTCCCGCTCACGGCCGGGGAGAGGCAGAGCCGCGCTTACGGACGGGGAGAGGCAGAGCCCCGCTTACGGACGGGGAGAGGCAGAGCCGCGCTTACGGACGGCGACACTGTCTGTTACAAGATCCTGCAAGTCCTGCCTCACGGCCCGGGAGCAGGCAGACGCCCTCACTGGCCGGGGAGAGGCAGAGCAAGCTTACGGACGGGGAGAGGCAGAGCCCGCTCACTGCCGGGAGAGCAGAGCGCGCTCCTGCAGGGGCCGGGAGGGGCAGAGTCCGCTCACGGCCGGGGAGAGGCAGAGCCCGCTCACTCCGGGAAGGCAGAGTCCCGCTCACGCGGGGGAGAGCAGAGCCGCGCTACGGACGGGGAGAGGCATATCCCTCCACTGCCGGGGAGAGGCAGAGTCCCCGCCACACTGCCGGGGAAGGCAGGTCCCGCCTCACTGCTGGGGAGAGGGCAGAGTCCCGCTCACGGCCGGGGAGAGGCACGAGCCGCGCGTTACGGACGGGGAGGAGGCAGAGCCGCGCTCACGCTGGGGAGAGGCAGACCCCGCTCGCTGTGGGAGAGGCAAGACCCCGCTCAGGATGGGGAGAGGCAGAGTCGGGCTCTTACGGACGGGGAGAGGCAGAGTCCCCTCCCTCACGGCCGGGAGAGCAGATCCGCGCTCACCCGGGGGAGGCAGACCCCTACGCCCGGGCAGTCCCTGCCCAGCAGGCAGAGCCGCGCTTACGACGGGGAGAGCAGAGCCCGGCGCTCAAGCACTGGCCGGGGAGAAGCAGAGTCCTGCTCACGGCCGGGGAGGGGCAGAGTCCCGCTCACTGCGCGGGGAGAGCAGAGCCAAGCTTACGGACGGGAAAGGCAGAGCCCCGCTCACTGCCGGGAGAGGCAGAGCCGCGCTCACGGCCGGAGGGGCAGTCCCGCTCAGGGCCGGGGAGAGTCAGAGCCCCGCTCACGAGTGCCGGGAAGGCAGATCCCGCTCACTGCCGGGGGGAGAGTCCAGAGCGCCGCGTTACGGACGGTGGAGGCAGAGTCCCTCACTGCCGGGGAGAGGCAGAGTCCCGCTCACTGCCGGGGAGGCAGAGTCCCCGCTCACTCTGCTGGGGAGAGAGGCAGAGTCCCGCTCTACGGCCGGGGAGAGCAGAGCCGCTCTTACGACGGGGAGAGGCAGAGCCCCGCGTTACGACGGGGATGGCAGAGTGCCCGCATTACTAGACGGCGACACTGTCTGTTAACAGATTCTAATGACATTCTCCAGAGGACAAACAAACTAAAGAGAGAGCAAATAAAGCCAGCAGCATAACAACACCTCGGTTATCTCTCACTCTGCGGTAGGGTGGCCGTCTGACCCCACACCACCCAAAAAAGGGTCTAGGTCTCTAAAATTAATAAAAAGAATTCAACCCTTTCCGTGACAGAGGGATATATAAAAAAAATTGACACTGAAAGGGTTATTTTTTTCTATTAACTCAAATGACAGCTGCAGAGCCTTTAAATGTTGCCCCTTTGGAAATCCCCATCCCCACTGAAAAAGAATATGCTGCAGTACATAGCAGTGTTGTGTATGACGGCATGCTTCTAACTCAATTAGAGAAGGGGAAACCAAATAAGGGGACAACTTAAAATCTCAGGCACTAAAAATGGTTTATAGTCCTGTCAACTCTAAAGTTTTTTTCAGGGCTTTGTAAAGGGTACGTACCACTGTGCAACGTGCCTTCACTGAAAATCAACATGCTGCAACACTGAGCAGTGGTGAGTATGACTGTTTCTGACTAAAGCTGCTGCTTCAAGGATAAAAATATTACCAAGGATGACGATAACTTCAGGCACCTGCTGCTCTGTTAAAACACCAGATGAGAACCCCTTACTGTGCAGCAGGATTGTATTGTAGTTATTACAGAGTGGAAGGATCCTCCTGTTGGGTATTACAGAGTGGAAGGACCATCCTGTTGGGTATTACAGAGTGGAAGGATCCTCCTGTTGGGTATTACAGAGTGGAAGGACCATCCTGTTGGGTATTACAGAGTGGAAGACCTCCTGTTGGGTATTACAGAGTGGAAGGGCCCTCCTGTTGGGTAATACAGAGTGGACAGACCTCCAGTTGGGTATTACAGAGTGGGGGGACTCTCCTGTTGTGTATTACAGAGTGTAAGGACCTCCTGTTGGGTAATACAGAGTGGAAAGACCTCCAGTTGGGTATTACATAGTGAACATACATCCTGTTGGGTAATACAGAGTGGAAAGACCTCCAGTTGGGTATTACATAGTGAACATACATCCTGTTGGGTATTACAGAGTGGAAGACCTCCTGTTGGGTATTACAGAGTGGAAGGGCCCTCCTGTTGGGTAATACAGAGTGGAAAGACCTCCAGTTGGGTATTACAGAGTGGGGGGACTCTCCTGTTGTGTATTACAGAGTGTAAGGACCTCCTGTTGGGTAATACAGAGTGGAAAGACATCCAGTTGGGTATTACATAGTGAACATACATCCTGTTGGTTATTACAGAGTGGAACGGCCCTCCTGTTGGGTAATACAGAGTGGAAAGACCTACTGTTGGGTATTACAGAGTGGGGGGACTCTCCTGTTGTGTATTACAGAGTGGAAGTACTCTCCTATTGGGTATTACAGAGTGGGAGGACCCTCCTGTTGGGTATTACAGAGTGGGAGGACCCTCCTGTTGGGTATTACAGAGTGGAAGTACTCTCCTATTGGGTATTACAGAGTGGGAGGACCATCCTGTTGGTTATTACAGAGTTGAAGGACCATCTTGTTGGTTATTACAGAGTTGAAGGACCATCTTGTTGGTTGTTAATGGGGTTAGGGAAAAACAAAGCTAGGAAAGGAGAGATGAAACATTTCAGGCCAGGAGATGCTCTGCAGACTGTAGCCACTTTAGTTCTGAAGATGGTGGTATATACAGATACCCTGCACCATTATACACTGCAGCATGTCCATGTTCACAGGACTAGGGTTAAAATGTCCTCCCTGCCAAACAGGCAAAGCCATTTTAACCCCTCGTTGCCAGAGGGGCCAACATCGCATTATTGGCTCGCCCTTCTGGCAGTGAAGGGGTTAAATCCATTAACCAGATGCAAAAAGCCAGAACCTCTTCAGCTTCTCCAGAGCCAGGTGACCCCTGACACCTCGGAACAGGTATCCAATGCAATCAGTTACTCCATACAATCATCACTTTGGAGAGAGGGGGTCATCTGCTAACCCGGGGCTGGGCAACTCCAGTCCTCAAGAGCCACCAACAGGTAAGGCTTTCAGGCTATCCCTGCTTCAGCACAGGTGGATCAATCAGTGGCTCAGTCACAGACTGAGCCACCTGTGCTGAAGCAGGGATATCCTTAAGAGCTGACCTGTTGGTGGCCCTTGAGGACTGGAGTTGCCCACCCCCGGGTGAACCCATCGTTTATCATAGTGCACAAATCTCAACTCAACCCCATGTTACGAAGGCTCCTTCAACCCCCCCCCCCCCCCCCCCCCCCAAAAAAAGGGCACAACATATACACCCAACAACTCCCCAATTTCCTGACGCCAGTAACCAAACCGCGGAGATGAGTAAGGAAGCGTGTTCTCTTACCTGCAGCGCTTCGGAACATGCCGCCGGCGACTCTTCCGCCTTCAGAAAAGCCTGCTGCCCCCGTCTAAAGAAATGAACAACTGCGATAAGTATGCGATGCAAAATCAGGACCATGCTTCCAGCGTCCCCTCTGTAGCCTCTCTCCTGCAATGCTCCCACCCTCGTCTCTCGCTCCTCTGTACCATACACACACACACACACACACACCCCTCTGCACTTTCAGGTTTGACTACATATATATATAAACACACACATTAATCTGTAGTCCTGTTAGGCTTTCAGGGGTAGGGAGAGAGAGAGAGAGAAAAAGGCACGTCCTATGTGAAACGCTGCCCCTCCCTCACTCCCCTCCCTCGCTCCCTCCCCAAAGGCTCTTAGTGAAAAGGGTTTGTCATCAGGCGCACCTGCTCCCCAGACCGATGGGGCAAGCGGAACGCAGGATCCACATGGCTGTCGCTGCCCGGGGACAGAGGGACAGAGGGGAGCGAGCCCGGTGAAAATGTGCCAGATACAGCACTCCGGTGGGGAAGGGATACACAGCTCGGGGGGTGGAGGTATGGGGGGGTGGGGGTGGGGGGGTGTCACTGGGTCCTAGTGCCAGTACCGATGTGAGAGACCAGCAGCAGCAGCAGCAGCAGCGAAGCCAAGCAGTGATAAGAAGCCCAGCGTATGCCTCGTTCTTCTCCCGTTCAGGTTTTTTTCCTATGCAGATCGGTTACATAGTTGCATAGTTACATAGTAGATGAGGTTGAAAAAAGACGTAGGTCCATCAAGTTCAGCCTATGCTAAATTTAGACAACAGATACTTTATCCCATATCTATACTTACTTATTGATCCAGAGGAAGGCAAACAAAAAACCCCATTAAGGGGAAAAATTAATTCCTTCCTGACTCCAAGAATTGGCAATCGGATTAATCCCTGGATTAACATCCTTCCCATGTTTACTTATCTGTCCGTCGACTTCAAAAGGGGGGGGGGGGGTCCCCTCCAGCCAGTCCGCATTAGTTGTGTCAGCCTCTCTACCCGCTATCTGTCTCTTGCACTATTACCCAAATTATCGATTGTACCAGGTATCATATGTATGATATGTAACCTGTGACTGTGTATATATATATATATATATATAATATGTAACCTGTGACTGTAACTACCTCAATGGAATGCTACTGTGTGTCTAAATGAAGTGCCCCGATTTCAAAAATAAAGGGGGAGGGGGGGGGTCCCGTGCTTGCAAACGCCGGCATGCCTGTAGAACTCAATGGGGATTATTCATGAGACTGCGATAGTGCAGATCGGGATACTACCGCCCGGTGATGTGAACGGGTATTTCCATGCGGTAGTGCCCTGATCGGCAGTATTGCGGCTTAATGAATAACACCCCCCACCGGGTTTTCACTTTTGCATACACCAGAACACCCTCCTGCTGTCTCTGTAAGCTCTCCCTACTTATCTATTAGATTGTAAGCTCTTCGGATCAGGGACTACTTTTTCTATTGTTACCTTTATGTCTTAATTATTCTTATTATGTGCTATATTGTTTTGTCACGTGTATTACAGTACTGCTGGGAAGCGCTGTGTGCATGGATGGTGCTATATAAATAATTATATAAATACAGGGGACTTTATAGACATTAATGGGATCACCTTATACCAGGGGGTTCTCAACTCCAGTCCTCAAGACCCCCCAACAGGTCAGATCTTCAAGATATCCCGGCTTCAGCACAGGTAATCAACTGGTCAGTCTTGAAGGCTCATGTTTTCAGAATATCCCTGCTTCAGCACAGGTGGCTGAATCAGTGACTCAGTCGACTGAGCCACTGATTGAGCCGCCTGTGCTGAAGCAGGGATGTCCTGCAAACCTGACCTGTTTGGAAGGGGGGGGTTCTTGAGGACCGGAGTTGAGCACCCCTGCCTTATAAGTCAGAATGAGCATAGCACCCTTTTATACGTTACCAATCTCCCTTTCTCCCCTGTTCTCTAATCTCAAAGCTGCCAAAAAAACAGCAATACATTTATAGTTTCAAAAATGCTGCTGCTGCCGGTGGGGATTTTCTTCTATGTAAGAAATCTGACAGGCTATTTTTCACAGCTGCCAACTGTGATGCAAAAAAAAAAAGGACCAGATGTATCCGAGAAACACATTAAAAGGAAGTCTATTTAGATTTTTTTTACATAGGCTTTTAACGTGGAGCTGCGCGAGAGGTTAATGTGCAAAATATAGGAAATTGCTCTCGGTGCCAAGATTTGCACCTGGATTGAGAACCAGTTGAATGACAGACAGCAGAGAGCTGTCCTGCATGGGACGTATTCACGATGGGGCTAGAATTGCAAGGGGAGTGCCTCGAGGTTCAGCACGGGGATCACTGCTTTTTAACTTGTTTATTAACCTTTACACTGCTGAGATTCTGGCAGCGCCACTGGATCTTGGGCAGTGACTGCCAGTCACATCCGCTTCGATGTGGACGTCCTCTCTCAGATAGAGCAGTCAGCCCTATCATCCACTGAAAAAAATACATTTTCATGATGATGCTCGTCTAAAGAGCAGCAAAATGGTTAATTGCCTCGTGATTGGCTTAGAGGAGGTGTGAGCTAACTTTTTAGTTTGTGCCCCCGTGCCTGCTCTCCCCCCCCCTCCCCCTCACCTATTCGCCAGTGTTTTCTGAAGTCAGGACGTCGTGTGACGTTGCGTTGTCGTTTGACGCCATGGCGACACGTCACGCCAGAAGCCGGCGGAGATCAGGTAATGAAGTTACAGAGGCCTCCGGCGCGTTCCCCCGGCATTTCATTGAAATGCTTTGGGGAAGAGCGCGGGTCCTCTGTAAGCACTGCGACCCCGCCAGAAAATCTCGTGCCCCCCCCACGCTTCCTGGGAATGGCGCCCGTATGCGCCCCCTGGATTAAAGAACAAACTCCATCTTTGCTGATTAAGGCAGGGGGTAGCCAACTCCAGTCCTCAAGGGCCACCAAATAGGTCAGGTTTTGAGGATATCCATGCTTCAGCGTAGGTGACACAATCACCTGTGCTGAAGCAGGGATATCCTTAAAACATGACATGCCTGTGGCCCTTAAGGACTGGAGTTGGCTACTCCTGCTCTAAGCTATGTAATAAAGTATGTAAGTAAGTGTAAAAGTATGTAATTTCTCTACAGAAGGACACGGACACGCTGGAAATTTGAATAGGAGTAACAACAAGACTTGCATAAGGGCACGTTATGCAAGTAAACGCATCAATAATGTGACGTTAAGAATATGCTAATGAGCTCAAATAACAGCTGTGATTTTTGCATATAGTTAAGGGAATATCACGTTAACTAAGGGAGCGTAAAGTTCATTCCTGGTTAATAGGTACTAACACATTTATGTTTCAATAGTGCACAATGTCAGGCAGTAGCTTCAAAGATTACCTGGATATTATCATACATAAAATGTTGTACAAATGGAAAGAAAGAGCCTAATTTTGCAACTGTATACATCCTTGGGAAGACCACACCTTGAATACGGAGTACAGTTTTGAGTACCATAACCCCAAAAAAGTCCCTTCGTAACTGGAAGATGATCAGAGAAGAGACACCAAATTAATAATGGGGCTGGAAAGGAGGCATAAATACCCAAATTAGAATTGTTTACAAGTACATCTAAAGTCCAACACAAGGAACTTTCAAAGAACGTTTTATCCCAAAGACAGTACGAATGACACAGGGTCATTCCTTGGGATCACAGGAAAGGAGATTTGACCAGCAGCAAATTAAAGGGTTCTGTACAGCAAGGGCAGTGACGATGTGGAATTTACTACTGATGGAGACCGATAGCTTTTTAGAAAGTAAAGGTAGACAGGCATATGATAAATATATTAATCATAAGAATGAAATTGACCCAGAGAAATCTCATCGCCATTACTGGAATCAGGATGGGATTTGTATTCCTATTTTTGAGACATACAGTAATTAGCAAATGTTCCCCTGGGTTTTTTGTATTTGCCTTCCTCTGGATCAATATAACTAGAAATATAGGATAAGTACCTCACCCAATTAGAATTTAACTAAGATTGCACTCAATGGATATATATTATGTCTTTTAACCTAATTTACTACAGTATGTTACAACGTGACAATTTGTTTCCGTATAAGTCTGCTGCTATTTGTCTTCCCAACTGGACGGCTTTAATTAAATACTTCGCCCCCTCCTATCCCCCATACCCCTTTGTAGTTATTTTTGCTCCTGTTTTGCAGCAAAGGGACATTCATTAAAAGTCCCCAATGTAACAAAGTATATTTTGCTTCCATTCCCCCCCCCCCCCCCCTCAGTAAAGGAACAAGATGTTCCCCATAAAACACCCCCCCACCCCTCCATCCCCCTTAGGTGGGAAGCAGGGGGTTTCTGGAGCTGACCCGTGTTGATTTCAGCTCTGCGGGTTTAATTATCCAGATCACGTGGATCAATAGGAAAGCCGCGAGGGGTGACATCCCGGCTTCCTATTGATCCTCGTGATGTGGGAGCTTTAAATCCGCCATTTCAATAGCCCCACATAGCCCAGCCTGAGCTGCTACCGGCATCCCCTACGGAGATAAGTATCTCGTGAATTAACATGGTTCAGCTCCGGAGACCCCCTTCAATCCTAGAACTAAAATAATTAAACACACGGAAGCAGTATGGTTGCGTTGTGATTGAGCTATTTGGGGAGTGATCACATGGATCAATAGTTAAAATGTGTCTTGTTTAACTCATATAATGATAAAATCTGTCCATGTACAGATCTTTTATTTATTTTTTTGGGTGTGTTTAGAAATGATGACTTTCTTAATCACTAGTGCCTGAAATGTCCATAGCAACCTTCCTACTGTGCTGGGCTACAGGGGGGAAATTCATGTGTAATTCACAGACATTTAATATTTTAAATGCTTATATCTCCTGAATGAAACATCAGATATTATAAGGAAAAACACTGTTGCGGATAGATAGATTCGATGAACTACTGTACATGAAATGAACTATAAAAAATAAATGTGGGCAGTGTGGATTATTGCTTTAAGGTGTTACTTGACGCACATGTAACCCCCCCACTCCCATTTTAAGATTACTATCTCCTTAAGGGGGTTAACTGTGTGGGCCCACATAGAATAACGCCCCTTTAACATGCTGGGGGACTAGGCGGAACCCTAGCCCTCCCTCTTCTGCCCAGTGATAGTGACATCCCAGAAGTTGTGAGACACAAAGGTGGGACCTCACTGTATATAGTATGTATGTGTTCAGTGTATAGATAGGATAAGGATTGCATTTTTATTGTTTGACAGTTAGTGAAAGTGTCCCGATTAGATAGTGACCCTGCTATGGTCCCCTGCTACGCTCGTAGTTAATATAGCGGTAACCAACGCTCTGTGGGGGCTCCACAAGGTGCAGCCCCGAGGGATAGTTGGATCAGCTCCTCTCAAGGATCCATAGCTGGCCCTACTCCCGATTGCCTCGGGGTGGCATGCAGTGCCCGAGAGGGAGACATTGATCACAGACAGAGAGAGGGTAGCACAAGGCCTGACAGGAGCCCCTAAAAGATGGAACTCTCCCAAAGCCATCCAGAAGAGGTCTTCATTAAGTAACAAAGGAGATCAAGCCTCAGCACCTTCCTAGCGGGCTGAGATAGAGGCAGCTAGGGAAGACAGCACAAGAGAGCATGCACTTATGTCCATACCAGATCACTGTGTATGTTGATGTAACAATAAAGCTGCTGTTGAATTAATAAAGTTCCCGGCGCCCATCATTGCTACTTCACCGCCCACCCAGCACCCTGACACGGTAATCCAATCGGAGTAAGCCAAGGTAAGAGACATTAATGTAAACTCCATAAGAGCCGGGCAGGAAGGGTTACGCACATATTGCACTACAATGGATGCGTCAAATTCTGCATTCCATGGTACCATTTTCCCCCAAACCAGCTTCATTCACCCATCTCCACTTAAAGAGCGACATTGGAGAAACTACATACAGGAACCTATTAGGATTCCAATACCCAGAATCCTCGTCTGCAACATGGCAGTAAAAACCATGGAGCCCCCTCCAGACAGTATCCAGCTGCCTTCCTAATAATTCCTTTCATAATCAATACATAGAGTTTCTCAATCCCTCACAAAACAGCCATGCTCCGCGCGTCATAAGAAAATATAGATAGTGTCAGAAAGTTGCTATGCAAACTCTTCTGGACTTGTGCTTACTTGTGCAAAGTGGGACCGCCCCTGGTAAACAAGAATGTTCCGTAGCTCTCGGTGCAGACGCCTTGTATTCCGTCACTGAGCAGCTCGGGAATGTACGAACACCTTATTCACACACTCCTTATACATTCTACCCTTACTCCATACAGCCAGACAAACAATCCCTCAAGAGAGATCAGGTTTCCAGGATATACCTGCTTCAGTCAAAGACTGAGCCACCTGTGCTGAAGCAGGCTCTTCGCCTGAGCCACTGATTGAGCCGCCTGGGCTGATCAGGGATATCCTTAAAACCTGGCCTGTTTGGGGGGGGGGTTTGATGAGTGGAGTTGAGAACCCTGCCATAGAGAACCTGTGTCTGACAGGAGAAAAACGGCCAGGGCAACTCTCCTTATCAAACTGATCATCTCTCTTATCTTGCTCCCAGATGTGAGCAGCAGGGCAGATACAGAAGAAGCCAATATGTCCAAGGGGCTGTCCCCAGTACCCTGTACTGGAGTTTCTCTCAATCACCGTTGACGTCAATGCTAGTTGCTGGGCGGCCGTGTCCCGATTGGCACTCTTGCAGTTGAATGACCCATATGATAGCATATACAAAAACCCTGCCGCATTGATTCCTAAGTTGCAGAGATCATGTCAGAGTAATATATCAGGTTTTGGAATAACCCCCCCCCCCCCTCCGTTGTTGTGAGTAGTGTGAGCACTGCAGGGTGGCTCAGCTATCTCTTCCTGGGGGTCATGTGACTGCTTGTTGCCGAGATAACATGATGGTTGTTGGCATTTTAACAGAATAACAGCCGGGCTGAGGTGCGGTTACCCTACAAGACTAAGAAACTGGTGTCAAACGTATGGCAACATCAAGAAGCGAGTGAGTGCGTCTGCGTGTCTTCCACCAGGCCCCCAAACCAGGCTCTCTACACTCCGTGCAATCAGGCACATAACGGGACATTGCCAATCAGGACGCTACGTGCCCTGAGGTTAACTCCGCACCATACTTGGATATGTCAGAGTGACGCCCGTACTGGAGCTTATTAGCATCGCTTTAATGTCATGTTCAGTGGCTGATTTAAAAAAAATGCTGCCCTTCGGCACTTCCCTGGTGCCGACCTCATCCTCCAGCGCTGCCATCCCGTTGCCATGGCAATGTGACCCGCGTGACGTTCCATTGCCGGACGGGGGCATTCGTGATCGGCGCTTGCTGATCGCGCATGCGCACGAGCGGCGGGCAAGCGCTGATTGCGCATACTGTCCCCAAAATGTTGTCGCCTTAGGCCATAGGCTAATGGGACATCCGCCAGTGGTCACGTTATTTCAGGATGGCGCTCCATTATCTTCAAATGACGTGGCACCGTACAAGTCGTGGCCTTACTCTCTGCCACACACTGGAATAGGGCTTTTGGAGGAGGGTAGAGGGAAGTAACACGTCTTTATTTAAGTCGCACCCAAACCTGGCGGTACTCCCACCCAAACTCGGAGATATGGCTTTTTGTCTCGAGCCTCTGCCCTATGTCAGTGTGCGGATGGGAGTAACGCCCGGTTTAGTTAGGGCCTAAATAAAGTCACGTTACTTTTTGCCGTTAACATTAACGGATCTGTGGGAGATCTTCTTGTTCTAGCGGCTCGTTTGCATTTAATTTTACCCAACGCCCGTTGTTCATACTGCTCGGCTTTTTAACGCTACGTACAGCTTTAACGCGGGTTTAGTGAGTCTGGCCGTACTGTGCTATAAGAACATAAGGGTCAAAGGCCTTTTTACAGTGACTTTTTTTTACATGTGAAAATACCAAGAATTAGGAAATTATCCATTTTCTATTAATGTAAACTCACTGTAGAACATTTGATGCTTTCTACAGTGACTCCTACCTTACCTTTACCCGTACCCATACCTTACTCATACCTGACCCTTACCCATACCTTACCTTTACCCTTACCATTACCTTACCCGTACCTTACCCTTACCTTTACCTGCTATGAGCTATAATACGACTGCTGCTCTCAGAACCTCTGTATAATATAGGTTCTAGTGCTACGTTAAAACACAACGGTAAATATGTTGCTTTTTAGATCCTCTAAATCGTTACATCGCCTGAGATTGCATTAAAAAGCTTTGGAAAGAAGTTTGTGTTTGTAAATCAATGTGTGAACTGGCCAGTGACCATCTTCAGGTCCCAGTGTCAGCTGTTTCTATAGCGTCATTGTATCGGCCATATGCAGGCACCAGCATTAGATTGTCAGCTTTGTGGGACACTCTTACCTGCAAACTTCAATATACAGAGCAGCGCGAGATAAGAATAATACCTATTCTATATCCAGCAAAACATCAAATAAGCGCAATGAAACTTACACTCTCCTGTCTCACTGACAGCGATATAAATGCATGTACTTCCAGCCCCTTTCATGCCCATATTTACCACATTGGATACCTTTTCTAAATAGTACAGTACTTATTGAGCAACATAAAATTCCATAACGCTTGGACCACTGGACTGAGTTCACATTTGAATGGAATACTGGTTACCAGTCTTTCTGCTCCAGTAGGAGGTGCTGATCAACTCTCTAAAGCCAGATGATAGCTCCTCTGGGGGAGATTTGGGAGTCTGGGGGGAGTGGAATGGGGGGTGGAGGGTTGGGGGGGGGGAAGAGATGTACAGTATATACAAGAGTGGTTTGTAAGGAGCACACTCTAGTGGGAGATAGAAAGTACTGCATCCTGTGCCTAACTACTTCTCTGCTTGGGCAAGAATAATCATGTGTTGTTTGATAGAGCCCTGACAGTGAACACACGGAACATTACCAAGCAGGATGAGTCCCTGCTCCGAAATTTTACAATCCTCATTTCTTTTGGTGTCTGAGGCAGAGGGAGACAAGGCCCCAAGGATAGCTACACTGGGATTCAACGCTAACTCCCCATCGCCAAAGGCAGTGTTCTTACTACCAAGATGGACCTTGAGCCCAGTGCAAAGGGAGTGATTTATCAGCCTGCAGGGTGGAAAACCGGCTGTACTGTTATTGTTAACAGTGGGATTTTCTCTTGTTGATAAATCTGCTGCTGTTTTTGCAACCGGGAAACTCTCACAAATAGCTGCCTTTGTCTTTATTGATCTGTGTGTAACACATGTATCCCCCCCCCCCCCCCCCCCCAGATCTCATCTAGGGACATTTGTGGGAGAACTACACATATTACCAGGTGTGGTGCAATACCTGTGTTAGGCTCACAGGAGGCATGAGCCTCCGCTGATGGGAACCTGGGGTGTACCCTAGAACGATACTTACAGCGCCTCCACCTGTGCAGGATTCTAGAGTGTAGAATAACCCCTGACACAGGAACCACATACAGTAAGTACTTACACCAGGTTATGGATAAACAGTTTACTATATGCAGAACACAGATAACCATATAACAATAACAGTGTCACCCTGTAACACTAGGCCTCACAGGGCCATAACACCACACCATATACCCAAGAGTCCCAAAAGTCCCCCTCCCACCCAAGTGTGAGACAGCGCTGCCCACTAGTTTGAGATGAGGGTTGTGCACTTGGTGTATAATACCAGCCGGGTTTGTCCACACCCGGACGCGCATATGAGCTGGACTTGAGATCCCTTGCTCCAGAAGGATGATCCCACGTCGTGATTCGCTTCTACGGTGGATGGCTCCCGCATGGAGGGATCCACCTTTGGAATGTCTCTATCTCTGCAAGCTGCAGAGTGTGATCCAGTCTTATTACCAAGGGCCAAGATATAACGCTTCCTGGCTATAATCCTCACTTATGCTGGCTCTACAGGACCCTGTCCCTATACTATGGGGAGTCCCTGCAGCAGCCACAAGCTGAGGTGAGTCAGGGACTAGATGGGGCCTAAGGAGATCTCTGGCCTAGTGCAGGGGCTACTTGCCTCCCTGCACATGCACACCCTACCCTCTATGTGTCCCAGCTCCGACTGACTTCCTGGCCTGAGCGTGCCAAATGTATCTCTCTCCTTGCAGGAGATCTGGCCGCGCGATTGGCTCCCTGGCGTCACGTGGTTAGCAGCCCCAGTGGCTGCTGGGTATTGTAGTCCCTTGTGGAGCTCTTTCCTATTGGGGCCGCGTGCGCCTACTCTGTAATGGCCGCTGCCGCTTGCAACTGCGCATGCGCTTCTCTGAGCAGGCCCTGAGCCACCTAGCCCATTCCGCGATCGCTAAAATGGCTGCCGCAACTTCTGTGTATGCGCAGGCCTCTGTGCATGCGCGAGCACATTAAACATGGGGGCGCCCTGCAACGGGAGCCGCCGGCCAGCCCGTCGCCGTCCGCAACCGCCCCCACCCTAGGGGAGGTAAGGAAGGGGGAAACGTAGGGTCGGGGAGACAGAGGGGACCTGGCTACATGTGTTACCATCCGGAATACAGTGGAACTGTCCCTCCAGTGTTAGGCATTGTTCTAACTCAAGCGAGTCAGACAGCACAATGTCTGGGAATTTTGGATCGCACTCAGTACCTTGCTGTGATTTTAATTGGGTTTGGTAACGGGAGGGTGTGGATACAGAGCAGAATGTGACCAGCGAGAGAGGGAGGCTGCTCTCTGTTTGCAGGTTGCAAAGTGGGAAGTTCAAGGAAAGGATTTTCTAGCCACCTGTCTCTAAGCTGGCAGCATTAATCAGATGCAAATGATCAATAATTATGGGTGACTCTTCTTCACTGGTTTAAACGTTTGTAACCTTAATGGATTTTTTTTTACCTTGCAGACTGATAGTCCACAGACTGTGTGTCCTAGGGCCAAGAACATATACAGACGGTTCGGATGTCCGGAAAGCAGAATGGTTGGGGGCCCTACTCCGAAAAACAACATGCTGCCAAATATTTCAAGTGCCGTGTGACTTTCACTGGCTGTAGTGATTTCTGCATATGGGAATAAAGCGTCAATGCCCCAGCTGCTTTAATTAGCTAAATAGCCTGAGATTCCACCAGTGAGAGCCACAGGCAGACGAGTGATCCCCTTTGCACTCACACACTGATGGAGATAAGGACAGTACATGCAGCCGATCTTCATTAGGAACCAGCCATTGAAATCAAATATTGTATCTGTTAGGCAAGTGCTGTTGCAGGGTTTGCCATTGGTGTTCATGTTCGGTGATATCTTAAAAAAGGCTCTCTTCTTAAATAATAAAATATCTCCCAAATAGGGGGACTCTGTGTGTACGACTACCTTAGTCCTATAGTAGAACGGTGTTTTTTTAACCTTTTTTTTGTTAAGGAACCTCATAATTATATTGTGAAATTCTTCAGAACCCCAACCCTCTCTAATAGCGCGTCTGAGATCAGATGCATTGTAATGGACCCCAACCCTCTCTAATAGCGCGTCTGAGATCAGATGCATTGTAAGGAACCCCAACCCTCTCTAACAGCACGTCTGAGATCAGATGCATTGTAAGGAACCCCAGCCCTCTCTAGTAGCGCGTCTGAGATAAGATGCATTATAAGGAACCCCAACCCTCTCTAATAGCACGCCTGCGATTAGATGAATTGTAAGGAACCCCAACCCTCTCTAATAGCGCGCCTGAGATCAGATGCATTGTAAGGAACCCCAACCCTCTCTAATAGCGCGCCTGAGATCAGATGCATTGTAAGGAACCCCAACCTTCTCTAATAGCGCGTCTGAGATCAGACGCATTGTAAATTTTCTGTATTTGGTACCATTTAAAAATGATCAGAAAATTGCAGGGAAACTTTTAAGGATGTCCAGGGAATCCAAGGGCTCCTTGGAACCCCCGGTTGAAAAACACTGCCCTAGTTTTTTTGGTGGCCCTGAAAAAGGGAAAGACAACAGAGGAGATTGCTCCTTTAAGAGTTTTCTGTTTTGTTCTCTTCCCTATTAATGAAATGACAGATGCCAAACAATTACATTACCTTCAGCATATTCATCATTACTATAGATTGCAGAACAGACAGCACGGGGAGCGGAGTCCTTTACAACGGATGTCATAAACAAGCAGTGAAGAATGGATATATTCATCTTCTGCGGGGACCTCTGGGTGTTATTTGTATACCAGATACTCTATTGGATTGTTACAGTATTTGAGAGAGGACGAAAGCATAGCACACAGGCCATTAGAGGGGTCACAGGGTCCCCCTGCAATACAGGAGCTGGCTCATTCCAATTAAGACCTCTCTGACTGATTATGTCCAAGGAACCAGTCACCAATGGGCTCCGGGTCAGAACAAAACCTTGGCTCAATCTGATTAGCTGTTCCTGTAAATGAAAACATGAAACACAGAGAATGTCGATGATCTTTCTGCTGGCTATCACTTAGACTCCAACTAGCTGAAGCTTCTGATGAGACAATAATTATTATTATTTATTGCACACAGCAATCTAGACATTAAAATAGTACAATATAGTACCATTGGAAACCCGAGGTTAGATTGCAGAGTAATAATGTACAGGCACACCCCGGTTTAAAGGACACTCACTTTAAGTACACTCGCGAGTAACGACATGTCGCCCAATAGACAAACGGCAGCTCACTCATGCGCCTGTCAGCACGTCCTGAACAGCAATACCGGCTCCCTACCTGTACCGAAGCTGTGCGCAAGCAGGGAGACTATAGAGCCTGTTACAAATGTGTTATTTACATCAGTCATGCACGTATATGACAATTGCAGTACAGTACATGCATCAATAAGTAGGAAAAAGGTAGTGCTTCATTTTAAGTACATTTTCGCTTTACATACATGCTTCCGACCCATTGCGTACGTTAATGCGGGGTATGCCTGTATGTAGTGGAATAAAACATGTACATCAAATATTTTTTTCCTAAAGAGCTTACAATCGGATATGTTGTGGAATGGAAATGAATAGATCTAACTCACAAACTAGTAAAAGTGCATCAACTTGACAATAAAAATGTGGGCGACGTAAGGCAGGGTGAGATATGATAAAGTTGTACAAAAATACGATATTGCATCACATTTACACATGTTCTCATTCGGACAGCATTCTAATTGGAAATGTAAGATCTAATATTCATTCTGCATTTCATTTTAGCGTCTGACCTGCTTTATACTGTAGGAATATAATTGTGCCGCAGGAATCAGATCACATGAAAAGGTTTTCCTTGCAGGAAAAAGGGCGAGATATAATGGGTTAAAGTCATAACGAGAAGGTGTGAACTCGTCAGCGCCTTAAGCCCATTGTATTAATGGCCTCTTTGGCAGCAGAGTGCTTGGCCAAAGAAGAAGTTAACCCCAGATGCAAAACTTTCTCGGGAGAACACAAACCAAGCAAACTGTGCCTTCGTTTCCGGCAAAAAAACCTCTATCCTCAAAGAGCGCAAGGATTCCCCAAACCTTTGAGGGAGGAGGAGAGAGAGTGAGTGAGATAGAGAGAGTGTGAGTGAGAGTGTGAGAGAGTAAGAGAGAGAGTGAGTGTGAGAGAGAATGTAAGAGCGTAAGAGTGAGAGAGAGTAGGGAGAGTGTAGAGAGAAGAGAGAGGAAGAACAGAAGTCCTATTTAGCTGAGTACCCACTGACTTATACACCTCCAAAAACACTCATCTGCACAGCTACCCTCAGATTGGATTCCCATGAACAATACTTCCCTGCTGAGAGCATACAGAGAGTCCTGGGCAGCCCCAGATTTGAGGGCGCGTGCGTCCTAATGTTACTATGACGCACTCTGTGCTGAGCTATTTTAAGGTCCCGAGAATCTCAGGAATGTGTTTGTGAAGCCCGGCTGGACTGGGTTGGACATTTGTTCTGAAGGATTGAAAGCCGTGCACCCCGACACTTGTCTCATCTGTTTGGGGAAGTGCCCTGCCGGGCGTACGTATGCAAAAGAAAAATCGGGGATATACCTTGAGTAGAAAGAGGATCTTACTGGACGTACAATGCAGACAGGCCAAGGTTAGGAGACTAAAGAGAACCACGTGATGGACACTTCCTACGTAAAAACCACACTGCCTGCCGCTGGTAACACTGGGTATCAAATTGCCAGATACAAAAATAGGTCACTTCTAACTACCGCAGTATGCAGCATCTTATACTTATCCAGGTCTTATTGATCTCATGTGCTGCCCTTCTGGTTAGGAAGGAGTTAACGATTAATATTAAATAATAAAAAGGATACAGACATTCCTGCCAATTTACCCCAAATCCATACTTCATTTCCTGATCCAGGGCGGTGTTTCCTTTTGACCACTCTATCATGCCAAAGTTGGTAAGAGACTAGCAAATGGGGATAGAAAACCAGGACTGGAGCATGAGTTGGTAATCATGCATACAACAGGGGTTCTCCACCCGGTCCTCAGGCCACTCAATCAATACTGTAATAATCAATGCTCATTTGCAAATGTTTGTTGTAAATAAAAATATCACTTGTGAGCACATTCGCACATCTCAGACAGATGCCGTTCCCCATTATCTCTTAGTATACAGTGCTTCCACTGCAGCCAGGGATTCTGGGTAATGATAATGAGCACTCCGTGTGGCACTCTTTGATGCTTCTTATCTATTTTAACATAGACGCCTATAGGCTTCTGACTGTCACATTACACGGCTTTTCAGCACTGCCTGGGTCAAAGAAGGTACATCCAATGGGTATTTCTGGAGGGGGCCCAGGAAGAGAGGCTTTCTGAATAGAATACAATACTCTGTACAGATATACCCCGGTTTAAGGACACTCACTTTAAGTGAGTAAGGACATATTTTCAATAGCACCATTCCCCTGTGTCCGTACTCTCGCTTCGCGAGTACGGACACTTATTCTGCCCTACAGACCGCCGTAGTAGTGACGCGCTGATTCCCCTCGCCCAATAGGCAAACGGCAGCTCGTGCATGCGCCTGTCAGCACGTCCTGAACAGCAATACCGCCTCCCTACCTGTACCGAAGCATCGATAAGTGGGAAAAAGGTAGTGCTTCACAGTAAGTACAGTTTTGCTTTACATACATGCTCTGGACCCGTTGCGTATGCTAACGCGGGGTATGCCTGTACATTAGTATAGAACGTGTTACACGGGTTAGTGTTCTCCTGCCTATCTATATTGCACCTTTAACCCATTAATACTGATTATGTGGAATGGTTTTGGAACACTAGAATAAAGGAAAATCCTGCCACATAGGATTGCATTGTTTGGTAACACACAGTACAATTACAAAGCAATTTCCGTTTCCACAAAACAGTTTTCATACAAATCATCTCTCAATTGCCAACAGGCCGAATACTGCAGGTGGAACAGGGCGTCCGCTTCTCGGCACATCCTCATTTAAAATCATCAATACGCCACTAAGTGTATCAATTTGGGGCCCCAATTTACAGCTGAAGGCTGCATCGGGCTTCAATGGGCTGAACATTTCTGCCAAGTGTCTACTTATTGTAAATCACGTGGGGAGCTCTCCAGCAATTAATCCGAAGATAATGAAGTGACGCCTTAACGTGGAACTGATCCCAGATGGAAAGTGATGAGACGCGGAATAGCGTGTCTGAGATCAGACGCATGCGGATGAGATAAACATCTTGGGGGTTGCGTGTTCCATCAACAAAGTTCAAAGTGTGATCGTTAGTGGGTAGGAAGCACTGTTACTTTCTCCTTTCCACACCCAGAATATTACTACTTTTATTTATTTACGATTCTACCTTGTTTTACAAGGGAAGAGGATTTCAGAAAGCACCTCACTCATTCAATTTTACAACAAAGATAATACAAAATACCACATGTGAGCACATTCACATGTCTCGGGCAGCTCTGCAACCGTTATCTCCCAGCATACAGTGCTTCCACTGCAGCCAGGGTTTCTGGGTAATGGCATGGAAATTATACGGTGACTAGATTTGAAAAAGTAAATACTGGAACACAGTAAAAAAACATAGTTATAAAACAAATTATATCACTTAAAAATAAATATTATAATGGTATTTGTCCAATGGTGTCCCCCATTATGCTGTATTATTAATTATCTCTTTCCCCCTTTCCCCAGTCTCTCTCCCCTTTCCCCAGTCTTTCTCTCCCCCTCCCCCCAGTGTCTCTACCTCTTCCCCCCAGTGTCTTTCCCTCTCCCCCCAGTTTGTCTCCTTCCCCCAGTTTCTTTCTCTCGCCCCCTGCCCCTAATCTTTTTCTCTCTCCTCCAGTCTCTTTATCTCTCCTGCTCCCCGAGTCTCTCTCCCCCTCCCACAGTCTCTTTATCTCTCTCCCTCCCCCCTGACCTTTCTCCCCCGGCCCCCCATTCAGCACTTTACAAAAACAATACAGCACAGGGAATTATAATACGATAAGCACAAGAAAGTCAGATAGTCAGGAAAGGAGATCCCTGCCCCGGAGAGCTTACAATCTAAGATGTCTGTTGGGAGAGTTACAGAGACAGCAGGTGAGGGAATAAGTTCAGTAGATGGCAGTGCTTGGCCAGAATGGGTGGTAGGAGCGACTGTGGGTGTGGGACAGTAACCATGAGTGCAGGCTGTTGAGATGCTTCATTTAAGAGGTGGGTGAAGGAATTCCACAGGTAAGTGGCAGTGAGGGGAAAGGGTTTAAGGTGAGAGAGAGCAGTGGAGGTGAAAGGGGTGGAAAGGAGACAGTTATGGGTAGAGTGCAGAAGACGAGCAGGGGCATAGCGAGAGATTAAATGGGATATGAAGAAAGGAGCAGATGAGTGGAGAGCCTTAAAGATAAGGAGGAGGACATTGTTGTGATCCAGTGTTGTCTTACACATGGAAATGTCAAACAAAGCTTTCTTATCGGCCCGTGCTACTGTGATCGTGGATACAGCAAACTAACCCATCAATATGGCACCTACACTGTCCAATTAAACCATACATTGTGGGGAGTTCAATTCACATTCTAATGTTAATCATATTTGTATTGTGCTTTAATCTTCTTTAATTGGAGACCTGATTTATGACAAGTTTTAAGAGTACCAAAGATCAGTAGCCAACAAACCCCCAGGTAACAATTTGAGGAGGATCCAGTCCTCGCTCTGCATTCCCCTTTGGTTTGTCCATTAGCAACTTGGCATAACAAGGTAGCATTTGAGTAAAAGATCAGCCTTGATCATTATCAATCTAATAATGTGGAGTAAATTTGCAGGAATATCCACCGTAGATATAGTGTGTGCTCTTAAAATTTGATTTTTGCTGCTTTATTTCAAAGTTGATTCCCGCTCAAAAACTTTAGATTCATAGTTATTTTTGACCTATTTGTTATTTTCTACAGACCTGTGCTAACTGAGACTGTCTAAGGTAATCCTGGAGGTTTGATGGATATAGATCTGCATAACAATAAATGGTTAATAACATTGTTTGTTTTTTTATGTAAGCCTCTGCTAAGTTAGTCTGTAATATGTATATTTATGTACAGTAGAGGCAGCGATTATTCTAACAAAAACCAGTGGCAATTCCCCAAAATACCCAGGTACACCCAGGTACATTCTGAATACATTTCCTTAAACTAGCCCCAGCATTTTTGCATTGATTAATGGCCTATCAGATTAACAGCGGGGGTCCCTGGCAGTCCCATTCAAACTGAATTGGAATGCCAGGGATCCTTGCTGTGTTAATCCTATGGGTCGTTAGTCAATGCAGAAATGCCTTAAACGTGCCTCAAACTAGCCCAGAACATACCCAGCACATACCCGGAATGTAACCCGGCTAGTTTAAGGCAAATGTTAGAATAAGCGTTGCCTCTACTGTAACTTTACGAACTCATAATAAACAAGGGGTGACATACTGTACAGGTATAGTAGGTATATCATGGAACTACATCTCTAATGATGCCATGTGGAGGTCCTGCATACACAGCTGGTCAGTCAGCAAAGAAGATGGGACTCTAATCCAATAGGCACTCTGGAAGAAGTGGGATTTTCTGGAGTTCGTCTATCCAGCCAATCCCATCCATGGGTAAAAGAGAAAGAAACAAGCGCAAAAACTGTGAATAAAATAAAGGATACGATACAGTCCAGAAATGAGGATCTCTTTGATGGGTGCCGCACCGGGTGGAAAATGGGTCCGTTCTAAACCACTTGAGTCATTGAGGAAAAAGGGGGTTCCAAGTGCGCACAATCTCATCAGAGTATATGGAAAAGGGGAAAAAAGAACACACAATAGTGTAACACTGTATAATACAGTTTGATCAAAGAAGGTAATGCACTCACATTTTATGCAGTCAAACGGGCATTTCGGTTACTGAGTTTAACCACTTTTTTTTTTTTTTTTTTAAATGAGCTAGCAGCCCTTGTTTCCCGCTGCTGGCGGCCCTGATCGCGGCGCCCCTCTAGCCAAGCCGCGGCGCACCAGGGTGGGCATTGGTTTTGGACGCAGGCCAATGAGAGGTGTGCGTTGGGCGGGCATTGGACGCAGGCCAATGAGAGTCAGTGAGGGGTGGGACGCAGGCCAATGAGAGGTGTGCGGGGGCGGGCATTGGACGCAGGCCAATGAGAGTCAGTGAGGGGTGGGACAGTGTGGCATTGGTGTTGGACGTAGGCCAATGAGAGGTGTGCGGGGGCGGGCATGGCCTGAGCCGGAGTGACAGGGCCAAGGTCCAATGCGATTGACCCTTGGGACGCAGACATACAGTGATTTCACAAATATATAGTAGATAGGAGAAAGAGCGGCTCTATGAGTAAAGACACTGGAGACTGGCACTGAGCGAGGGGAACCTAGTTCAATTTCCGGTGTCAGCTCTGTGTGACCTTGGGCAAATCACTTTATCTCCCTGTGCCTCAGGCACCAAAAAGTAGATTGTAAGCTACACGGGGCAGGGACCTGTGCCTGCAAAATGTCCCTGTAAAGCGCTACGTAAAACTAGCAGCGCTATACAAGAACATGCTATTATTATAGATAAAAAAGGTATAAAATAGGTGTTAGATTTATTACGCTGTAACAGACCACGAGACAAACACTCAGCTTTCAAAATTATTTTGGTTTCAATTACTCATTCCCATTTTTGTGTCTATTTCAGTGAATATTGTAAGTTCAGGCGGTGACTTCTGCAGCCCCAACTGAGAACTGACAATATATATATTTATACTTGTACAAAATGCCAGAAGGGAATTTTGCTTCCTGTTTGCCATCATCTAGTACCATTGTATTACAAATACAGCATTCTTATATTTCAGCAGGGAAATGTATTTCTACCCATAAAGTGCTGGCATTATCAAAAGTGACATGTGAAAATATTAAAGATTTATATGGCATTTTGTGTCTTCGGAAGGCATGAGATGACAGATCAGAATCACAAGAGTATTCTATCAGAAAAAGCAGCAGATATATATATATATATATATATATATATATATATGTATGTTCCCAGAAGCATGTTTCAAAGCAACAATGATAGTCTAAACCTTTACTACATCTTGCTTAACCTTTTTGGCAGCGCTGGACCTGTCCAGGAGTGATCACATGACTACCTCACCCCCACGGCTGATGCAAATTGGAGCGGATGAGGCTCCACCTCTGTTTTACTCAGGCCAACTGCACTGTTGAAGCAGTCAGTGGCTCAGCCTGATCATCCCCACGTAAATAAAACATTTTGCCATGACATACCTGGTACAGTATGTGCCTGTGGTGTGCCAGGCACATAAGGGCAGTTTAAAGGATGTGTGCCAATGTAATTTTGTGTTATTTAAATACCCTAGGCCAGGCATTCTTAACTTCAGTCCTCAAGACCCCCCAAAAGGTGAGGTTTTCAGGCTATCCCTGCTTCAGCACAGGTGGCTCAATCAGTCTTGGACAGAACCACTGGTTGAGCTACCTATGCTGAAGCAGGGATATCCTTAAAACCTGACCTGTTGGGGGGTCTTGAGAACTGGATTTAGAACCCCTGCCTTAGGTATATAAATTATCGGCATAAGCCTACTTGCCGCTGTATTTTAGTTACACGGTGGATACCAGGAAGCTAGAGTTTCCACTAAAAGCAGGCTACATTATTTTATAGTGTTCTGTTAATATGTAAGTATTTTAAACATGCACTTAGGACCAAATAAAAATGTAATTAATATAATATCTTTACTTTATTGTCCGAAATCCAATAAGGGATGATCTGTACTTGTGATACTACGTCTGACCGAGTACCTTTTTAGAAAAGCGTCTGCATGGTAAGATTCTGTCATACTGTGTACCACACGCCAGAAATGTATACAAATTAGGCAGTGGGTAGCAACAATCCTTGTATTAAGTAGTTTTTTGATTTGTGAATTTGTCATTGACTGTTAGAAAAAGTATACAGCGACTTGTTTTATAGATTGTTGACCTTATTTACAACATGGTGTAATTCTATTTATTATAGTAACTTTGGTGAAGTACTAAAGCGGCACTCATCACACCTCTAATGACACCCAGTTTCTTGGAAATCTGAGAAACCCTTTAATCATGTTGTTTTAATTTGGCACCAGAGACAGACGCAGATATGATGATGAAAAAGAGAAAAATAGCATGCAGATATTGCACCATCTAATTAGAAATGTACAGTACATTGCAGAACACCTTCTCCAAATTGCTCACTGATACAGAAAAAGTGCAAGGGATCTGTTTCTTCAATGTTTTCTGAATCTGGAAAGGAGATGAACACATAATAATAATAATAATAATAATAATAGCATGTTCTTGTATAGCCCTGCTAGTTTTACGTAGCGCTTTACAGAGACATTTTGCAGACACAGTCCCTGCCCCGTGGAGCTTACAATCTATGTTTTTGGTGCCTGTGGCACAGGGAGATAAAGTGACTTGCCCAAGGTCACAAGGAGCCGGTGCCAGTCAGTGTCATTACTCACTGCCGCTCCTTCTCATCCCCAGCTAGGGTTGCAAGGTGGTTTCTCCTAAAATACTGGACACAATGGTGAAAGGTGTGACGTACTTGACACACACACTCGAGACACACACACCTTTCTCCGCTCTCTGCTCCATGCTGATTCCTCCTCTACTTAGCCCCACCCAAAGGCTCCTGACAGCTCCTCCTGATTGGCTGCTGCTGGGTATTGCAGCCAATCAGGATGTACGACGCTGTGCCCTCCCCTAGCAATAGCCCTGCTCTCCCACATACATGTCCAGTATTACCTCTAATTTTTTACTGGACAGTGTGTTCAAATACAGGACAGCCCTGGTCAATACTGGACACCTGGCAATCCTACTGACAGCAATGGGGAGTTGTCTCTGAGCATATTGAATATGACCCATTGTTTCTAAAAGACGGGTTGGATTTCCTACTGTAGCTTTACTTTGGTGGCAAAACAAAAATAATATTTTCTTGTGTTTGATTATTAGACACATTTATAACAAGCTATTTATTGCTAAACTTTCCACTGGGGCAAATGATTAGCACTGTAAAACATAATTCCAATATATTTCCATATTACAAAGGCAGAGGGACCAGACTTTCATCTCTGTGCTTTGATGTCGCCTTTAGTGCAGCTATGAAAAATGTGGTTCGAAATGGAAACAGCTTGAACCGCACAGCCATGCGATGATAAAAATGCACCAAGCATTTCTATAAAGTGTAGAAAAATAGATATTGCTGTGCAGATCAAAGTAATCATTCTTCTGAGACTACCGTTTAGCGTCAACCATAACAGTCATTAACAGTCCCAAAAATGTTTTGCTTAAGTTCTCAACTCAGTCCTCAAGCCCCCCCCCCCCAACAGGACAGGTTTTAAGGATATCCCAGCTACAGCGCAAATGGCTCAATCAGAGGCTCACCTATGCTGAAGCAAGAAATCTCGCGGTATATAGACGGAGCACTGAACCAGGCAAAAGATCACCCGGTGACCCCCAAAAGTCCCATAGAAAAACAAATGTGCGGACCAACATGTTTTGCGCTCCCCAGCGCTTTATCAAGGTGACCACCGAGTGATCTTTTGCCTGGTTCAGTGCTCCATCTATACATCGCGAGATTTCTGGATCCAACCCCATGGACTGCATGCCGGGACTGGCAGGGATCTTAGGCCCGTAATATAGTGGGTGCGCGCGTGCCTGTGCGAACGCTCGTGCACGTGTCGCACACTTTTTGTGTGTACTGTCCGTGCTGCTGTGAGTGACAGACTTGGAAGGGTACTGTGTGTGTGTCGCTTGGTAGCTGTCTCTCTGTGTGTGTTTGTCACTGGAAGCAGTCACTGTGTGTGTGTGTGTGCCACTTGGAAGCTATCAGTGTGTGGGTGTTACTGGGTAACTGTGTGTGTCACTTTGAAGTGGTTTGTGTGTTTGTGTGTCACTGGGTAACTGTGTGTGTCACTTTGAAGTGGTCTGTGTGTTTGTGTGTTACTGGGGAAGGTGTGTGTGTGTGTGTGTGTGTGTGTATGTGTATACATACTTTTTTTTTTTTTTAAAGCCATGTGAGAATAAGTTATTTATTAACATTGTGCAACTTTGATAAATATATATATACACACACATACAGTATATACATACACCCCACAAACACACACATACATACAGTACATACATACACCCCAAATACATACACACACATACATACAGTATATACACACAAACATACACCCCACATACACACATACACACACACATATACATACACATTACAGTCTCAGCGGTAGCAGCGCAAAAATGTTCTTTTCACTGTCTTTCCCCCAATCGGCCGGCTCCACGTTCACTGTCGTGCGCGCTCACTATATTTCGGGCCTTAGGAGGACAGCAGACACACACTGAGATTTGAAGGTACTGGCTTTGGATTCAAATACTTATCAGTAGTCCTTTACATTGCCTTTTGAAGTACCCTTTCTAGAACATTAGCCATTACTGTGAGTACTGGGGGATGTCTCACTAGGCTTATCATATTATTTGTGTCTATACTTACTCCAGGTGCCTACCTAATCCCTTCATATGCTGTCCCAATGGTTGTTATTACATTGCTACATTGGCTGAGGAGGGTCTAACTGAGCCCCATTTCCGGTTTCTGGATTTTACTCTGTGCTGATGCAAGGACTGATTGAGCTACCTGTGCTGAAGCAGGGACTAATTGAGCCACCTGTGCTGAAGCAGGGATATCCTGAAAATCTGACATGTTGGGGAGGCAGGGGGTTCTTCAGGACTGGAGTTGAGAACCCCTGGCTTAACCTCTTTGGTTCTATTGGGAATAGCAATCAATAGCAATGCACTGATCTACTGTCCTATTCATCAAATCAGGGCAAATGCATTCAATGCTTTGCCTTGTCTCTGCCATTCTTACCCACAGCACTACAGCAAATCAGCAGATATCTGCTCTGCAGAAGTGTGGAAAATCAACAAACGTGTATCGCGATTGTAAGCTCATCGGGGCAGGGACTCCTTTTCCTATTGTTTTGTCTGAAGCGCTTATTCCCATTGTGTTCTAATATTGTCACGTGTTGTAAAGAGCTACGTACCTGGATGGCACTATATAAATAAAGATATGTATATATATATATATATATATATATACATACATACATACATACATACATACATACATACATACATACATACATACATACATACATACATACATATCCCACCATGCAAGAAAGTGTGCATGGTTATTGGAAGCACTTTTCTTGAATACACATTGCATAACACCCGTTTCCAATACTGACCGGGTTTCCCAGAGGTTGTCACCCTTCCCATTAACGCTGGCATGCGGTATCAGTAGGGCTATTGAAAGCAATGGTTAAGGAGATAATGCGCATGTTATTTAACGCATTGTTTTGCATTAGCACCTGTTACATCTGTATATTACATTTCAAATGACTTCCTGTTTGCCCAAGCATTATAATAAGACATACTTTTAGTCTGATGTCGACAGACATGTACTGACTTTTACCTAAAGAAATCATTGTTGTCATCTACTGTATATTATTTTGTTTGAGTAACTGTTTTGAAGACACCATGAGATATGAATAAACAAGCCTCATAAACACCATGGCAGTCATTTCATTACATAATATTCAGCTTCACATAAATAAAACAATATACAATGACGTGCCAATGCTACATCCAATATGGCAAATTATTAAGTTGACTTATACATCTGAGAAGAACAACAGATAGTATTTAACTTAATAATTTGTCATATTGGGTTTAGCATTGGATCCCTCCTATTGATACCAATGTATGTAGTGTAGTAGGTGTTGGTTTTGCGCTTGCAGGGACTGTGTGTGTGTTCGGAAGTAAAACAAACCACAAAGCAGAAACAGAAATAAAAAAAATGGGTCAAGTCTTGTGTATCCTGGACTACAATGGCTCCTATCAACATCCCTCTATTAAGAACACGTTGCCTTATTAACAGAGTTGCCCTGCTGCATCTTTCCACACACTTTGTAGCCAAGGGTTACACATGTTCTCTTAAAGGGCAACATAACATATTTTTGTTAATACAGATTTTTGAAGAAGTCATTTAATTCTCCTTATTGAAGTGCTACTTCAAATTCTATGGCCATTAGACTCTCTTGTTATTCCCTATTCTATTATGTTCCATCTAACATTCTATACATTGGAAGATTACAATGTTCTCTGGCTTTTGTAGCAGATGTAGATGTTACATTAAAGTACATCACAAGGAGACAAAGCTGCCAAGCCATCTTTGTCTCTTCACATTCATTAGAAAGCAATAACAACAAAATGGCAATAACACACAGCCCCTGTAAGCTAAGAACCCAACAACGCTAACACACAGCCTCTGTAAGCTCAGAACCCAACAACGCTAACACACAGCCCCTGTAAGCTCAGAACCCAACAACGCTAACACACACAGCCCCTGTAAGCTCAGAACCCAACAACGCTTCCACACACAGCCCCTGTAAGCTCAGAACCCAACAACACTAACACACACAGCCCCTGTAAGCTCAGAACCCAATATCGCTAACACACAGCCCCTGTAAGCTGCGAACCCAATATCGCTAACATACACAGCCCCTGTAAGTTCAGAACCCAATATCTCTAACACACACAACCCCTGTAAGCTCAGAACCCAACATCGCTAACACACACAGCCCCTGTAAGCTCAGGACCCAATATCTCTAACACACACAGCCCCTGTAAGCTCAGAAACCAATATCGCTAACACACACAGCCCCTGTAAGCTCAGGACCCAATATCGCTAACACACACAGCCCCTGTAAGCTCAGGACCCAATATCGCTAACACACACAGCCCCTGTAAGCTCAGGACCCAATATCACTAACACACACAGCCCTGTAAGCTCAGGACACCCAATATCCTAACACACAACACGCCCTGTAAGCTCAGAACCCAAACGCTAACACACACAGCCCCTGTAGCTCAGGATCCAATATCTCTAACACACACAGCCCCTCTAAGCTCAGAACCCAATATCGCTAACACACACAGCCCCTGTAAGCTGTGAACCCAATATCTCTAACACACACAGCCCCTGTAAGCTCAAAACCCAATATCTCTAACACACACAGCCCCTGTAAGCTCAGGACCCAACATCGCTAACACACACAGCCCCTGTAAGCTCAGAACCCAACATCGTCTAACCACACAGCCCCTGTAAGCTCAGAACCCAACATCGCTAACACACACAGCCCCTGGAAGTCTCAGAACCCAACATCGCTAACACACACAGCCCCTGTGATCCAGAACCCAACATCGCTAACACACCACAGCCTCCTGTAAGCTCAGAACCCAATATCGCTAACACACATAGGTCAGCCCTGTAAGCTTCAGAACCCAATATCTCAACACCACAGCACCGTAAGCTCAAACCCAACATCGCTAACACAACACACCCCTGGAAGCTCAGAACCCAACATCTCAACACACACAGCCCCTGGAAGCTCAGAACCCAACATTCGCTAACACACACAGCCCTGGAAGCTCAATCCAATATCGCTAACAACACACAGCCCCTGTAATCTAGATCCCAATATCGCTAACACACCACACAGCTCCTGTAAGCCTCAGGCACCCAAATATCTTAACACACACAGCCCCTGTAAGCTCAGAACCCAAATATCGCTAAACACACACAGCCCCGTAAGCTCAGAACCCAATTCTCTAACACACACGCCCCTGTAAGCTCAGAACCACATCGCTAACACACACAGCCCTGAAGCTCAGACCCAACATCGCTAACACACACAGCCCCTGGAAGCTCAGAACCCAAACGTACACACAGCCCCTGTAAGCTCAAACAATTCTAACACACACAGCCCCTGTAAGCTCGAGACCCAATATCGCTAACACACACAGCCCCTGTAAGCTCAACCCAATATCGCTAACACACACAGCCCCTGTAAGCTCAGAACCCAATACGCTAACACACACAGCCCCTGTAAGCTCAGAACCCAATCATCGTAACACACACATGACACACGCCCCTGAAGCTCAGACCCAACATGCTCAACACACACAGCCCCTGAGCTCAAACCAACATCGCTAACACACACAGCCCCTGTAAGCTCAGATCCCAATATCGCTAACACACACAGCCCCTGTAAGCTCAGGACCCAATATCTCTAACACACACAGCCCCTGTAAGCTCAGAACCCAATATCTCTAACACACACAGCCCCTGTAAGCTCAGGACCCAACAACGCTAACACACACAGCCCCTGTAAGCTCAAAACCCAATATCTCTAACACGCACAGCCCCTGTAAGCTCAGGACCCAACATTTCTAACACACACAGCCCTCCTAAGCTCAGGACCCAACATCGCTAACACACACAGCCCCTGTAAGCTCAGGACCCAACAACGCTAACACACACAGCCCCTGTAAGCTCAAAACCCAATATCTCTAACACGCACAGCCCCTGTAAGCTCAGGACCCAACATTTCTAACACACACAGCCCTCCTAAGCTCAGGACCCAACAACGCTAACACACACAGCCCCTGTAAGCTCAGGACCCAACAACGCTAACACACACAGCCCCTGTAAGCTCAGAACCCAACATCGCTAACACACACAGCCCCTGGAAGCTCAGAACCCAACATCACTAACACATACAGCCCCTGTAAGCTCAGAACCCAATATCGCTAACACACACAGCCCCTGTAAGCTCAGAACCCAATATCGCTAACACACACAACTCCTGCAAGCTCAGGACCCAACAATGCTAGCCGTTTTTGAATAAATAATTCCTAGTGAATGTCATAGAAATTCTATAAATTATCACCACAATTCCAATTTTATTTGACACCAATATTTAACACAGCGATATCGATGTTTAGTGAATCTAGCCCTAAGAGGTATCTGCCCAGAGAGGTAATACCGGTATACACATACACGCCCAGAGAGGTAATACCGGTATACACATACACGCCCAGAGAGGTAATACCGGTATACACATACACGCCCAGAGAGGTAATACCGGTATACACATACACGTCCAGAGAGGTAATACCGGTATACACATACACGCCCAGAGAGGTAATACCGGTATACAGATACACGTCCAGAGAGGTAATACCGGTATACACATACACGCCCAGAGAGGTAATACCGGTATACACATACACGCCCAGAGAGGTAATACCGGTATACACATACACGCCCAGAGAAGTAATACCGGTATACACATACACGCCCAGAGAGGTAATACCGGTATACACATACACGCCCAGAGAGATAATACCGGTATACACATGCACGCCCAGAGAGATAATACCGGTATACACATGCACGCCCAGTATTACCTCTCATTTTGTACTGGACAGAGTGTCCAAATACAGGACAGTCCCGTTCAATACTGGACACCTGGCAACCGTAGCCGGCCGCTCCTCTTAGTGATGTCATCCGGCAGCGGGAGCAGTTAGCCTGGCTACTTCTGCAGGACTCGTGGTGGGAGAAACAATATTTATGACCAACAGCTGCGCGCTGGTGTTAAAATGCAAAACGTTAACGCACCATCCAATGATAACCATCCAAAAGAAAACGAGCAACAGAAACCCCCCAGTGCAACATCTTTCCATTTCCTTTCAAAATTAGATCGAGCTGATGTTCCTTATCTGCCCCCAAATGCTGTCTTTTTATGAAGGAAAATGTGATGACAAGCAGCAATCTTTCTGCTTCCAGTGTAACGATTTGTACAAGGAACAATCTGACACCGCTGGGAACCCAGCTGCACATTATCGCTTCTGTTAAAGCCCCAGTGACTATCCTAAATAGGGTTTGGGGAAGATAAAACGATTCGATATAAAATCACCTGCACTAACGAACGTTACAGTAAGTGACAAAGCGCACGGAGCAAGGCCCGCGCCATCCAAACAAGGGGCTCATTTATTAATGACTGGTAAACAGAGGCAGAGAAACTAGCCCAAATGTATTAAGGCAGGGGTTCTCAACTCCAGTCCTTACCCCCCAACAGGTCAGGTTTTCAGGATATCCCTGCTTCAGCACAGGTGGCTCAAAGACTGAGCCACCTGTAACGAAGCAGAGACACCCTGAAACCCTGACCTGTTGGGGTGGGGGGGGGGGGGGAGAGTGTCTATGTTGTCCTTCGGTATTATAGATTGGTGCTCCAACACCTGTTCTGCGCAGCACTAGGTATTATATAAATACAGTTCCACACAGGGAAATAAACATGTCCGTGGCCTTCTTATCCTAGTAATGGTCACATACTGGTGTGTTGTAGTTCATGCTGTAATGCTGACACCTGGTGGAGGAGAGAGCGGGGTCTCGGCCCAGGCAGCTAATGCTTTATTGAGCCTCCTGGAACATACTCCTATTTAAATTCCTGCCCCCCTACGTAGTTTGTGTTCACACAAGGAATAGAATATCGAACTCCAGAGTTAATCAGGTCGGCTAACATCGCTTTCGTGTTCGGCCAAAACGTACCACTCCGCACGGATGGGGATTTGCATTCTTATTTTTTTTTTTTACACGTTTCAATGAGAGTGGGACTGCGGGAACTATTTTGGGGGTGGGGGGTGCAGTACGTGCAAAATCAGTAACATACCTACATTCCCATAATGTAAAACCAATTATAAATCCAGGGAGGCTGCAGCACCCCCACACCCATAGTTACAGCCCCCCCCCCGCAGACCCCTAGTTCCAGCCCCCTTCACACCCCTAGTTCCAGCCCCCTCCACAACCCTAGTTCCAGCCCCCACCCCCTCCCAACCCAAAGTTCAGGTCTCCCCCACACCCTTTGTTCCAGCCCCCCCTCCACACCCCTAGTTCCAGCCCCCCATCCACACCCCTAGTTCCAGCCCCCCCTCCACACCCCTAGTTCCAGCCCCCCCTCCACACCTCTAGTTCCAGCTCCCCCTCCACGTCCATGTCCGCTAAGTGCAGCGGCAGCACGTGATAAACATGACCAGGCGTGTGAATGCGGAGAGCCATGTCCGCTAAGCGCAGCGGCAGCGCGTGATAAACATGACTTGGAGAACGCTACTTTTATGGAGAATTTAAGTAATATTATGTTGTTTGGGGGGGGGAGGGCAGTCTGTGAGTGAGTGGGGGGTCCCCTGAGAAAATGTGGTAATGGGAACATTTAAAAAATATATATTTTCATTTTCCGTACCTAACCCCTTCAGTGCCAGAGGGTCATGCCACCTCCTGATCACGTGACTGCTCTTCGGTTGTCGGGCCAGATGTGACGGGGAGCAGGCGGGCCCCCCGATATCTGCTTTGTACGCCAAGTTGCAATCCCATTTAAAAAAAACAAACACACACAAAAAAACCCTGTTATTGATAAAGACACAGCACAGAAAGTGACACTAGTTTCATTTAGGTTCAACCACCGTAACCTCCTCCTCGTGGCGGACAGCTGATAAGATAACACTAACCAGCTTCTCCTGCGCACAAGTCTCTCTTTCCCCAGAGCCGCGGGAAAATGCATCTCCTCCCACTGCAATGTCGCAGGAGAAATACAATTTGGCCACATATGGATTTATATTTTTCTTTTACATTTCTCCTGAGACATAGTTACATAGTTACATAGTTACATTGTTACATTGTTACATAGTTACATAGTTACATAGTTACATAGTAGATGAGCTTGAAAAAAGACATATGTCCATCAAGTTCAACCTATGCTAAATTTAGACAACAGATACTTTATCCTATATCTATACTTACTTATTGATCCAGAGGAAGGCAAACAAAAATCCCCAGAGTTATTTCATCCAATGATGTCTCATAAGGGGAAAAATAAATTCCTTCCTCCAAGAATTTGCAATCGGATTAATCCCTGGATCAACATCCTTCCCATGTTTACTTATTTGGTATATCCCTGTATACCTTTCCCATCTAAAAAGATGTCCAACCTTTTTTGAATAAATCTACTGTATCTACCATCACAGTCTCCATGGGTAATGAATTCCACAGTGTAACTGCCCTTACTGTAAAGAACTCTTTCCATTGTTACTGGTGAAACCTCCTTTCCTCCAACCTTAAGGGATGTCCTTTGTACTGCCCTATTATATATACTATGTTGAACTGTTTTTTTCTATCCTCATAAATCTAAATATTTAAAGTTTTTTTTTAATGTCTTTGTTATGTTTTATGGGTTGGATTGAGAATGTTCCAGAACAATCGAGGACCTTCGAGGGGAGAATACGTAACTCGTTGTCTGACTTTATTGTTACTCAGGGGGGGGGGGGGAGATACGGGTATAATCTACACCTAAAATTAAATCTCAGCAGTGCCTCCAATGTAACCCCTCTTTATTTCCCTAGATCTCTATCACTACAGTGCTACTGTCTCTGTACGTTCATCCTATCAACCAATTAGATTGTAAGCTCTTCGGGACAGGGAATCCTTTTCCTAAATGTTACTTTTATGTCTGCAGCACTTCTTTCCATTATGTGTTATTTGTATTATTTATTATTTATATGATTGTCACGTGTATTACTGCTGTACAGCGCTATGTACATTAATGGTGCTATATAAATAAAGACACATACATACATACAGTACATACATACATACATACATACATACATCTCTATATACTATGATGAACTGATGATAATTTCCTAAACAGGCAGATTTCTCTATCTTCATAAATCGAAATATTTCAATCTTTTTGATGTCAGTAACAGTGTATCAGATTTGGAAGCCAGCTAGTTAGAAATAGCAGTCGCTGCTGCGGACAATGACGGTGCTGTATCTTATACATTCCAATCCTGATATCACAGAGGTCACTGCCCAGCACCATGAGGAATGTTACAATACAAAGCTAAGGTTGTCTGACTGTTCCAGGGTAATTGATACATTGGCGCCCATGTACTGTACTAAGCGTCACAAACAGCATTTCTGGTGCAAAATTAGCACACAGAAATCTAATTTTAAATTGTACTCATGTACAGTACCAACCTCCATGTACCAACCTCCATGTACCAACCTCCACCAGCGCCTGCTCCGAAAAATATTTTTCGTTGTTTTTTTGCCGCACAGACATGGTCTGCGCTGGGCGTACACCTGTAAGTGGTATGTACTAAAAAGGAAGGTTTTTCTGTGCCAAATAAAAAGGAGAAAAGGTGCCTTAAAATCATCTGCCAAGTTCAACTTGGTGTAGACTCTAAAAAAGTCTGTTAATAGTGTTAGTGCAGAATAAAGTTCCTATGTATCAACCCCAAAAATGTATACGATGCAGCGCGGCTGTTCCATTATTTTTTATCGAAATGTATTCTTTTCTCAGTGTGGCTCATATAAATAATATGTAGCACTGCGCATGTGCTTGCAAACGGACATTGTTTTTCACATATTACCCAGTGCGCATGTGCAGCAATTCAATTAGGGTGATATTTGGACTAATTTGGACTCCTATAAAAGAGGACATTATGGGACACTATTTTAGAACCCCTGAAGAAGAGAGCAGCCCGCTCTCGAAACGCGTAGGGTGAACTTTGCAGGACCTGCATCGCTACGCCAGAGCTGTTTCCCAGTGCCGAGACGAATCAGCTGTTCATCAGCTGAAGTTTATTGCAAGACCTTCACGAATCTGCTGCGGTGAATCTACTACTAGCTGCACGGCAAAAACGAGCGCCAAGGGAGAGAGAACACACGCAGGCTGGCGTGTGCAACCATCAACCCAACCCTGATCCAGTGCAGTAGCTGTGCGATCAGTATAGAGGGGATACTCTCAGATTTATCCACCGCCCGTATATATCTTTCGTCTGGTGAGTGGGCAGTTCATCTGGTGTTGCAGAGTGCCTGTCCTATATCTATTGTCCTATCACATGTTATAATATTTTTTATTTTTTATTTTTCTTATGTCCAGTGTTTTTAACAAGTTTTATTAAATGTTTTTTACAATCCATTTCACCTACGATCTCAGCTGATATATAATAATTTAGTAGTTGTGTATAGTATATGTTGTTTGTCCATTGCATTTACAGTATTACACTATGTTTTGTGTTTCTTTTTTTTATTTCTTTTAAGCACATCCCTTCGGTCTGGAATCCATTCCTGGTCTTCCTATTGGTGTGAATATATCCTTTACCTACTGGCGCCTTGTTAATACTATATTCTTTTCATATAAATAATATTACACTAATCATTTATATCTACTAATACAAGTTGTAAATGGAAAAATACACCCAATTCTGTTTTCATTTCAATTGGACCAGCCAGGTATTCTTCACCATGAGGAATGCGTTAACCATTCAATACAGCAAATTAAGCACCACACGCGTGAAGCTTTCATACATATGATGAACATGTAACGCCTTACATATAGTACACTCTTACTCTCCTCCATGTATTTATCACCTCTGCAGTCCTCTCTGCTGTTTGCAATGATAAACCACGTGTCTTTGCATGTAATCTCCCACTGCACACGTTTTCCTCATCGATGTGTTTCCCAGCATGCTCTGTGGCAGTGGCTCATCTCGCTTATTGAGAATGGTCAGTAGTTAAAGTGGCCAAAAAGTAGTGGATTTATGCAAAGTAATTTACTCCTGCAACTCTGTGAAATCAGATACCAAGCAGGCACTTCTCTGCTGGTCTACATTCATGGGACCCTCAGGTCTTCAGATGTTACAGTGTCCTGTTACACTATCTAGACATAACTACCCTGAGCTCAGGCAAAATAATAGCTACCTACTGTAGGCATACCCTAAAGGACATGAACCACGCTGAGACTTTGAAGGAGGGTTGAGCTACTGCTTTTATACCCTATAGTTAATTCCTCCCTTCCAGTGATATCACATACGTGAGGGGGTTGAAACGGGCCAAAGAGAGGGTATATTCACATTACCCATAGTGAAATGAACCCATTGCTAACCATACCAAATGGGGCGGGTTACATTTACTAAAGTCTTCAGGCTGCAAAACAGGGGCAAAAACAATGAAGAAGAATTTCACCAGATTTAGCCTACTGCTTTCAATGGGATGCCCCTTCTTCACTAAATCTATTGCTGTTTTTTGCCCCAGCTCTTACTTTAGGCTGTGCTCATAGTGCCGGCGACGTCGCCGTCGCCCAAAAACAAATGCATTGCCTGCAGCGTGCACTTATAGTAAGCGCGACGGCGACAATGCAACGGAGCGACGTCGCCGTCGCGAAAACTGGTAGCCGTCAAAATTTGATTTTTCAAGGGCTGTCGCCTCATGTGACGGCCCCTGAAACAATCAAATGGCCAGAAACCCGCGACGACGATGACGCCCGGCAAAATATAACTTTCGCCTGTGGCGACGGCGACGGGTGACGTCACCCGTCGTGTCGCCGTTGCCATCGACGGCATTATACGTGCGGCCTTAGTAAGTAGAGCCCTAAAATTTTAATGTTGCCTTAAAAATTGCTACTTTAAACAGCAGTTTATTACTGGCATTTTGTTATTATTTAATTGCAATACGTTGCTTTATCTTGAGATTTGGGGAGCGGTTATATGGAGCAATATGAGGAGCCGGAGACGAGTTATACTGAACACTTATATTTGGTTGCATCTGTTTTTGTCTACGGGCTCATTTGTAGCAAAACTGTAATGTTTCAGGAGTTAAATGACACATAAGGTCCTAAGCTATAAGCCCAGATAAAAAAATTCGCCGTGCCGGTTACGCCGCCAGTTTTGACAGCACTGCTATTCACGGTATTCAGAAAGCCTCGATTACCTGTGATAGCAAAATTCCCAAAATGGCCGAGTAACCGGCGGTGTGATGATCGCCTCTCTCAAAAGGCCTCACCTGGCGATTCCTTTCTGCTGCTCAGAGAGAGCCGCCTCTTGCTGCGCAAATCTCGCCCAAAAATAATGTTTTTTTTAATAAACAGAACCACGTTGATTTGAGGTCCGGGGACCCCCTGCTTCCCGAGATACAGGCCCACGTTATGGGGTGCCGGTATCTCCTATGCAGTTAAAGGTCTCGTGTCACGTGACCGTGAGATTTAAATCCATAGGAGATGCCGGCACCCCATAACGGGGCCTGTATCTCCGCAAGCAGGGGGTCCCCGGACTTCAAATCAACAAGGTTCTGCTCTGGAGACCTCCTGCAACAATACACTAGTATTAACAATACAATAAAAAATAAATTGTTACCGTAGCGGCTATCTGCTATGTTAATGAAGCTGCTTTAATGACATTTTTACAAATAGTGTGCGGGAGCAGGGGGTCTCCTGAGATCACCGCATTGATTTCAGCCTCAGGGACCCCCTGCTTCCCGAGTTACAGGCCCTGGTATTTAAATCCCCCGGTCCCGTGACGCGGACGATTTAAAAAGGTTGCGGTTCCGGCACCCAATGCCCCATACCAGGGCCTGTAACTCGGGATGCAGGAGGTCCCTGAGGCTGAAATTAAAGCGGTTCAGCTCAGGAGACCCCCTGCTCCCGCACACTATTAATAAAAATTACATTAAAGCAGCTTCATTACCTTAGCACAATAGCAGCTTTATTGGGGGCAGAGGGGGTGAGTGAAGGGGGTACTTGGCTCAGGGTGGGTTATTAGGCCTACGGAGAAGGTTGCGGGAGGAGTAATGCCTTCATTACCATAGCGGTAGTAATGAAGGGGTTAACCCCCTTGCGAATGAACCGGTAGGCCTAATAACCTATCCGGGGCCAAGTACTCCCGACACCCAATCCCTCTACCCACAAAAAACATTACAATACGTACTACCCACCAATATACAACCCATCCATACCCCTGTACCCCCACATAAAAGCATTTTTTATTTTTTTATGAACAGGATTGATAACAGAGGCTGGTGGGGTTCCTCGGGTGGTCCCTGCGGGTGTCTGTGGGCCTCCAGGTGTGCCCGTGGGTGTCCGGGGGCCCCACGGTGGGCCCTTGGTGATCCCTGAGGGTATCTGGGGTCCTCGGGTGGTCCCCGTGAATGTCCGTGGACCTCCAGGTGGTCCCCGCAGGTATCCGGGGGCCCCAACAGTGTCCCTGTGTGGTCCCCACGGGTGTATGGGTGTCCTCGGATGGTCCCCGCGGGTGTCTGGGGGTCACAACAATCAATAGAAAAAAAGCATTATCCAAAAAATGCATTCGCTGTCACTGTATTTATCTGTTCCCTAAACGGGCACAGATTAATACATTATCAGTCAATGGGCAATGAAAAACATAAAAATAAAATAATACAATAAAAAAAACCTGTAAAATACAATTACATACATTCAATATTTTTCTTACCTTTAGAAGCGTTGCCCTCCAAATACCGGTGTTTCTGCAATCTCTCTTACCGCGCCGTCATCAAAGGCAATCCAACACCATCCACCTCGAAGATCCGGAACAGGTAACAAAATTCTTCTTTCTTCTTCTGCCATTATTTCTTTCTTTTCTTTAATATTCTATCTTCTGTTTTCATCTGTCAATCCAACCCCATGGTAAGTCCCAACGGATGTTTTCTCGTCATCTTCTTCCTGTTAAATGAGACGTCCAGGCCTTATGTAGGGCCTGTGACGTCACATTTTCAGGTCAGATGGTACAGCTCCAATCTGATTGGATGCCATACAAGATGTATCATGTGCCCGTCTCTTTATTTTGTTTTTGTTAAGGATGTGACGCCATCTCCAAGGGAGGTACGTCACATTCTTAAAACCACATGGCTGTATCACATGGTATTACAGCCAATGGGATTTAAGACGATCCCATTGGTTGCTGTACCATGTGATAGGATACATTAGTTCAAAAGGATGTGACATCAACCCTTAAGTAAGAGGTGCGCAAATTTTTGACGCTGCGCCCCCCTACCAGCTCCTACTTGTTCTCGCACACCCCTAACCTTACTCAGCGGCATCATATGACGCCACAGGGTCATGTGGCGTTATGGCATGTGACCCCGTTGTCATGGAGACGTGTGTGGGATGTCACTACACGTGACACCGCAGCGTCATTTGCCATTTGTCATTTGCCATTTGTCATTTGGCGACGCGTCACAGCAGCCTTCAGAATCACGGTAAATTCAGGTTGCAGAGGCCTCACACGATCCCCCGGCATTTCATTTAAATGCCATGGGGAAGAGCGCGGGGCCTCTGCAACCGCCCGCGCCCCCCAAAAAAAATCCTGCGCCCCCCCGCTTTGCACACCGCTGCCTTAAGTAACCCATGTTGAGTAGCCAAACACTGTACTATAAGCCGGACAGAGGGGTTACATCAGCAATTTCTTTTGAGGACAATGTGACGCAAACTTCTCGTTTAGTGACAAGCTCTGGCTCCTCTGTAGAAAAGCCCCAAGAAACCCCTGACATACTTATTTATCCTGTTTGCATTGAGAGGAAACCAGTCACTTTTACCTATTGTCGGCCAACATGGTCAGCCAGACCTTGAGGCCCTTCGCATAGCTGTGTTATTGGCCCTCTGGCTAGGAAAGGGTTCATAATCTCCCTGCATCTGTTTCCATGTCTCCTTTCCCATATCAATACTGGAGTTCATTTTTTTCATCTATGCGGTCTGCAAAAATATTTACCTTTGTATATTGACAAACCGTGTCCATTGAAAATACATCTGCCTGACGCGTTCCGCACCATGGACTGTGGCTAAAAGACTTGGAAGGTCTGTGGAATCTGCTCTTTGTGTCCATCTTGTGCATTCAACCCAGATAAAAGCAGATTAGTATTCAATTGAGCACTCTCTTTCGTGTTTATTCTGTTAAAAAAAAAAAAATTCTCAGCACAGGACTGTCATTCTGAAATATATATATATATATCTCAATGGGGATCTCAATGATATCAGGGTACAGGGGCAGTCCATCCTAAGACCAGTAAATGAATGGCAGTGCCATGTTTAGTAGGTAAATATGCACGATTGACTGATTAATCATGTTGTCATCTTCTGATGTCTCCATAGTAACCAGGTGCTTTAGATGGTAGTTTATCAAACGTAATTATCCTGTTCTGTGATAAAAAAAAAAATTCAAAACTGCTGTAGTATATATTCAGATAATTAGTCTGCTAGTTGTTGTTTGTTTATTATAATTCTGCTACCATCATTAGCCACAGGGGAGGAGCAGAAATGAACAGATATGGCTAGATATAAACCAGAAGGAACTGGGTCCCAAAACATTCTACCACTTCAAAGACAGTGCTATGAGTAGCAGTCTTTCCCTGGGGTCCTATTGGCACCACAAACACTGTCTGATCATATACACTGGTTGTCCATCATTATTACTTATTAACAAAGTGTGTACTTTGCTGCCATCTCCTCCAGTAAATTACCATTACAGATGGCTTGTCATTGAGCAGATTGTACCCAAAGTGCAGACATACCATATCCCAATGTGTTGCTTGGATGTTGGATGCAGGAGTTGTGGGCCGCGATTATAGTTGAAGCGTGTGCGCATGCACGAGCATCGCAAACAAGTCCTATGAGGCCGCCCATAGTGGGCGCACGATGAGGTGCGCCCGCGTTTTTAAAAGACAAAATATTTTGTCTTTCCAAGTCACGGCCGCGTCACGTGAAGCGGTTCAGCCAATGAGGGCGAACCAGCTTCGTGACATCACGGCCACACCTCCACCACACCTCCCCATCGCCTCAACCTACAGTTCACGCGCGCACAGTAAGTATAATCTCAGCCTTAGGCAGGCGAGTTTAATGCTAGCTGAACCCACCAAAACAGCAGGCACCCCCTCAATGCAATGTTTTGTTGGCTCCTCCAGTACTGATGTGGTAAAGTCATATATTAGTAGGGGCTGACATATCTTAGGGGGTCAACCCAGTTCAAATCCCAGTGTCAGATCCTTCTAACATTGGTGATAAAGAAAGTGAATAAAGTGCGCTACTAAATTAAATAAAATAAAAACAGTTTAAAAACCGTAATTTACTCCCCAAAAAAATTTCAACAATAAAAAGTGATAAATACACACATCTATATCAAAGTGATGTTGAAAAGATAAATTGAATATACGTGACCTGAATAAGATTATATGAGAGCGCTTGCAGCTGTTTAACAAGGGGGTGGCTCAACACCCCCAACAACTAGAAGGAAAAAAAGATAAGAAAACAGCGCACAATGGAAGTAGCACGCTAGCTACGAAACGCGTAAGATTTTAAGCTTTGTACTTTTTTACTTTGATCCTTGGAACCCCACTATATGCTCATATACTGTATGCGGGGTTGAGAAGTAATTTCCAGTATTGATCGCCACTCAGTGGCGCGCATCCATTGACGTCACCCATCAGCGCCAATACCCCCGGCTCACGACTTGAGCTGTGGTGGCTCCCTGATTCATGCTCCGAAGCAGCCGTGTGTACATTGTGCTATCAGGATCTCTCTCCGCTCTGAAGTGAAGGAGCTGTGTCTGCTGGTCGGAACGGGGCTTTTAACCGCACCGTGCTCTGCTCCCAAGGACACGGTAACCGGGACTAATATTCTTATTAAGAGGAACACCTGCAAAATCATATGAGGTGCGAGCTACCTGCAGGAGGGTGATTTCTTCCCAGCTGTGACCCGAGGGTGCTTGAGATATCCCACGTCTCCATCTACATGTGGGCTTGCGGTGTGGTAACTCATGTCTTGTTACGTGAAAGGATTTTATAATTCGATCTGATGTACGCAGATTTATTACCCCTTTTTTACACAATATATTTGATTAATACTACTAAACTATGAGCATTGTGTGCTGTTATCTTGTCCTTCTTTCCTTCTGACATTGGGCATGACACTTGCTTTCTTCCTGTACCCTAGGCACAGCAATTAGATTGTAAGCTGTTTGTGACAGGGCCTTGTTGTACCTGCAGAATTATACTTCCAATGTTGCACTACGGAAGATACAAAACCATCATTATTTTATCTTGGTCAGGGAGATTTAGTGGATGAAAGCAGCAGATCTACTGACATACAGGTACTACAGTAGTTTGGGGATTTTATTTAAAAATGCTAGAGTTTCCATCACAAGTCATAGAGATGACGTCTTCCTCAGCTGACGACGACGGGGGGGGGGGGGGCAGTGTCCTTAGCTGCTCTCCTAATGACTCTGGCTGATTTTATGGTGAACAACTTTATTTCAAAGGAACTAGTAGAGACTCATACTGATTATTGATGTTGTCCACTGGGGGATGCAGGGCCTGGCCAGGCAGATAATTAGCACACTTTTCTCCTCCCATCACCAAGCTTCAACCTTCCTCATACCGAACAAATTAAATGGCGTGGTCACATAGGCCTCTATTCGCCTTGGAAGCAGAGTAAGATTACTATAAAGAATACCTGTAGGTGCTCCAGGCGGTTAGCCTGGCTCCCCAATCAATGCCGATTTCTGGGGGAAATTCAGCAACTGCTACAATAATTATTTAAATTAAAAAAGAAGGAATACGCACTAACTAATCCCGATTATTTAAAAGAATGACTCCCACTAGTCAATATTATAAAAGTCCAAGGGGCTATTTACTAAAGTCCCCTGGCTGTGACACTGGGAAAAACCAGTGCAAAACCAGTGCAAAACCAGTGCAAAACACAGCACCATAGTTATTAAAGAAATCCCATGTAAATTATTTGTTTTTCTTCTGGTAAGTCTAGTGCAATCCAGTTGAACCGTTGACATTTTTTTTCTGTCTCTTCTCAGCTCCCTGCTTCTAAACTAAGAATGAAAAGCATTAAAAAAACAACGTGTTCCCAAATTCAAGACACTTTGCTGTCCTGATCGGCATTGGTGTGGACATAGGAGGATGTGCCCTGCACATGTGGGACAATCTCTCAATTCGGGCCACATGTAAAGCCTTGCTGCTCAGACCACCAGATGTAACACTTCATGATAGTCTTTCAGACGCTCCCGAGCTTACAGACGGCCCCCCGAGCTTACGGGCGGCCCCGAGCTTACGGGCGGCCCCGAGCTTACGGACGGCCCCGAGCTTACGGACGGCCCCGAGCTTACAGACGCCCCCGAGCTTACAGACGGCCCCGAGCTAACAGACGGCCCCGAGCTAACAGACGGCCCGAATTTACAGACGGCCCACGCTCTTCCCCGGCCTAACTGCCGTAATCACATTTGAAATGTTGTGGTGGATAAATTAACCACCACAACATTTCAACTGTAAATACAGAAGTTGGGCCGGGGTAGAGTGCTGAGGAAGTGCCGACATGTCCAGGTACCACGTGACGACTCATCGCCTTGACAAAGCGATGTCACATAGCGTCATCACGTGACGCAAAGGCGGGCAAGAGGTCCGTGCATGAAAAGTCCGCAGCGAATTGTCCTAGACGTGATATTTTTTGTCAGAGGGCCTGCGACAGGGTAGTTTCACTGTCTAATAACAATGCATGGGAAACGTGTAGGTACTGAGTCCAGCAGTAAGATGCTAACCTCAGCCTGAGAGCAGGCTGCGGAAAGTAACCAGCTTCCACCTGGCTCAAAAGGAGGATTTAAAAGCCTGGATCTTCCTGCTGCCTGGGTCTCTCTTCCTGGTCTCAGAATAGACCACATGTACGAGTCCTTGCCTTCTAGAGACACCAGTGTGTGCAGCCTGTATACTCCAAAACGCTTGGGAACTTAACTTTGGCTTAGGAAAGACCTAACCTTTTATTTTTTCCCACCCTGCTTTTTCTGCTTCTAGGCTGGGGAAAAGCCTACTGTATGTTATTTGTTTATGGCATTTTGGCTGAATAAAAGTCGACATTTAGTATCCCAAAACGCTCTCCTGATTTCACCTCTGCGCACATCTCCTACACGGCCATACAACACATTGCAGAGCAAACCATTAATGGTTTGAAATGGTTAAAATAAGTTTACACAATGAGTTACCTTTGTAAATGTATTGACAACCGTTGCAGCAGTAACACAGCTTATTCACATTGATGTGAGATTTTGAGTCCCCCCCATAAATCATCTATTTATACCTGTCAGAAGTGTCATCTTGCAACTTCTGCTCCCCTTGCCTTGGCATTGATTCATTCCGTTGGGCCCTTGTACAGGAGCCATACGATGCTGTTATCATTTGATGTGTCACATTTCATTATGTGCTTTCGTTTCCCCGTTAATTGCAAGCACAGTTCACCCAGTCACAGTTTTTGTTTGAATTACTTTGGAAAAGCAGGAGGGAAGTGACAGGTGGGATGTGCCAACATAAACCTCTTCAGCGTCAAAAGATTCTTATACTGTGCCGCTAACCCCATCAAAACTGAAGGGCCAGTGATGCTATTCATGGAGAACATCTTCTATGCCAAGGAAGTTACGCACCGCTGTATAACCGTCAGATGCAATGATACTATAAGAAGAATTATTATTGGGTTTGGAGCATGGATCCCCCTCCTCTGAATTCTTCTCTAGTCATCCTTTTCTGAATCGCTAGCTGTGGTTGGCGACGTAGTATGAGCGTATGAGACAGTATGATTAGTGCTACTCACAGGCCTGTACAGGGCTCTTCTATCAGTGTAACTGGCTTCCTTGAAAATATGACATTTCTGTAACTGTTTAACTTATTTAACAAACCAAAAAATAGTACCAGCACTCTCTGTCTCACAGCTACAGATATAAGTGAATACCAGTGTAGGAAATATGAATAATTTAATGACACTAATAATAAACTGAAAATATAGCAACAATAGCCAATACGCCAATGCAAGAATAAATATCACCATAGAAATTAAAGGGGGTAGAGGGGAAAGAAGGAGAAGGGGAAAAAACACAAAAGAAAAGCAAAAAATCACAAAAATGGAAAAAGGAAAGCAAACTAGGGGGGCGAGATTTCGAGGGGTGACCTCTTCATCTGGCCCATTCCCCCTGGTCCCAAAGGGTCCCAGAGGTACTTCCCTAAGCCTTCCCTCCCCACTGTCAAATAATCCCACACTCAGCTAATGATATAAATCTGAAGTCTAAAGAGGGCAAATCACATAAGCAGATATCAAATATCAAACAATGAATGTAGATACAAGAATATTGTAAAAGACACAGAACATATGCAGATATCAGATGTCAATCAGTGAACAAGTATAAGCAAACCCTCTTCCTGGTGCCCTGTCGAGTGCCCTTTCTACCATTGTTTAACTTATTTGTTTCATGTGGAATATGTATCACTTCAGTGACTCCAAGCCTGTAAGTCAGGGGTGGCCAACTCTAGTCCTCAGGGGTCACCAACAAGTCAGGATATCTCTGCTTCAGGATGTGGCTCAGTCCGTGGCTCAGTCAGAATGACTGAGTCTCCTGTACTGAAGCAGAGATATCCCTCATACCCGGGTTGTTGGTGGCCCTTGCGAACTGGTCACCTGCCACAATAAGTCAGAAATCCGATATACTGTGGGTGTAGAGTTGGAAGGAGGGGACATTTAAGTTCTGTTTATGACATGTTAAGTTTAAGAGAGTGATTGGACATCGAAGAGGAGATAACAGAAAGACAGTTAGCGACACGGGATTGGAGAGAAAGGGAGAGGTCAGGAAAGGTGGAGACGTAGATTTGGGAATCGTCAGCATAGAGGTGATAGTGAAATCCAAATGACTATTAGTTTACCAAAAGAAGAGGTGTAACTGGACAAGAGTAGAGGCCCTAGAACAGAGCGTTGGCGTACACCAACTGTGAGTGGGAGGGAAGGAGAGGATGTGTCAGTAACAGAAACACTAAACGTGCAGTCAGTTAGGTAAGTTGTAAACCAGGAGAGGGCAGTGTCATGGAGGTCAATAGAATGGGGGTGTACAGAAGGAGGAGGGTGAGCAATGGTGTCAAAAGCAACAGAAAGGTTCAAAATAATAACTAGAGAGAACTGCCCTTGAGATTTGGCCTTAAGTAGTCATTAGTGACTTTTGCTGAGGCTACAGTGGAGTGGTTAGGATGGAATTCAGACGGCAGGAATTCTGCTGTAACATTGCAATGAGCAATAAAGTGGGACGATTTGCAGCAATCTTGTCTCTTAGCTGAGAACGTAATCCTTTTCACCCTGGTCGGCTTGTCCTGCGCAGAGGGGGTGCAGAACTTGGGGGGGGGGGGCTCTCCACTCAGGGCCGGAGTGTCTTAACAGAGAGCGGACTGCCCCATTTAACATACCTAAATAATTACCAGCCTCTAGATAAAAACACACATACTACACAATTTGAAAAGCCCCTTTCCTTCACACCACAGAAAAATCTCATTTTTGGAAATAAAGATAATGACTGTTCAAAATAAATTAAATGTGATGCCTTTTAAAGCAGATTACCTCATGTTTTTCCTAGCTGTTTTTTTTTTAATTTATTGATTTTTTTATTTAAAAAGGCCCAAAGCCTGCAATAGTGTTCACATGTTTATTCTAATTTGCCCCAATAATCCAGCATGCCGCATTGAGCTGTTTTCAATGCACACTTCAAAGAAACTTATCAGAGAGTCGAGAGACAGTCTTATTCTGAGCTCCTTTGATAAGGCTCTCTGAAGTCCAGTGCTGTCACAAGGTGGGGGAAATTAAATGCGCTGTTAACTTTAGTTTGAGGGTCATTCCTTAGGCATAAAACACACAGTCAAAAAATCAGTGCGCTTGGAAAAAAAAAAGTGTGTGTGCGCCGAGCATTTTAAGTGAAACTTCTTTGTCTTTTGTCACTGTTTTGTCACAGAAATTGTATTTGTGATGGTGATGTTTTAATTAAAAATCAGAACACAATTTCAGTGCCAAAATACAAAGAAGTTTGACTTAGAACGTGCGTGCACGGCACCCCCCCCCCCCCCGTTTTCTATATTTATAGTAACTGTGAATTCCTCAAGTGTGTGTCTGTGTGTGTCTGTGTGTGCGTGTGTGTCTCTTTATGTGTGTCTCTGTATGTGTGTGTCTGCATGTGTGTGTGCCTGTGTGTGTGTCGCCGGGTCTCCGTGTCTCTGCGTGTGTGTGTGCGGCTACTGCGCTGGCACGTGGGGGAAGGGGACAACGGCTCCTGCGCATGCGTGCCGAGCACAGGAGGCCTCTGCGCATGCGTGCCGAGCTGCCACAACTGACGTCGCCGACGGCCTCTTCTGCCAGCTGTGACGTCACTTCCGTGACTGCACTTCCGTCACCGTGAAGGTGATTTACTGCAGGGGAAATTTTGGTAGGTGCCAGCATAGAAGTTTCACTTCTAAAGTAGAAAGGAGAAAAGACACACCCTGTTCTGCGATATGGTGAAACATCTTTAAGAATAAACATTCAAGAGGAACAGCACCTCTAAACCCAGTAACGCATACACAGCTAAATATATTGATATGTCTGACATTGTCTCATTATTTACTAAACTGCAATATGTCCACAGTCACTGTAACTGAAATGGTGTTGTCGTCACACGCCTTTAGTGTGCCGGAGTACTCCACCACGATGTCACGGAGCTGGTTCACCCTCATCGGGTGAACCGCTCACATGACCCAGCCGTCATGCGGGGAAACAAATGTATCTGTTTCCTCGCGCATGCGAGCGCCGGCGCTTCTGGTCATGCGCGCGGTCGTGCGCTCTAAAAACATCCTCCTGGAGGATCATATTACTGATCGTGCCGCGCACGTACTACTCCGCGCGGTCTCGCCGTGCATGGGCGCGGCCTAATGCAGTCATGTACAAGACTGATTGATGCCTATTTTTAAATAGACAATCTATGAGCCTGATATGGCTGTGAAGAGTATTACTGTATGTTGTATCCTCCAGATTGCAATTAGGGATCCATCCTACAGTAGCTGAGTCCGGTGACCGTGATGATGACGACATGTCCTCATTGGAGATTCTGGATCTGTTTCCAAAGCTCTGATGAAGTACTTTGGCGAGCACAGAATTTTTTTTTTTTTTGCTGTCGCTGGTGTCAGTTTGTGTTTCACTTATTACCGAGATTGTTAGCTAGAGGAGTTGATATTTTCGGTGCTGAAGGGTCCTCCGTGACCATGTCCCCTCCGGCACTAGCGAATCGCGAGCACTCACCCGACCCTGTCCACTTTCCGGTGATGCCGTTGGCAGTGGGGCGCCGATTGCAAACGCCCGTAAGAAACTGAGCAAAACCCAAAGAGTGCGTCATGAGTGCCACCCTTCATGTTATACTCTGTACATCTGTAGGGCGCTGAAGGGGTTAAGTGAGATTTAGCAGTTTCTTACTTTAAAGAAAATAAATAGGAAAGGAAAAAAAAAGTAATTTGCAACATTTTAATTATCTGGGGATCTCCTCCGTAATATATTATTTAACAATTCACCAAATCACATGCCCATATGGAAATGTAGGTGATGGGGTTGATATACTGATGATGAGATGCATTCCTCAAAATGCCTGTCAGTGGTTCGGTAAGAAATATCTTCTGGCAGATCGTTTATGTACATGACAAATGAATGTGCAAGCCGTTATTTCTATGCAGTTACCCAATGACAAGCCTACTTTGTCAGGGATACAGTATGACAGAATTAAAAACAGCAACAGGCAAGGCTCCCTACAGATTTAAATACTGCGTAATTAGCGCTTGTCCTACAGAGTTTACAATGTAATGTTTTAGTGCCTGAGTCACAAGGTGGCAAAATAATTGGCTCAAATCACAAGAAACTTTAAATGAGTCTCAACACACTTCAAAGGCCGTGCCATGAGTACTGTGCTACCCCTTCACAAAGGCCATGCCATGAGTACTGTGCTACCCCTTCACAAAGGCCGTGCCATGAGTACCGTGCTACCCCTTCACAAAGGCCGTGCCATGAGTATGTACACCTTCACAAAAGCCGCTGATGCCATGAGTACCGTGCTACACATTAACAAAGGCCGTTTGCAAATGAGTACTGTGCGACCCCTTCACAAAAGGCCGTCCATGAGTACCGGCTACCCCTTCAAAAAAGGCCGTGCATGAGTACCGGCTACCCCTTCCACAAAGGCCGTGCCCCATGAGTACTGGCTACCCCTTCACAAAGGCCGGACCAGAGGTACTGTGCTACACCCTTCACAAACATGCAGCGCCATGAGGTTACTGTACTACCCTTCACAAGGCCCGTTTTTTTTTTTTTTCTCTCATTGCAATTAGTCACATATTCTGCATGGCTCCTCCGTTGCCATGAGTACCTGTGCTACCCCTTCACACAAAGGCCTGCCATGAGTACCGTGCTACCCCTTCATCAAAGGCCGCCATGAGTCACCTGCACCCCTGCACAAAGCAGCGCCATGAGTCACCGTCTACCCCTTCACAAAGGCCGTGCCATGAGGTACTCTGCTGACCTTAACACAGGCCTCCATGAGTACTGTGTCAAATACACCCTTCTTCACAAAGGCCGGCCATGAGTACTACCGTGCACCCCTTCACAAGGCACTGCCATGAAGTACTCCGTCTCACCCCTTCACAAATGGCCGTGGCAGAGTACGTAGCTAACCCCTTCACAAAAGGCACGTGTCCATGAGTACCGTGCTACGCCCCCTTCACAAAGGCCGTTGCCATGAGTACCGTTGCTACCCTTTCACAAAGGCCGTGCATGAGTTACTCGTGGCTAACACTTCACAAAGCCGTGCCCATGAGTACCCCGTGCTCCACCCCTTCCACAAGGCCGTGCCATGAGTAACCACTGCACCCCTTCAACAAGCCGTGCCTGATACCGTTGCTCTACCCTTCACAAAGGCCGTGCATGGTACGTCCCCCTCCAGCCGTGCTGAGTATCCGGCTACCCACCACCCTGTAACGCCGTGCCATGGAGTACCGTGCACACCGTTCACAAAGCCCGTGCCCATGAGACTGTGCTCCCCCTTCACAAATGCCGTGGCCATGATAGTGTACCTTAAGGCATGACAGACTCGTCACCCCTCACAAAGGCCGTGCCAATAGTACCCCGTGCTACCCCGTCACAAAGGCCGCTGTCCATGAGGTACCGTGTACCACCTTCACAAAGAGGCGGCCCATGAGTACCTGTACTACCCCTTCACAAAGGCAGGCCATGAGTTACCTGCTACACCCTTCACCAAGGCCGTGCCATGAGTACTGTGCTACCCCCTTCACAAGGCCGTGCCAGAGTACGTCATACCCCCTCCCAAAGGCCGTGCCATGAGTTCCGTGCTACCCCTTCACAAGGCGATATTCAGCCATGTACTGTACTACCCCTTCACAAAGGCCGTTGCCATGAGTACTGTGGTACACCCTCACCAAAGTCCGTGCCATGATAACCGTGCTAAACCACCTTCACAAACGTGCCATGAGTACCCGTGCTACCCCTTCACAAAGGCCGTGCAGAGTAAGTGCTACCACACCCTTCACAAAGCCGTGCCATGAGTACTGGGCTATACCCCCCTTCACAAAGCACGTGCCATGAGCGTACCTGCATACCCCTTCACAAAGGCGAAGTGCCTGAGTAACGCCTGCTACCCTTCACCAAAGGGGCACGGCCATGTGTACCAGCTCTACCCCTTCCACAAGGCCGTGCCAGGAGTACCGTGCTCACCCCTGTCACAAGGCCGTGCACTGTATACCGTGCTACCCTTCAAAGGCCGCTGCATGAGTTACCGGTACCCCGTCACAAAGGCGCGTGCCACTGATTACCGTGCTAACCCTTCACCAACCCAGACCCTGCATTGTGCCATGAGTACCGTGCTCAACCTTCACAAAGGGCCGTGCCATGAAGTACGTGCTACCCCTTCCGCAAAAGCCGTGCCATGAGTACCGTCGCTTCTACCCCTTCACAAAGGGCCGTTGCCATGAGTACTGTGCTACCCCTTCAACAAAGGCCGTGCCATGAGTACCGTGCTACCCTCACAAAAGCCGCCAGAATGAGATCACCCACCCTTCACAAATGCCGTGCCAGTGAGTTACCGTACCGGCTACCCCTTCACAAAGGCCGTGCCATGATGTACCGTGTACCCTTCAACAAAGGCCGTGCCATGAGTCACCGTGCTACCCTTCACAATGCCGTTTGCCATGAGTACCGTGCTCACCACGCTTCCAACAAAACAAAAAAATCATAGGCATCCATGAGTACGCTGCTACCACCCCTTCACAAAGCCGTGCCCGATGTACCGTGCTACCCCTCACAAAGGCCGTGCCATGTAACCTGGCGAAAAAAACCCCTTCACAAAGCAGGCCAGAGTACCCGGTGCAAACCTGCACAAAAGGCAAGTGCCGGTACTCCCGTGCCCTCACAGCAGTGCTGTACCTCTACCACCTTCACAAAGGCCGTTCCATGATACCACGTGCTACCCTTCACAAAGGGCCGTGCCATGAGTACCGTGCTACCCCTTCACAAGGCACTTGCCATGGTACTGTGCTACCCACCACAAAGGCGTGCCCATGGACCCTCTTCCCTGTCACAACAGGCCGGCTGCATGAGTACCGCTACCCCTTCTACCCAAAGGCCGTCCATATGAGTACCCGTGGCTACCACCCCCTTCACAAAGGCCCGTGCATGAGTACCGTGCCTCCCCATTACACAAAGCCGATGCCATGAGTTACTCTGTGATAAACCCCTTCGCACAAGGCCGTGGTGGCCTGAGTACCGTGCGCTACCCCTTCACAAAGGCCGTTGCCAGTGCTACCGTGGCTAACCCTTCACAAAGGCCGTGCATGAGTACTGAATACCCCTTTCTACCAAAGTGCCGCCTATCCACCTGCACCCTTCACAAAGGCCGTGCCATGAGTACCGTGCACCCCTTCACAAAGGCACAGCCATGAGTACCGTGCTACCCCTCACCTCACAAGGCCGTGCCATGAGTACAGTGCTAACCCTTTCACAAAGTCCGTTCCATGGTACCGGTACCCCTTCAACAAACGGCCGTTGCTACATGAGTACCGTGCCTCCACCCCTTCACAAAAGGCCGTGCCATGAGTACCGTGCTACCCCTTCACAAAGCCGCCCGTGCATAGTATCGTGCAACCCCTTCACAAGGCAGCGCCATGGAGTACCGTGCTACCCCTTCACCAAAGGCCGTGGCCATGAGTGATACCGTGCTACCCCTTCACAACGAGCCTGCCATGAAGTAACCGTGCACCCCTTCACAAAGGCACGCCATTGGTACCGTGCTACCCCTTCACAAAAGGCATGCCATGGTACTCTGTGACTCCCACCTTCACAAAGGCCGTGCCATGAGTACGTGCTACCCTTCACAAAGGCCGTGCCATGAGTACCGTGTACTACAACACCTTCACAAAGGCGTGTCCATGAGGAACCGTTGCTACCCTTCACAAGGCCATGCCATGAGTACCGAGCTACCCCCTTCACCAAAGAGTCGTGCCATGATGAGTACCGTGCTACCTCTTACGCAAAGGCCGTGGCTATGATGCACCTGCGTCTACCCTGTCACAAGGCGCGGCCATTACTAGTGCTACCACTTCACAAGGCACGTGCCATGAGTACCGTGCTACCCCTTACACAAAGGCCGTGCCATGTACTGGCAACCCATAAGGCCTGCTGACTCCCATACCTCACAAAGGCAGCGCCATGAGGTACCCGTGATACCCCTTCACAAACGGCGTGGTCCATGAGTACCGTGCTACCCCTTCACAAGGCCGTGCCATGCCGTAACCGTGTATACCCCTTCACAAAGGCCGTGCCTCATGATAGTACCGTGCTACCACCCTTCACAAAAGGCCGTGCCTGATATACCGTGCTTACCCCTTCACAAAGGGCCGTGCCGATGATAGCCTGTGACTTCCAAGGGCGCCCATTAAGTGCTACCCTCACAAAGGCAGCGCCATGATATACCGTCTAACCCCGGTCACAACAAGGCCGTCCATGAGTTACGTGCTACTACCCACCCTTCCACAAAGGGCCGTGCCATGAGTACCCGTGCACCCCTTCACAAAGCATGCGTCCGTGCCCCCCTTCACAAGTGCCACAGTTGCACACCCTTCAGGCCGCCAAGACCGTGCTACGCTCCAAGGCTGCATAGACACTTTCTCCCACTTTCGCTGTACCATTCAACCCCTCACAAAGGCCATGCCATGAGTCAGTGTAAACCTCCAAAGGTCGTGATTAGTACTCGTCTAAACCCCTTCACAAAGGCCGTGCCATGAGTACGTGCTACCCCTTCACAAAGGCAGCTGCCTAGATATGCTGCAACCCTTCAAGCAGCGCCATATAGTACCGTGTTCCCTCCAAAGCGTGTCTAAGTTCCGTGCTACCCCTTCACAAAGGCCGTGCCATGAGTACCGTAGTTCACCCCCTTCACCAAAGGCATGCAGTAGTACACCGTGCTCCACCCCTTCACAAAGGGTTTTAGTGGGTGCCGATGAGTCCCGTGCTACCCCTTCAAAAGGCCGTTGCGTTCTTTTTTTTATGAGTACCTGCTATCCAACTTCACAAAGGCCGTGCCATGAGTTACCGTGCTACCCCTTCGCACAAAGGCAGTCCCATGAGTACCGTGCTACACCTACACAAGGCTTAGATGCCATGAGCACCGTGCTACCCCTTCAAAAATGGCCGTGCCATGAGGTACTGTGCTACCCATTCAAAAGGCCGTGCCATGATTAGTACCGTGCTACCCTCCATCCAAATGGCCGTTGCCATGAGTTACTGTGCTACCCTTCACAAAGGAGTGCCATGAGTACTGTGCTACCCTTCACAAAGGCTAGTGCCATGAGTACCGTGACTACCCCTTACAAAGGTTTTTGCCATGATTACCGGGGACCCGGTCACAACAGGCCGTGCCCAGCGTTACTGTGCTACCCCTTTCACAAAGGTCATGCCATGAGTACCGTGCTCCCTTCACAAAGGACGTGCCATGAGTAGTACCGTGCTACCCCTTCACAAAGGCCGTTGCCATGAGTAACCGTGCTACCCCTTAACAAGGCGTGCCATGAGTACCGTGCTACACAGTTCACCAAAGATGTTTGCCATGAGTAGATACCGTGCTTACACCCCTTCACAAAGGCCGTGCATGATACCGTGCTACCCCTTCACAAAGGTCGTGACATGAGTACCGCTACCCCTTCACAAGGCCGTGCCATCATGATACGTTGTACCCATTCTCAAATGGACAGCGCCATGAGTACTGTGCATTGCTACAAACTCACAAAGGCCGGTGCCATGAGTACCTTTGCTACCCTTCACAAAGGCCGTTTGCCTATGAGTACCATGCTACCCCTTCACAAAGGCAGGGCCATGAGTACCGTGCTACCCCTCACAAAGGCCGTGCCATGAGTTACCGTTCACCCTTCACAAAAGCCGTGCATGGAGTACTGTGCTACCCCTTCACAAAGGCCGTGCCATGAGTTACCGTAGCTACCCCTTCCCAAGGCCGTGACCATGAGTACCGTGCTAACCCTTCACAAAGGCCGTGCCATGAGTACTGTGCTTACCCATTCACAAAAGGCAGCCGCCAGAGTACTGTACACCCCTTCACAATGGCCGGCCATCGATACTGTACTACCCTTCACAAAGGCCGTGCCATGAGTACGTGACTACCCCTGTAACCAAGGCAGCACCATGAGTACCGTGCAACCCCTTCACAAAGGCCGTCCTGAGGATATCGTGCAACCCCTTCACAAAGGCCGGCCATGTGCAGAGTACCGTTTACCCTCACAAAGGCCGTTGTGCCAATGGAGTAAGTACCGTGCTTACACACTTCACAAAGGCCGTGCATGAGTACCGCCCTCCGCCTCTGTACCTGTGCACAAAACCCCTTCACAAGGCCAGCCGCCATGAGTACCCGTGCTTTACCCCGTTAAAAAAGGCCGTGTCCATTAGTACCGTGCCTCTACCCCTTCACAAAGGCCGTGCCTGAGGACCGGGCTACCCCTCTTCACAAAGCAGTGCCATGTGTAACTGTGCACCCCTTACACAAAGGCCGTGCCACTGATGTACGTGCGGACCCCTTCACAAAGGTCGTGCATGAGTACCGTGCTAACCCTTCACAAAGGCCGTGCCATGAGTTACCGTGCTACAACTTCACAAATGACGTGCCAGAGTAACCGTGCATACCCCTTCACAAAGGCAGTGCATGAGTACCGTGGCTTACCCCTCACAAAGGCGAGTGCCAGAGACCGTGCTAACCCTTCACAAAGGGCCATGCCATGAGTACCGTTCTACCCCTTCACAAAGGCGTGCCATGAGCACCGTGATACCCCTTCAAAAAGGCCGTGCCATATGCGTACTGTTGTTACCCCTTCTCACACAGGCCGTGCCATAGAGTACCGGTACCCGTTCCCCAAAGGCCTGCCATGAGTATGTGCTACCCTTCACAAAGGCCGTGCCATGAGTACCGTGACTTACCCCTTCACAAGGCCCGTGCCCCCAGAGTAACTGTGTGATAACCCCTCCACAAAGGCCGTGCCATGAGTACCTTGCTACCCTCAAAAGGGGAAGTGCCATGTGTACCTGTGCGACCCCTCCGCACAAAGGCCGCTGCCAGAGTACTGATGCTAACCCCTTCACAAAGGGCCGTGCCATGAGTTACTGTGCTAACCCTTCACAAAGGCAGTGCCATGAGTACTGTGCTACCCTTCACAAAGGTCGTGCCATGGAGTACGTGAAACCCCTTCACAAAGGCGTGCCATGAGTACCGTGTACCCCTTCACAAAGCCGATGCCAGAGTACCGTGCTACCCCTTCAAAAAGGGCCGTGCCTGAGTACCGTGCTACCCTTCAAAAGGCAGTGCCATGAGTACCGTGGCACCCCTTCACAAAGGCCGTTGCCATGAGTACCGTGCTACCCTTCAAAAGGCCGTGCCATGAAGTACCGGTACCCCTTCACAAAAGGCCAAGTTGCCCATTGAGTGTACCGTGCTACCCTTCACAAATGTTTTCCATGAGTACCGTGCTACCCTTCACAAAAGGCCTGCCCATGAGTACTGTGCTACCCTTCACAAAGGTCGTTGCCATGCGTACCAGTGCTACCCCTTCACAAAGCCGTGCCATGAGTACTCTACTTAACCCTTCCACAAGGACCGTGCCCCATTGAGTACCGTGCTACCCCTTCACAAAGGCCGTGCCATGATTACCGTGCTACCCCGTCACAAAAGGCCGTGCAATGAGTACTGGCTACCCTTCACAAAGGCCGTGCCATGTTGTACCGGCTTACCCGCACATTCACCAAGCCGTGCCATGAGTACGCACAAGTGAACTACCACATTCACAAAAGGCCGTGCCATGAGTACCAGTGCTACATTTCACAAGCGTGCCCATGGAGCTAACCTCGTGCAAAACACACCCCTTCACAAAGCCGTGCCATGAGACCAGTGCAACCCCCACATCAAAGGTCGTGGCCATTAGTACCGTGCACACCCTTCACAGAGGCAGTGCCATTTGTTACCGTGTACCCTCTTCACCAAGCCGTGCATGAGTACGCATGCTACCCCCTTCACAAAGGCGCGTGCCATGAGTACACTCTGCTACCCCCCTTCACAAGTGCCGTAGACATCGAGAACATGCTACCTGCACTTCCCAAAGGGCCAGTGCCATGACGTCTGACGCTCACTCCCTTCATCATTCGAATAGGGCCTGTGCCATGGTCAACCGTGCATACCCTTCACAAAGGCGTACCAGTCGACGACAATGCTACCCCTTCACAAGGCGCCGTGCCATGAGTACGTGCTACCCACTTCACAAGGCAGCGCGCAGAGTACCGTGCACTACCCCTTCACAAAGGGTCGTGACATGAAACGTGCTCCTCACAGGCCTTGCCAACCTGTGCTACCCCTCACAAAGGCCGTGCCATGAGTCACCGTGACTACCCCTTCACAACGGCCGTGCCATGAGTACCGTTATCCCCTTCACAACGTGCTTCTCGATAGCCTTCTACCCCAGACGCGTCGTAGCTCCCTCCGTCACTAAGCCGTCGCATGTGTATCCTCCCGCCTTCACAAGGTCGTGCCAATGAGTTTACGTGCTTACACCCTCACAAAGGGTCGTGCCTGATGTAGGCTCAAGCCGTGCGAGTACCTGCGATTGCCCCTTCACAAAGGCCGTGCCATGAGTGACCGTCTACCCCTTCACAAAGCCGTGCCATGAGTACGTAGATACCCCTTCACAAAGGACGTGCCATGAGAGTTACCTGTTGCTACCCCTTCTCAAAGGCAGTGCCATGAGTTACCGTGCAAAACCCCTCACAAGGCCGTGCCAGAGTACCGTGCTACCCACTTCACAAAGGCCGTGCCATGAGTACCGTGCTACCCCTTCACAGAATGCAGTGCCATGAGTACCGTGCTACCCTTGACCAAGGCCGTGCCATGAGTACCGTGCTACCCTTCACAAAGGCCGGGCATGAGTACCATGCTACCCCTTCACAAAGGCCGTGCCATGAGTACGTGCTACCCCTTCACAAGGCAGTGCATGAGTACCATGCAACCCCCTCACAAGGCCGTACCCATGAGTACCGTGCTACCCCTTCACAAAGGCCGTGCCATTGAGTACATCTACCTTCACAAAGGCCGTGCCATGAGTACCGTGCTACCCCTTCACAAAGGCCGTGCCATGAGTACCGTGCTACCCCTTCACAAAGGCCGTGCCATGAGTACCGTGCTACCCCTTCACAAAGGCCGTGCCATGAGTACTGTGCTACCCCTTCACAAAGGCAGTGCCATGAGTACCGTGCTACCCCTTCACAAAGGCCGTGCCATGAGTACCGTGCTACCCCTTCACAAAGGCAGTGCCATGAGTACCGGTGCTACCCCTCACAAAGGCCGCTGCCATGAGTACTGTGACCCCTTCACAAAGGCAGTGCCATGAGTACCGTGCTACCCCTTCACAAAGGCAGTGCCATGAGTACGTGCAACCCCTTCACAAAGGCCTGCCATGAGTACGTGTGCTAACCCTTACACAAAGGCCAGTGCATGAGTACCGTTAACTACCCTCACAAAGGCCGTGCCATGAGTTACCGTGCTACACCCTTCACAAAGCCGTGCCATGAGTACCGTGTCTAACACCTTCACAAGGACGATGCCTATGAGTACCGTTGCTAACCCTCACAAAGGCCGTGCCATGAGTACCGCTGCTACCCCTTTACAAAGGCGTCCATGAGTACCGGTGTACACCTTCACAAAGGCAGTGCCATGAGTTACCGTGCTACCCCTTCACAAAGGCCGTGCCATAGTGAGTACTGTGACTAACCCTCCACAAAGGGTACATTCCAGAGTACCGTGCTAACCCTTCACAAAGGCCTGCCATGTACAGTACGTGTACCTTACAAAGGCCGTGCCATGAGTTACCGTGCTACCCTTCACAAAGGCCGGTGCCATAGAGTACCGTTGCTACCCCTTCACAAAGGCCGTGCCATGAGTACTGTGCTACCCCTTCAAAAGGCAGTGCCATGAGTACGTGCTACCCTTCACAAAGGCAGGCCCATGAGTACCGTGCTACCCTTCACAAAGGCTAGTGCCATGAGTACCGTGCTATCCCTCACAAGGCAGTGCCAGGATACCGGTGCAATCCTTCACAAAGGCCGTGCCATGAGCGATGAGTACCGTGCTACCCCTTCACAAAGGCCGTGCCATGAGTACCGTGCTACCCCTTCACAAAGGCCGTGCCATGAGTACCGTGCTACCCCTTCACAAAGGCCGTGCCATGAGCACCGTGCTACCCCTGCACAAAGGCCGGACCCCTCAGGAGTCATGGAATCTGAATCCCTCTTCCCCCCTGAACTGAGGAGTTGTCGGATTCCCGTTTGGTGCTTCCTCGGTTCAGTTTAATCTATACCATGACTCTGATCTGGGTGCCAGAAGCTGAGGCTTAAACAAAGCAAAGCCTGGCTTCTTCTTAGGGCTTGGCTCGGGTCCCTTTTCCTGACCCTTGACCAGCTGATGCTCCCCTGTATCTTGATGGTGGGATCGCAGTTCAGTGGTGGACATAGAGGGAAGGACAGTGGTGGACAGAAAAAAAAAAAAGAATTATCCTCTCCTTCCCCTACCCCAAAAGTCACACCGTGGGTCTCTACCTTCAATTATGAGAAAAAGCGGGGTCGGCAAGAATCGGGGTGCAGCTCTGATCTGCAGGGAACCCTTTCCAACTCTAGAGCTACACCAAAGAAGGGAGACTCCCCCTCCTCATGTCACCCACCCCTCCCCCATGTCACCCAATCCTTCCCCCATGTTACCCACTCCACCCGCATGTCACTCATTCCCTGATATGCCAACCACTCCCACCCCTATCATCCACCCATTTCACTTACTCCCCCCATCTTACCCACTCCTCCAGCATGTTACCAACCCCCATGTCACTAACTCCCCCCCCCCCCCATGTCACCCACCCTTCATGTCACCTACCCCTTCCCCTGTATCTCTATCCCCCCATGTAAACCACTCCCCCACCCCATATCACCCACTCCTCTCCATGTCAGCCCCCCATGTCAACCTCTCCCCCCCCCAATGTTGCCCACACTATGTTCATAATAAATCAAGAAATGAAATGAATAAAGATGAAAAACGTAAGATAATTGAAGGGAAATATTGCGAGGAACATATCAGGATGGGCAATACGTGTATGACTCTAAAGCAAAGCCACTGCACGGAGAGACAACCTCATCTTGGTCTTTTGGGCTACAGTATGTTCTGGAACCATTGCTTGCAAGCTTAAGTATCAATGGAAAGCTATAGAGGAACTGCCTGATGCACCTGTTACTATGGGATCGATCAATTCCTGCATTTATTTCTGTCACTTTTTTTACCTTTAAATCTGCCCTGTCTAAGGGGTATAAATCATTTTGGTTGCAGATGTAGGAAACGTTATCAGCAGAACAACCAAGTCACTTTTCACTACGCGGATATACCATAGACCAGTCTGTGTGTTTATTTGAATATCTCTTCCTATAATATAACTATCCGTATGTTTCAGTATGTGGAACTGTCAGACGTGTGTGTGTGGGATCTTGTGTATTGTTTATTTGGATACAATAATGATGGGGAAAGGGGTTAGGGGAACCCTTGCTCAGCTAGAGAGATCATATATTGTTAATATAGGGTAAGGTGCTGCCCGGGATAAACGTTGTATATACCAAGGAAAGAAAAAGATCCCAGATAGGTGAGCACTCAGTACCCTTTAAAGAGTTAATTATGTATGCCGAATGACTTAAAACGTAGTTTTTTTTTAATGTTAATCTTAAAATAATGTGAGCAAAAACAGACAGCGAAAATATTCCACTTGCATCAATATCAAAGGTTAAAATGTTGCCAGGGACTCAGTAGATGTCCAGTCCCTATATCAGACAAAGGGTTAAATACCCATGTGTGAGTTACTATACTGAGTGGCTAAAGCCTTGACATGAAGGAGATGCTGGTGTGCAAGTACAGTATAATGCAGTCTAATGGTACATTTACCCAAGTAGTTATGTGGTGTAGTCTCACTCACAGATACTTGACCCCAATGAGGGTTTACAGGTTAGTGCAGGACAGTTCGGGTTACTGAATTACAAAGCTATGGTTATTAGCAAAACTGAGGGGAAAAACAGTGCAAAAAACAGCACCATAATCATCAAATTAAATCAATTAAATTGAAAGAAATGGGATTTTTCTCTTTGATAAACCTGGTGAAATCCTTCTGCACTGGTTTTGCACCAGTTCTGCATCTTGGGGACATCAGTACATAACTACTAAGGGTCCTTATGATATCAACTTTAATTTTTGAAGTGAAACTTTCTGGCACCTAGTACATTGCCATGGCACAAATCTCCTTTATGCGCAGAGCCACACACACCACACACACACACACACCACACACACACACACACACACACACACACACACACACCACACACACACCACACACTGAATAACTGATATACAATTCCTGCAGTAATCAGAAAGTTTCCTTTGAAGAGAGACCATGTGAAAGTTGAACAATTGTACAATTGAACAATTTCCACTGCTATCAGATCCAGTATCCATTATACAATATGGGAAATGCACAATAAACGTAGCACACCTAATAGACATGAGTGCATAATCTGTTCCAGAGTCTTACTCCGAAGCCTCAGCTCGTTCCCACAACCCAGAGACTATACAGTAATATAGAAGATCTGTTACCTGTGAGCATGCATTAGTACAAGTACCGCTCATAGTAAAACCATCTGCACATGCGCACATACGCCCAGAGATGTCTGCGTATTTACGTCAGTCAAGTGCGCATGCGTACAAACTGACCAAAGACAAAGAAGCTTCACTTAAAATGTGGGTGCTCGGCACACACACCTTTTTTTGTTGTTGTAATATTTATATACTGGGTTTAATTTCTCTGTTGTAATGGGAGATTTTGTTTACGGCACACAAAAAAACTTGTCAACAACTCCTCCAATGTTTTCCAGTTCCGTTGCCCCTCACATTTGCACAACTTGTTTCTAATAGGAAAAAATAAATCAGCATTCTATGGCGCACCCTTGAAAAGTTAGTGAAGGGCATTTGTGTGGCTGTTGCTTTTGAAGTTAGGAATGCCAAGGTTTTGCATAGGACCTGGTTATGTATTACAGCATACACTGTGTTCCTAGAGAACTGAATTTACATTTTAGTAGCCAAAGACACTTCAGTAACACCAGCTTTTATGTTAATATACCAGACTCCCTTCTCTTACAATCTGCTTCCTGAACTGTGAATAAAAGCTGCAATAAGTCTATATTTTACTTAAAAGAGACGGCGGATTTGTTGTCCTCGCAGAAGTTGTTCCTTTCTTCCCCTAAATGATCTATTTTGGTAGTGTCAGTGGCCTGCCGTACCTACAGTAGTTGAGAAGAAAGGAAATTGGACGTGCTAAAGAGATAAATAAAGTAAAGATTTAAGAGTGGATTTTTGTTCAAGGATCCCCACTGTTCTGTGTGACTCAGCTGCAGGGTTATATCCACAGTACTATTTTTGACCATCTCTTATCTGTTATGCCATTCAAATCTTGGCATGCATTGGCAATACCGTGTTAACCTCTTCAATGCTTCAGCAGCTTCATGACATACTGTAAGTCACCAATGCTGAGGATTTTTTAAGGAGTTCAGCCCAATCTGCCTATGTAAAAAAAGACTTACAGTAGTTGTAGGAGTTCATATAAAAATAAATTTTAAAATAAAGTTGCTGAATATGAACTCAGTGCTCTAGGTGAAGTCTTGCTGATGGTTATAAAAATGTTCCTTCTCTGAAAATAGCACATATCCCTTTACAGCTGAACATTGTACCAATGTTGACTTTTTATGCATGACAGCCTAGTACTCTCCTCCAACTTCACTATATTATTCCTTATTGCATTGACATCCCTCTAAGGTGAGCACTCTTCGTCCACCTAGGCTACCTATTTTACTAGGGATCACTCCGCCCTTTATTTCTATTGAATCCCTCACTTTTTCCCTGTCATGGGGGACTCCTTGAGCGGGGAGGACCTCAGTGGCCGGAACAGCAACAGAGGCAAGGATTGTTGGGGTCACATGCTGAGGTCGGAGGCAGGCGGCAGGTAGCATGGTCGGGATCACAAGCAGAGGTCGGAGGCAGGCGGCAGGTAGCGTGGTCGGGGTCACAAGCAGGGTTCAGCAACAGGAAGGCAGGACAGATGAGCAGGAACTGAGACTAGGGAACAGGGACTGAGGCCAGGGAGCAGGGAACAAACAGGGGCAAGCCAGATTAGCAGCAAGGGCCTTTAATAATGTACAGGACTCCAACACGGAACAGGAACAGAAGCAGATGCAGAAGAATGGGTATAGGCATAAGGAGTCTGAAAACAAAACAAGGGCAAGGGAGGAACAGGAACATGGAAACTATAAGGACATTGAGCAGGAGCAACAAGGAGACAGACAGAGGAACCCCAGAGCAGCACACCCAGAAAACAGCAGCACACCCAGTGGACAGAGAAAGGAACTATGGCTGGGAGCAGGATGTCAAGGAGACCCTAACATTCCCATAATTTGGGGTGCCCATGTGTCTGTCACAATCACTTTTGAATTACTATGCTATTTTAGCATTCCTCCACATCTTCTGGGAGGAGGTAGCTGTTCAATGCATCCATTACCCTTTTAGTGATGCTTCACTCTTGCATCTTATTGGCACCCATAATGTATTTGAAAGTCTCTATCACAGTATTATAAATATTATTATTATCTGTATTTGTATGGTGCCAAAGTATTCCGCAGTGCGGTATAATGTGGGAGAGGGGACAACAACATATAAGTTAGAAAAAGGAATTTGGTCCTCAACCAAATTAGTTTACAATCTAAAATGGTTGGGAGTGAAGACACAAGGCATAGTGCGTGTGCGTGTGTGTGTGTGTGTGGTGTGGGTGTGTGTGTGTGTGTGTGTGTGTGTGTGTGTGTGTGTGTGTGTGTGTGTGGTGAGGTGCAGGGTTGAGAGGGAGAATGTTGCTCAGCATGGGTGTAGCAATCATGTTTGGGCTTTGTGTTTGTGGTTCAAGGATAAAATTAAAAAGAAAGAAGTCCAGAGAGTGTTGGATAGTTCTCCTTAACAAGGGTGGTTTTAGGAAACTTCTAAATGTACAGTGTATATGGTAGTAGACAGTCGGGGTATGGGGATGGGAGAAGTCTTGGAGCTGGGAGAGAAAGTAATGAGGGAAGTGGAGAGACATAGATTATGAGCAGAACGTATACTGCGTGTAGCAGAGTACCCAGAAGCTAGGTCAGAGATATACGGAGGAGCGGTGTTATGTATAGCTCGAACTTGACTCTGTAGGGTATGGGTAGCTAATGTAGTAATTTGCATAGTGGGGAAGCAGAAGAAGAGTAGTAGGTGAGGTAAATCAGCCAGCCAGCAGCATAGAACTATAGAAGAGGACAGATGGTAGAGGGGAAGACCAATTAGAAGAAGGTCGTAGTTGTCCAGTCGGGATATAATGAGGGTTGTGAGTAAGAATTTTGGTGGACTTTTCAGTGAGCAAGAGGCATATTTTAGCAATATTGCAGGGGGGAAGATGACACGTGTTGCTATTGTACTAAATACAGCTTTTTTGTGGTGGTACCGTGTCCGCCTGAGGGGGAAAGCTGAGAACTCTCCCAGCATTCCCAGACCCGGTGGGGCAGCGGCAACAGCACGCAGCACTTACCTGGCATTTGGCAGCTCTTCTCCCTGTCTCTGCTTCCTGCTTCTGCTTTCGTCTTGCGAGAGCAAGCTCCCTTAAAGAGACAGTGTGTCTCTGTGTGTGTGTGTGTGTGTGTGTGTGTGTGTGTGTGTATTTGACTGTGTGAGACTGTGTGTGTGTGTGTGTGTGTGTGCAGTGTGCTATGAGTGTGTGTGTGTGAAGTGTGTTGTGTGTGTGTGAAGTGTGTTGTGTGTGTGTGTGTGTGCAGTGTGCTGTGAGTGTATGCTGTGTGCTGTGAGTGTGTGCAGTGTGCTGTGAGTGTGTGCAGTGTGCTGTGAGTGCGTGCAGTGTGCTGTGAATATATGCAGTGTGCTGTGAGTGTGTCAGTGTGCTGTGAATGTATGCAGTGTGCAGTGTGTGTGCAAAAAAAAACACTTTACATTTTTTTTTTTTTTTTAATTCGGGGTCCACGCTAAAACCGCGTTATAAGCAGATCCGCGTTATAGCGGATCACGCTATAACGGGGTTGAGCTGTATGTAGGAAAAAGAGGAGGCAGGAGTAAAACATGACATCTAAGCATCTTGCTTGGGGTATTAGAAGAATAGTGGAGTCTTTTACTGCAAGTGAAAAATAAGGTTCAAGTTAGAAGGGGGAAATGAGAAGTTCTGTTTTTGACATGTTAAGTGTAAGATAGTGATTGGGCATTAATGAACAGATAACAGAAAGACAGTTAGTGACACAAGACTAGAGAAAAGGGGAGAGGTCTGGAGGGGAGAGGTAGATTTGGATATCAGCAGGATAGAAGTGGTTGTGAAATCTGAATGACGATTATTCTCCAAAGGAGTGTAGAGGTCCTAAGACAGAGCCCTCTGGTTATGCCACCTGTGAGTGGAGCAATAGAACGAGCAAGGAGAACTGCCTTGTGATTTTGCCTTGAGGAGATCATTGGTGATTTTTGTTTGGGAAGTCTTAGTGGAGTCATTAGGACGTAATCCAGACTGCAGTGTATCAAATAGAGAGTAACAAGAGAGAAAGTCCACCATGCCGTTATAAATGGGTTAAGAACTTTGGATGCATAAGGGAGAAGGGACGGTAACTGGAAGGGGAAGTCAGATGAAGAAAAGGTTTCTTCCGGATGGGTATTACAGAAGCACCTTGAAGGATGATGGACATGAGGAGTTGAAGAGATTAGTTAGTGAAGTAATAATTACAGTGGAGAGTGAACGGAGGATATACAGTCTGAAGAGGTACTGTAGGATCGAGAATAGATTTAATTTTATCGTTAGAGGTTAAATAGTTACATAGTAGATGTATCCCGTATCACACATGCAATTCTCCTCCTCACTTTTAAAGCTTTACACTATTCTGCCCCTCCTTACATCTCAGCCCTAATTTCTCGCTATGCACCATCCTGATTCTTGCGTTCTGCTCAAGGATGTCTTCTCTCTACCCCCTTTGTATCTAAAGCCCTCTCCTGCCTTAAACCTTTCTCACTGACTGCCCCACACCTACTGTATGGAATGCCCTTCCCCTCGATATCCGACTAGCACCCACTCTATCCACCTTTAAGACCCACCTTAAAGCACACTTGCTTAAAGAAGCATATGAATATCACCGTAGATATTACTAGACACGATGCATAAAGCTTGGCCCCCTGCAGAAGCACTTACCAAAATGCCCTCCTACTGTTTCTGTACGTTCCTCCTACATACCAATTAGATTGTAAGCTCCTCGGGGCAGGGACTCCTCTTCCTAAATATTACGTTTGTCTGAAGCACTTATTCCCATGACCTGTTATTTATATCTGTTTATTATTTGTTATTGATATGATTACGATGTGTATTACTACTATGAAGCGCTATGTACATTAATGGCGCTATACAAATAAAGACATACAATAGTAGATGAGGTTGAAAAAACATACATCCATCAAGTTTAACCTACTGTATACTAAATTTAGATGACAGATACATATCCTATATTTGTACTTGCAGTACAGTATATTGATCCAGAGGAAGGCAAACAAAAAAAACAATTGAAATATCATCTAGTGATATTTCATAAGGGTAAAAATAAAAATTCCTTCCTGATTCCAAATATTGGCAATCAGATTACTCCCTACTGATGCAGCGGCCGTTATTCGAACACTTCACGCGTCATGTACATCGGAATCCCGATTTGAAACCGCGGGATGAATTCCAGATGCGAGCGCGGCGAGAGCAGAAAAACGAATTTTAGTGTTCTGGCTTTTAAAAACATGAAATTGACACAGTAGCACAGTAGCACAGTAACAGAGTGACACAGTAGCACAGTAACAGAGTGACACAGTAGCACAGTACTGTACACATTACAATTCATCCATTTTATTGCAAACGAAGGAACAGAATCCTTGAAATTCAAACAAAACATCCCCGATAAGTGTGGGTGCCTGGGGCGATTGGCCGCGTTCATGCTACGTGGGGAACAGCAGAGAACTCAAAATCGGCGCCGAGATGTGTTCGAATAACGGCCGCTACATCAGTAGATGAACATCCTTCCCATGTTTACTTATTTGGTATATCCATGTATACTTTCCTTTCTAAAAAGATGTCCAACTTTTTTTTGAAGATATCTCTTGTATCTGACATCACAGTCTCCATGGGTAATGAATCCCACACTGAAACTGCCCTTACTGTCAAGAACCCTTTCCTTTGTTGCTGGTGAAATCTACTTTCCTCCAACCTTATGGGATGGCCCCGAGTCCTTTGTACTGCCCGTGGGATGAATAGTTCTTTTGAAAGCTCTTTGTATATAGTTATCATATCCCTGCTTAGACGCCTCTTTTCTAATGTAAACAAATCTAATTTCACTCCTCATAAGTCTTATAATCCATCCCCTTTATTAATTTGGTTGCTCTTTTCTGCTAATGTCTTTTCTATGGAGCAGTGGCCAAAATTGTACTCCATATTCAAGGTGTGGTTTTACATGCTTTACAGAGGTGCATAATTATGTTTACTTCCCTCCCATCCATTCCGTTTAATGCAAGATCAGATCTTATTTTCCTTTGCAGCTACTGCCTGACTCTTGAGTTCTTGAGCCATAAGGGCAGTAAGGGTCCTGGTGTAGGTGGGCGAAGGATAGCGTTAAAAGTGGAAAACATATGTTGTGGGTTGGAGGGCAGAGTAGATATGATGATTTTTTTCAGACAGGGACAAGGTACCCTAATTTTTATGATGCAAACCATCTACCATGTACCACGTAGTAGCTCTTTTTCACATTACAGGTTTGCTGATACTATTCCTTACATATTTCCCACTGCTTTTGACACGTTTGCCTAGGCTCATACAATGGGGATTATCCTACATTCGCTGAAGCGGCTGGTTGGGCTGATTTTGTTCAAAATCCCCCATTGAAGTAAATAGGAAATATTGGTTGAAAACAGCCCAATCTGCGTCTTTGGCGACGACAGAATAAGTCCCAATAACTCTAGAATCAATCGTCATGAGAGCCTCTCTCTCCTACACTGTGGGGGCATTTTAACGCTTACTCTTTATATTATGTTTATCTGTATAGATTTATATATGCACACAATGGAAAGGGTGAAAATATCCTTCTAATAAAAACATTTATCAGATCTTATTTTCATGTAGTAAATGTTACAAGTTAGTATGTTACCAGTTGTCCAGTGAGCTAAAGTTTGGGAGCTTCAACCAATGGGCGAAGGAGACACACTGGCAGAAATGAGGCACAATAAATACAGCCGATCACCAATAAATACAGAGTCCAGAAAACAGGTACTCTACCTGCTAAACAGGTATGCCTGGTTCATGCACTTCTCTTATTTGTAGGCCATGTTCAATGCAACTTGCTTTTTGGACACAGGCCAACCTTGTTTAATCATGCATGGCAGGCTTCTTTTACAGGCCAACATACGGCAGAGAGGATTCAGGGTGGCGCCTGTGAAGGACTGTGTTATACAACTGGGCAGCGTCTATAGCAATTACGTACTCTAATATCACTACTGTAAATCACGTTATTGAGGTGAAGCTTAATTTAGCATCAAACTGATGTGTTTGTTGAGCTGCCAGAATTTCTAATGCCTTCTTCGTGTAATCCTGTTTTCTATTCACATGCTAGCACCGGGGATAATTGTGTATCAGCCAACTCTTCCGTTTTACCATCGCTGTGGGCCAGCAGCGAGGTGCGGATCTGATGCTGGTAAGTTTAGGCATACTGGGGGGAATTAATTGGCACTGTTTAAACATACACTGGTTGTAAATTCCGTTCCGACAGCATTTAAACATCACGCATTCACACACTATAATCATAGAGCAGCATGGCTTTTATTGTGCAACATTGGCTGTCAGTGTGTGATGTGATGCCACTGTTTCATCAATAACCGTCTGATTTGGAATTTACAATAATCTGAACTTAATTCTTGATTGGTCGTTTAACATTATTATGGTTTTTTTTAACAATTTTAGATTAGAATCTAATAAATTCATGTTTATGTTTTTCATGGGTCCTTCAAACGGGCTTTAAACACTCCATAGGCGCGAGTCGTACTGTGCAGTCAAGGATTCTGGGTAGTGACACGGCAAAGTAACGCATTAGGCGATTATGTGATTTTTTTGCTTTCTATCCATTTTTAAAGCATCAGTCCTGTCTGTGCTTTCTTTTTTTTTTTTTACTATAGCGTGTGTGTAGCTTTCATGAGAAATAATTAATTAAGCTGCCGATTGATCAGTTCCCCTGTTCTTTCCTCCTCCCAGGTCTGACTTCTGACTCTGTGCTGCAGTCTGGGAAATGCTACAGCTGCAAAGTAACATTATATTACTAAGTGTAAGCCCCTTGAAAGGATATGTAGTTCATTTTGGACAGGCTCTCCAGCCAATGACTGTGAACATAAAGAAGGGTTCATGTGACTGGGTATCAGGAGGGGAGGAGCATAGAGAGGAGACGTTGAGTCTAAAGCGGATCAGGAGTGGGGCAGAGCTACAGAGACTAGAAGGATAGCGGTTCCAGTCAATGCGAGAAAGATCAGCCCGGTGCAGAGTCACCACAGATAAACAAGATCGGAACAGCGACAGAGAGGATAGAAAAGGTCCAAAGACAACCTGCAGTCCAGTGTCCTAGGATCTGTGAGCAACCCAAGAGGGGATCACCCCTACAATATATATATATATGGGTTTTCTGTAGGAGCTCAAATGCTATGTCCCTTATTGTCAATCTTTGATAAAGTGCCTTGCGGCACGAAACGCGTAGGAGTGTCTACTCTCTACCATTTTTTAATGTAGCTTGAATAAACTTTATTTTTTATTGCCACATGACCCGATTCTTGCCGCTGTGCACCACACACTATATATTTTATATATTTCTGGATCACCCCTACAACCCTGTGGTATCTTTGTCAGTGCACACAAGTTACCCCAAGTCTTTGCGAAGAAACAGGTCTGCAACGGTATACACAACAGTGGTCAAATAAGCTCCAGCGCTGTGCCGGCACCAACACAGGCCCCCTTGACAAGTACTGGGCTACTATGACTGAGAAGGGGCATTAGTGCAGTTATACGCACAGTGGTTGATTATTGTGATTAACTCTCATAAGTGCTATAAAGGGTTCTCTCGACTGAGGATCTAAACGAGATCGTTGTGTTGTTACATGAATACAGAATCTTGCTGTTTGAATATACTTGTCTTGTTATATTGTCTGACCCCAGACAGGCTGTCCACCGGTTGGTTAATATTATTTACATACTGGGGAGTAGGACTCAGGCCCGCCCTTGTATATGTCTAAATCAAGATGGGGAAATAAAGAGGGGTTACATAAGTGTAACACATTATTGTTACAGCTTTCAGCTTAGCAATAGACAATCTGCTGCTGGGAACACGTCAAAAGATCTGTTTGTGATACTTGGTTGCCAAAGGGCAGAGCTCAAAACGGTGTGTTTTTGAGGGCCTGTTTCAAAAGAGGAAGTGGATGTGACTTTTTAAATGGTTGCTAAACAACCAAAGGATGTTCACTATATTATTTAAACTAAAAAAAAAGGCATTAGAGTTGGAAAACAATATATTTTAAAAAAGCAGTAAGAATTATCTATTACTACACAACTAATTTTTTTTTTTTTAAAAACAGCAAAAGTCTTGCTGCTTTAATTATAATAAGATGGATGTTCCCAAGATACTAACCTCTGAATTGGGTGCCAGTATTAGCTCTGGGTGGGCTAGCTGGGGTTATCGTAAAGGCGGCATAAATGTCCCAGGTCACGCGGGCCAATAGGAAGGTGTGATGTCATCCCTTGCAGTTGCCTATTGGCCCGCGGGACACAGGACATTTAAACTGCAAAGAGATACCATCACCCCCCTTACAGGGTAAGAAACAGGGGGTCCCAAGAGCTGAAATCAGAACGTTTCACCAGCTGCTTTAAGTCTGCTGCAATTCAGATCTTTTCTCTTAAACTTCAAGGCTGCTGCTCAGAAGAGGCAATTACTGGCATATAATACTGATTGATATGATTGATATGTCCTCTGTGCAGCTTTGCTTACACATTTACTCCTAGTGATACTGTATGGTCATAATGAATCTTTCATAATGAATCTAGTTACTCCTTTCTTACTCCTTCAGTAGCTCCAAATACCTAATCATGACATCTCCTCCCTAACTCCTCTCTTTTTCCATATAAACTGGTCTAACAGTCTCCCTAATTTCTATTGCATCATTTCCCTCTCTCTCCTCTCTAACTGCTCCTACTGCACCATATAACTAATCTCTAACTGCTCCTACTACCCCATATAACTAATCTCTAACTGCTCCTACTGCCCCATATAACTCATCTCTAACTGCTCCTACTGTCCCTATATAACTCATCTCTAACTGCTCCTATTACCCCATATAACTCATCTCTAACTGCTCCTACTGCCCCATATAACTCATCTTTAACTGCTCCTACGGCCCCATATAACTCATCTCTAACTGATCCTACTACCCCATATAACTCATCTCTAACTGCTCCTACTGCCCCATATAGCTCATCTCTAAGTGCTCCTTCTGCCCCATATAACTAATTTCTAAATGCTCCCTACGCCCCCCATATTAACTTCCTCTTAAAATGCTCCCTACTGCCCATATACTAAATCATCTCAATGCTCCACTCGCACCAGTGGAATAGAGCTCATTCATAACGTGCTCCTTCTCCCATAACGAATTTATAAATGCTACTATGCCCCAATAACTCCTCTTAACTGCTTCTACGCCTGTGACAGGGTGAAGTCAACCCCTATCAGGTATGCGCTGGGAGACATATGTCTGAGGGCTTCATCCAGCACTCATAAGGGGTTAACTCCAGGTGGAAGCTAGGTAATCAGGATGTAAGCTGACACCTGAGAAGCAGCAAGGGATAAGATGATGTTGTTACTGGCAGTAAGTGCTTGCCCTAGACCAGAGCACTGGCTAATGTGCTGCAGCCAAGATGGATACATCAAGCTAACTAGACTGCAACCAACAGAGTAAGAGGACTGTTCATTGTTTTTCCTGACTGCTTAATAGACACTTATGGTTTGGTTATGGTTTAGCCAGCCAGCCTGCTAGATAGCAAAACAATGGGATGTGGGGAAAGGTGAAGGGGATGGGTGGGGAAGTGGATTGGGCGCTCCCAAGTAAACCAATAATGTTGTGGGAATACAACTAATATCACACAATATAACACCAATAGTGAAAAAAAAATAAGTGTAAAGAGCAGCTCAACTTCCTCTGAGGACAGTTCCGGGTCCCAGAAGGGTAGATTGTTTCTTGGAGATGAGGAGGAGCGCAGGCAGGTGTAGATAGATCGCAGAAAATATCACATGTCAGAGATCCTTCTCTCTCTGACTGGAGCCCTTTAAATGGTAGCAGGGAAATCCCTCAAGGCACGGATATGTATGGATAAGAAGAAAAGCCACAATAGTGCATACTATTCCAATATTGTATTAATCAAACAAATAACACGAGTATATTACACTCACATTCGCCATGTAAAAATCAGGTGGAGGAGAGAACCGCAGCTCGTTGTATGGTGGTGCAGGTGTAGGCAGCTTCACAGTATCCAGGATTCTCTTCCGCGTGTGTCACAGCCGTCGCGTCACTTCCGCTATCGCGTCACGGCTGAGGGCGGAAGTTCCCAATAGAAGAGACCTTAGATCGAGTTCTGCCAGTCCTTCAGAGCTTGTTCCCTCACTGTAACCTCTACGCGTTTCGCCAGATGCTTCGTCAGGAGTTCTAATTACATATCCGTGCCTTGAGGGATTTCCCTGCTACCATTCAAAGGGCTCCAGTCAGAGAGAGAAGGATCTCTGACATGTGATATTTTCTGCGATCTATCTACACCTGCCTGCGCTCCTCCTCATCTCCAAGAAACAGCCTGCTAGATAGGCCTGGTGTGTTAGTCAGTCCTCCCAATGTGGAGCAGGATTTGTTTTGCTTAAAGGGACAGTGTACCCGCATGTTATGTATGCTGTGGAGAAATAAAGCCACTGAACGTTTTCATTATCCTGAAACTATACGTGTGGACTGTTCCCTGACCTCGGCTACAGGCCGTCCTGCCACACTGCCCCATATAACTCATCTCTAACTGCTCCTATTACCCCATATAAGTAATCTGTAACTGCTCCTACTGTCTCATATAAGTCATCTCTAACTTCTCCTACTGCCCCATATAACTCCACCCTAACTGCTCCTACTGCCCCATATAACTCATCAGAATTGCTCCTATTGCTTTATAAAACTCCTCTCAAATTCCTCCTATTGCCCCACATATCACCCTCCTCCCCCCCCCCCCCCCCAGATACTGCAATTGCCTGACCATACTTATGTAGCCGGGTTCTCCTACCACCCCCTCTTACCTCCGATGCAGCGCGGGGAGGAGGGGAGGCACTGCGACTGATAGGGACGAACCTGGGGCGATTAGCGGCTCCAGTGGAGGTTGTGGCGGAATTCGGGGTGGTTGGAGGGGCGACCGGAGCTCCGCAGTGGCCCCTGTTGCAGGGCAATGCCATTGTGCAGTTGCTGCGCATGCGCAGGAGTTGTCGCGCATGCGCAAAGACCCAGGAAACCCGGCGGCCATCTCAGGTAGCTTGTGCATGAGCAGCGGCTTCATACATGCTCCACAGGGGAACTACAAGCCCCATAGTGCTTTGGGGCATAGATCATATGGCGCAGCTCAGCCAATAGGGCTGTTAGGATCCTCTGAGGAGAATAGATACATTTGGTGCGCTTAGAGCGCGAGGCAGTCAGTTGGAGTCAGGAGAGACAAGGGGAAGGTAGGGTCTGAGTGTCAGTGGCACTCAGACTAGGTCTGAGATCCCCCCTTAGGTCCCAGATAGGCCCCACTCACATATAGGTTGTGGCCCCAGATAGGGACATTCCCCAGTAGCCTGATAGTGATAGGCATCAGTGAAGACGCCGAGCGGTGATTGCGGCATGTGGCCTGTGACGAGATCACCACCAAGTACAGAGACTCTTAAAGGTGGAACCCTCCTTCCAGAGACCACCCAACGCAGAGGCGGACACCATGGTGGATGGTGACATCGCTGGATAAGTGGATCCCCATTGCTATGTCGGCCGCACCGAGTATTGGAGTACTCAACAGGTACTCAGCTAAGTACAGCAACACTTCACTGGATAGCGCTATCTCCAACACTTTTGGATGTTGGACATTGGGAGAAGGACATCAGGGTATTGGTGTCTGGCACCCTATGTCCATTGTGTATATATATATATGCTGTATGGTACAGGGTACTGTGATATATGTTTAGTAAAGGTTGTCATTAAATACTGTGTGTGTTTACTATTACGATTGGTTCCTGTGAGGGGCTCCTCCCACTATGCTGGGATCCCTCGCAGGTGGAGGCGCTGCACCTAGGCGATCGATATATCACCCCAGGCTCCCAGAGGGCGGAGGCTTAGGCCTTCTGTGAGCCAACAGGTAACGGCAGTACCGGTGGTCTCTTTAGCCAGGGGGAAAGAAGGCTACACTTATAAACATGTTTTCATCCAATTCTAATCCGAACACACACCCATGATAAAAATAGTAAAAAAAACATCCAAAGTTTTAGTTGCCAGGGAAACAAAGAATGTTAAAACAATGACTTATTATAAAGCATATTGAAGCTTGAACAGACAGTCCCACTCGGCTTCCACAAACACATTTTGCATTCAACTTAACCGTGTAATTGGTTTGCTTGGACAAATGTAATCATGCCTAAAGCAAACATTTCTTTGAAAATATTATTTTTTTTTTTTCAACAGGGATAGAATTGTGAATCCTTCCCAACTTTAACCCACAGAGTCCCTGACAGAAAGCCGACACACACAGAACACGCCGTGACATCCCAGAAGAGGAACTCGCTGAAATCAAACCCCTCGAATCAAACCCCTCTTGTGTTTCCTCTTGACTTGTTAACAACCTCACTGTGAAAATACAGGTAGGTTTTTGTCATTTCCTTTTAAAGTCAATGTCTTCTAATCATTGGTGGCCTTTAAGTCATGTTCCATTGTGTATTTTAAGCTAAGGATAACGAGATAACATGTCGTATTCATACGGCTTCTTTGTATTCCACCGTGTTTTTTTTTTTAAAGAGTAGTAGAGACAGGGAAAGGCTTGAGACAAGTCCACAAACTGGGCAAATTAAGGATGTTGGTGATTGCTGAAAAATATATGCAATTTTTACAGAATCTACCAACCGGGAATATCTTATTTATAGAGGCATTGACCCCAAGTTTTGAAAAAGATGTCCCCTAAAAAGATGGCCAATCAGCAAACCGCTTTCACTTGAACCTTCCATCAATTCGTGAATTTCTGAAGACAATTGAGGAAGCCTTTGCAACGTGAATTGGGTGCGGTTCACTCATCTGTAACGAGTATTACAGTATATATACCTCAGGTGCCCTTATGCTAAGATTTGCAATGATGTTTGCACATTTTTAGCACACAGGTCTGCAAAGCTCTGAAAGGAGCAGGACATAGCGAGACAAAACCTTCAGTAAAGAAACAAAATTCAGCTTTTGCACAAGTTTGTGAATTTGGATGTTAGTGACGGGTGAAAAAAGCTGCAAAGAAATGAAACTTTACCAGAAATCATCAGTAACTTACTGAGAGAGAACCCAAATTACTGAGAGAGAACCCAAATTACTGAGAGAGAACCCAAATTACTGAGAGAGAACCCAAATTACTGAGAGAGAACCCAAATTACTGAGAGAGAACCCAAATTACTGAGAGAACCCAAATTACTGAGAGAGAACCCAAATTACTGAGATAGAACCCAAATTACTGAGAGAGAACCCACATTACTTAGAGAGAACCCACATTACTTAGAGAGAACCCTGGTACCAAATTTCGCAACTATTCCGCAAAACGATTGGTGAATATTGGTAAATACACTGGTGAATATTGTACTTCCCCAGTATATTTTGGCCCATTTTCACATAAATAAATTGAGAAAAATTCCCTTTTAAATCTGAAAATCAGCAAATTGCTCTGGCTCCAACATGTAACATATTTGCTAAATTCTTGAAAAATATTGTTAGGAACGTTCGCAAAGTGAAATGGGCCGGATGCCCCTGTCCCTAGAAGAAAGGGACAATGTTGCTCAGTTTATAAACCTATTTTAATATCAGTAAAGTTATTTGTATAAATTAAACAGAGTTAGTGCAAGTGGGTTAGGTGGAATTGAACCAATGAACTCGCGGTCCTCAGCAAAGAATCCGGCTGCTCTGCCTTCTGTTTCCGAGCCTTTCACATCTGGAACACCTACCAGAGACTCTCAAACTGGCCTAAGTTCTTTCCAGGCTTCAACTGTCTCACCTTGATAAAGCGCCTGGGGCGAAACGCGTAGGCGTGTCTTTTACCTGTAAGCTATCCATGTGAGCTGAATTAAAAAAAAGATTTGGGAGTTACCCTTTGATCATTCTTTTTCATCCTGCTTCGCTTCTGCTCCATTTGTCACACAGATGCTTCATGGATACTTTCCTGCAACGGATGCTGCACACCATGAATCTGCCGGACCGCTGAGAGGGTGTTCAACAGGTAATAGGCAATAACCTATATAAGAGTTGCCCCTCTCATACATTACTCTTGGACATATGCTAAAGGGAGGTTGTTTCTTGCGCTGCATTTTGTGGATTCCTTAGGGTTACCATTAGGTGCTTATTCTTCCCCAACACATTGATTTCTGGACTTTATACTTGGATAATCTAATGCAGTGATTCCCAACCTTTTTGGTTTGGAGGAACCCTTGAAGTATTTCGAAAAATCACGGGGAACCCCTATCTGGCTGACACATATTAGGTTCGACAGGGGTCAGTCACAACTTTTCACACCTCACAAGCCACTTCTATTTCCCACAATCTACCCATGTATTTCTCTCCCATCCGTCTCACTAACTCTCCCCCCCTCCTGCCTCGCATGTATTTATCCCTTGCGTCTCACTCTTACTCCCTCTTTTCCTCACTCACTCCCTCCTGCACCCCTCTCTTCTCTCACTCGTCCCTACCTTCCATCAATTACCCCACTCTCACTCAATCCACCCTACAAAATACATACCAAAAAAAACCAACCCCAGGGGAGGGGGGGTCTGTGGTCCGTAGGAGGAACCCCTGAGACTGCTTCAAGGAGCCCACGGAACCCTGGTTGAGAATCACTGATCTCAGGCAATCCGGGCATCATTTGACTTATAACCCTGGAAAGATTTCCTAGAGCACATATGTACGTCTTCCTTTAAGGTCCACGCCCATCTACGCAATACTGTATGTTTTTTTCTTTTAATGTCCTAATAAAGGAGACCACCATAAAGTCAAGAACTGTTATTCTTCATCAAACCCATTACTTCTTTCCGAGGTACATCTCCCGCACGCAGCCCGCTGCTGGAGAACATTTGCAAAGGCAGTGTAGGGGTTAAAGTGTCACTGTGATTAAACCGTGATACGGTCAGGTCGAGAACCGCCAGCCCGTTTTTCAAACTATAAGGGGTGTACGATATGCAGTGGGAACACGGTGGTTGCTATAGAAACAATGGTTATGAAATAAATCCATAGCAGTACCTGTGGGATGAGAGATCATTGCTGAAAGTGCAATGTTAATTATAGTGATATGGGGAGAAGCGGGCGGCACAGTGTTAGGCGGCACAGAAAGCCTGCTTATTCAAGACAAAATGAACCGAGGCACTTACAGCTGTCATTCCCCTACACTCCCTTCAGGCATTTACAGGGACCTGAATATTGCACTTACGTTTAAAAGTATTGACTTCCTTTACATTAGCTGAATTGTAAAATGTTTGGTCAGAGATTCCGTTTCCCATTCCACATCTGCTGCTCCTCCCCCAATGTTCAGATGGCACCAGGGTCGGAGCGGGCAGTGCCCCTTTCTGCTTGGCGCCCCAGCAAGTGCCCAGCCAGCCCGCTCCTTAATCCGGCCCTGTACACAGTTCCAGAAGGTGTATTGGCCCTGGAGAAATGTAGATGTTTGTAAGATCACTTGGGGATTCACAAAATGATTAATAATTCATCAAAAGCAATTATCCTAGAGTCAGAAACATGCAGAGCTCTGTTCAGCATCATCACTGAAATCACTTAATCTACATATTACACAGATAACATCATACAAACAAACACTCCATAATTGTTGTTCTTCCCTATAATGAATGTCAAAGAACTATAACTATCCCTAACATATCCAGGCTGGAGCAGTAGAGTGAATAATGAAGGCTTGTCAGTTATCATGTCTATCAGTGGACACGACTTGGTAAAAATGGCTGCTTTGTATATAGACATGCTAGCTACCTTTAGCATATATAGATGTTATTTATAAATAACTCTGGTGAACTATATTGCAGCAGTTAACTATTTTCTAATGATGTAGCAGAAGTTATTGCTGCATACAAGAAGCCTAGTGAAATAAAGCCTGTTTCTATTTAAGTAAAGATAGTGTTAATTCACCGTTTTAAACGTGGCTTAGTGAACATGGGCCTGTGTCTTTCCAAGTAAAACAAAGTTCCTCCAAGTATCTTACCTGGTAGCTGGTACACCATGCTAATACAAAATATATATTTAAGAACAATACAACACAGAGAACAAAGGCTACAAGATTGTTACACACTCAAGTGCCTTCTTTAGCCGTGTTGATATATGTTTGAGTGCCCTGATATGTTGTCCTCTCTTAAACACCAGTTGACCAAGAAAGAAGACGTGTGAAGATGAAGGTACAGCAGTGACCCTGATAATCCAAACAAAGGTTCAGATCTTGAGCTGTCAGTAATGCCGATATTTGTGCCTTGGGTAACAGCCCTACTTAGAAAGGGTGTTTCATTAAGAATGACTGATTCATCATCATACGGTTTCCAAAGACAGTCAGTAGGCACAGGTCAGGATCTTGATTCAACCTAATGCTGGAGTAGAAACCCGCACAAAAGAGAGAGCCGACAAAATCAATATCCGCCCCTGTCTGGACTCCACAGATGCAAGAATGTAGATTATATGTTTATTGCTTTTGCTGCAAATAGGCCTGTTAACCATTCCCATTAGCCTACCCACACATTATTAAGCATTGAAGTGTTTATAAACACTTCGTTTATTATTGATTTAATTTGTTTTACAGGACGCTGAGCTTTAAATAGCGAAATAAGACAGCCATAAAGAGTACAAGCCACTGGCCATGCAATGCCATTTCTGGTATTTGAGACACAGGAAATACGTGATTTGATTCTGGAATATGTTTTAGTGGTTTACGGTTTCTCCTATCAGCTTAAACTCCACTTCTATCTTAAGTGAACTGCGGACTGGCTTTTTATCAAGGAACTATTTGACTGTTGTAGGGTTTAGTGCGCCAAATTGTGATTGGGTGACTGTCTAGGAAGAGTTAGGCCGCGGGCATGGTCAGCGCTTAGTCGCTGACCCGCGCTGACGCTTGGCAGTGAGCCCCTGCAGCCGCAATGAGAGCGGCTTTAGCAGGGGCTCGTGCACGTGTCCGCAGGTGTGCGGAAGCGTAGCCAACAATCCAATTTACATTTGTGTGCTGAGGGGAGCGGAGGGCCAGTCACGTGAGCGGTTTGCCCAAGGAGGGCAAACCAGCTCCGTGACGTCATTAGCCCGTCCCCAGACACGCCATATGGACACAGCCTTACACATTCATACTTTCCAACTACCTCCAGGTAAACGGTGGGATAATGATCCTGGCGGGTCTTAATGTACCATATTACAGTTGTTAGTAGACCAGCAAAGGAACACTGGAGTCAGTTTGCCAGTATGCACTTTCGATATAAGCAGGCAGGTTCTCTCCACATGAAAGAAATACAAAAAAAGAAGCATTTCAGCTTAGAAAACACGGGGAACTTTAAGATATACATGTCTTTGGGTGTGCCTTGGCATGGTAGCAGGCTTTATAACAATATTTATCTTATGTAGCACCATAGTATGTGCAGCTGTGCACATGCACAGTAGTTTATTTTCAGGATTTTAATCTTATTTATAAAAACATTTTATCTATATATATATATATATATATATAGTATATATATATATATATAGATATATATATATCAATGGAAATATTACTGTATGCTCATAGTTCCCCTATAGGCTTAAGCTTGCTGCATGGTCACAGCTTTGAGCACGCCGGGGTAAGTCGCTGTGACCATGCAGCAAGCTTAAGCCTATAGGGGAACCATGTTGAATGGTTTTGAAGCAAAAGGTGGCACTGTGTGCTCATTTGCATGTCATTTCCCAGAATTCCTTGCTGCAGTGGAAGTGCTGTGTGCTGGGTGATAATGGTGAAAGGAGGGGTTGCAGACCTGTCTAAGACATGCAAATGAGCATACAGTTATATTTCCATTTGCTGTGGATGGTTTGTGTCACTTTTTTTTACCCACCTTAACTATATATATATATATCTATCTCGAAAGGTATAGTTACCTGTCCAAGGTAAAAAGGAGCAGACACTGGGATTTAAACCAGGGTTGAAGGCAGTGACACGTCCACTATACCACATATCCACTGCTTCTGGTCAACACATAGAACTACAATCCCTCCAATCTCATTTATACTTGGACCAAAGTGTACTAATGGCAGTAATATGGGGAGCAATAGAGAACAGTATGTCACAGTGTGCTCAAAAAGAGTGCGCGCTAACAGAAACTTCTTCTGTCTTTATTGGTTCTCAGATAAGGAAAAAAAATGTTTTATATATATATATATATATATATATATATATATATATATATATATATATATATATATATATATATATAATATATCTCTCAAAAAGAGTACTGGCACTCCAATAGCAAAAAAGATGAAGTATAATGTCTCAACTCACGCATGAGCCTTTCTCAAGAGCAACCAAACTGTGAGTGAATAGAACCAAATATACTCTATAAAAATCATAATAACTTTATTTCATAGAGCGCTTTTCTCCCAATGGGACACAAAGTGCTTCACAATTACAGTATAGTGCACGGAATGCAGCACATAAGATTGTTACAGGCACAGTCCCTGCCAAGATGATTTTACAATCTATGTTTTTGGTGCCTGAGACACAGGGAGATAAAGTGACTTGTCTAAGGTCACACCGAGGTGACTCTGGGAAGTGTCATTACTCACTGAGCCAATCCTTCCCCCTAAGCCCCTAACCCCCAGCCAGTGCAAATTATTGTGAACCCCCATTGATGACATCAGAGTGATGTGTAGATCTAGTAGTCCTAAGCGGCCCAAAGTGCAAGTGCGTATAAAGCAGAGAGGCCACGGATCATTGCTATAGAAAACACACAGTAGAAAATGAACACAGCTGGTATCCGAAAAACAGATGCAGCCTAACAATAACCATCTGAGACATAAGGTACAAGATAGCGGTACCTGTCTGACAGACACTAAAACCACAAGCGGGGACATATAAACTGCAACCAAAGTATGTAACAAATGTACCCGGGACTGTGTGCACGGGCACGACCCCATTCAAACGTGTGCATGATTTTTGGCATCTGCCCTGCTTATTGCATTTGTAAAGCATTATTTTCCAAGATTGGATTGAAAAAGTCACAGCGGGGACAGTGGGTCAGATTTAATCAGCTCTCCTTAATACTTCACTCAGGAATCCAGAAATGAGAGAGAGACGAGAGGAGAGGGGGGAGAGAAGAGAGAGGGGGGAGAGAAGAGAGAGGGGGGA
>CM071569.1:281895327-281911866 GCA_036426205.1 Ascaphus truei
GGGGGAGAGAGGAGAGAGGGGGAGAGAGGAGAGAGGGGGAGAGAGGAGAGAGGAGAGAGAGAGGAGAGAGGAATTTCGCTGCATTAGCAGATGAAGATATATTGATGGATTTATTGATTGTTCTGCTCTGCTGCCAGGAAGTTACTGACAGCCAGACTTGCCTTTCCTAGACTGCGCACAGAAGTGGCGCTGTGGGATTTCTAACAGCTTGTGCAAGGAATAATGGGGCTGATTTACAAATGTGCATTAAGATACAAAAATTTTAAAAAAAAAGACGTCTGGGTCTCTTAAATGCAGTACGAACTTTTAATACCTTGCGGGCAGTAAAAGGTTTATTGAATCCAATGAAAATGTTTAACAATATTTTAACCGCTCTGCTGCCAGGCTCGCAGTTTCTACCCCCTGCTTATAACGTCAACAAATCCAACACGTGACCCTTATATTTCATTATTATGAGTTTGTTTTATTTATTGGGACTCCCCATTTAAAGACGGAACAGGAATACAAGCCTGACCAGGATACTGAGAAAACGAGGCCCGCAAATATTCTCCAGGGGTACGTGGAAGAAAGGACAGCACAGAAAACACAGTATAACATCACTTATACTAATACAGACCAGGGGGAACGTATCTCACTCACACGTGGTGTGAGGAAATCAAGCGTTGCGGTGTATTACTTTTTATTTCTTTGTTGCATAAAGCAATATTGCATTATTTGTTGCTCTTTTCGTTTTATGTTTGGGAACCCCTCCCCCCCCCCCCCCAATCTGGATGTTTGCTGAGGAGGTCCTGAATCATCTATAAGTTGGTTACTTGTACAGCCGCAACCCCTGGTTTGTCGACCTGTCCCGCAAATGTGCTGGTGAACCGCGGATCAAACGTGGAGCGTTCGCAGCCACGTGCAGAACATGGGGGGAATCAGGATTAACACAGCGGGGGTCGCTGCTTCTAAATGGGACTCCCGCTGTGTGAATCCTGCCGGGCTGCGTCAGTCTGTAAGAGCTGCGCAGTGAGAGTGAGACAGATCCAGTCCCTCTCTCTGCGCACCTCTAACAGGCGCTCGCGCTGCTTTTATTTGATTTTAATAACACAGTATTGAAGTTGGGGGTCTCCGGAGCTGAACCGCATTAATTTTATCCGCGGGGACCCCCTGCTTCCCGAGTTACAGGTTGAGGGTGTCGGTATCTCCTGCAAGTTTAAATACACCGGTCACGTAGGGTGACCAGACGTCACGTTTTTTAGCCGTTTGTCCCGGGTTCTGGCCACTGCCCGGCTTTTATCTGCGCTGGCTGCACATGTGTGATCGGCGATTGCTGGCCACTTGTGCTCATGCACGATTGGCACTTGCTGGACGCCTGTGCGCATGTACGTTCGGCAAGCTCCAATCGCACATGCGCAGGAGCGGGTGGCAAGTGCCGATCGCACATGAGCGGCTGCCAAACGCCGATGGCGCATGCGTGGCTGGCAAGCCCTCATTGTGCATGTGCAGTTGGCGCTCGCGACTGCGAATGTGTGACATTTGTCCCGTTTCTTTCACGGGGACAATATGGTCACTTAATGGTCACGTGACGTGGGAGAATTAAACTTGCCGGAGATACCGGCTCCCAATACCGGGGCCTGTAACTCGGGAAGCAGGGGGTCCCCGGTGACTGAAATGAATGCTGTTCAGCTCTGGAGACACCCTGCTTCAATCCAATGTAATTAAAATAAAAGCAGCTTCATTACCGTAGCGGCTAGCCAAAGGTTAAACCAAAGTAACCGGTTTGTTGGGGGTAGAGGGAGTGGGTGAAGGGGTCAGTTGCCCCAGAGTGAGTGGTTAGGCCTCCTGCAAGGTTAACCCCTTCACTACCTTATCGGTAGTAACCATTAAGGTAATGAAGCCGGTAAACCCTCCCACTACTCACCCTTTTTGGCGCACGATATTCCTCAAATCTGGTCAGTATCTCGTGTAACTTCATACTGGTACTTTCTTCATAATTAAAGTTACTGTAATTATCCAATGCTTCCTCCCCCACAACGTGTAAAAATGCTTATGATTTGACATCATGTTTCTCCTCAGCTCACATGGCCACCGAATACAGTTCAAACCTCTGGACTTTTTCTAGTGTTCTCCAACATTGTCAGATAGCTGCAGGATGGATGAGGGATGGAATACAACAATTACTTGCCTTTGTGCCTCTGTAGCTCACTGCTCCACTTGCTCTATCTGTATTCTAGTTGCACTGGAAATAACAGCAAAGTGACTTTTCATTCAGCACTTGTGACACCATGCAATGACATTTGTGGGTTTATAAAGCAGTAAAGTATTTGAATGAGAAAGACAAGTAGCAGCCACCCTGTGGAGCACAGCTTCCTCCTGGCTGTATAATCATAGGACTCCCGCTGCTAGGGATCCTGTCTAAGTTCACTTAATAATAATATTGTTCAACATAAGGGGCCATCTCTAAATGATGCTGTTTTATGCAATGTAAATTTGTCCACACTTACAGTACTCCCCTTGTTTGAAAGTTGGTAGCTGTATGGCACAGTGCATGATTTCAGGAGAGCCTAAGGCTGCGTCCATAGAAGGACAGTCAGCGCTGAGCCGTGCGGACGCTCCGCGATGAGCCCCGTCATCCTCAATGAGGATGTCTTGAGAGGGGGCTCCCGCGAGCGTCCGCAGGCGTGCTGAGGCGCAGGGATTTTCAACCGACAGCAGAACCTGTTTCTGAGCGCGCTGTCGGCTGAAAACCTCCAAATCAGAGCGAAGCCGCGTCAACGTCACGGCGCCGTGACATTGACGTCGGCGCTTCGCGGGCTATTGGCCCAGTGACGTCAGTGCCCCCCCTTCCCCCCCCCCCCCCCGCCTCCCGATCGCGCACTCTGGCTGGTCTGCTAGTTCATGCAATCGCTCCTGATTGTACAGACGAGCCTCAGCGTGAGCGCGGAGGAGCGCTGACTGCTAAACTATGGATGCAGCCGAAAGGGGACATTTATTTTTGGACCACACTCGTAGGTGAAAGGTTTGTTAAAAGAAATGAATGTACCATTTCACATTGTAATCATTACATTTAGCAGTGTATTTGGCTTCCAGCAACAAATGTGCTATTGAGTAAGGTGCAGTATGCTTTTCCTGCTCACCCCTTTGCTGGTATCTTTTTATACATGCATTGGTCCCATAAGAAGACGCATCAGGGAAAGGGGAAGGAGAGAATGGATGAACCTGTCAAAATCCGATCCATGGATTTTCAGCACTGGTTTAACCAAAATCTGATCAGCACACTTTAGGATTGGGCCACTGTCTCTCCCAAACCACGGAATTCTGTGGCTGAAAAGATCTGGCCATTCCCTGGTGGATTCGGATCCTGGGGAAAATGTTACCCATGTCTACTGCTCAAAAAACAGTTGCAGTACACAAAAGGGAAGAGCTGATGCATGTAAGGAAAACTGTCCATGCAATGAAGTGATCTGTAACCCCACCACCTATTTCAGATCTCTTGTACTTACCAACTACAGCAATGTGATACAGATATATGACAAATCAGACAGGTTTGCTGTTTTATTGGCTGATTTAATTGTGGGTTTGCTCTGTTATTGAGAACATTTAAGAACGAGAGGATACGGATATTAAGTTGACTTGACCATTCAAGTAAATTGGGAGTAAACCTATGTGTATTACGTTGAGCCTGACTTTTAAAGGGGTTCACCCGTTTTTACTACTCTGGGGGCAACTGATGTGTAAGATAGTGCTTTTGATACGGTTCCACACAAGAGGTTGGTGTACAAAATAAAGAAAATTGGACTCAGTAAAAATATACTGTATGTACCTCGATTGAAAACTGGTTGAAGGACAGACAACAGAGGGTTGTCATAAATGGAACTTTTTCAGGTTGGCTATGGTCGTGAGTGGAGTAACTCAGGGATCGGTACTGGGACCCCTGCTTTTTAACTTGTTTATTAATGACCTTGAGGTTGGCATCGAGAGCAAAGTCTCCATCTTTGCTGATGATACTAAATTGTGTAAGGTAGTAGAATCAGGCAGGATGTAATTTCTCTTCAGAAGGACTTGGAGGGACTGGAGACTTGGGCAGGTAAATGGCAGATGAGGTTTAATACAGATAAAAGTAAGATTATGCCTTTGGGAACAAGAATAAACAGGCGACTTACAAATTAAATGGGGAAAAATTAGGGGAATCCTTGATGGAGAAGGATTTAGGAGTGCTTGTAGACAGCAGGCTTAGCAATACTGTAGTGCCCAAAGTCATGCAGTAGCTGCAAAGGCAAACAAGATCTTATCTTGCATCAAACGGGCAATAGATGGAAGGGAAGTATACATAATTATGCCCCTTTACAAAGCATTAGTAAGACCACACCTTGAATATGGAGTACCATTTTGGGCACCACTCCTTAGAAAAGACATTACGGAACTGGAGAGAGTGCAGAGAAGAGCCACCAAATTAATAAAGGGCATGGACAATCTAACTTATGAGGAGAGGCTAGCTAAATTAGATTTATTTACATTAGAAAAGAGGCATCTAAGAGGGGATATGATAACTATATACAAATATATTCGGGGACAGTACAAGGAGCTTTCAAAAGAACTATTTATCCCAAGGACAGTACAAAGGACTCGGGGCCATCCCTTAAGGTTGAAGGAAAGGAGATTTCACCAGCAACAAAGGAAAGGGTTCTTTACAGTAAGAGCAGTTAAAATGTGGAATTCATTACCCATGGAGACTGTGATGGCAGATACAATAGATTTGTTCAAATAAAGGTTGGAAATCTTTTTAGAAATGAAAGGTATACAGGTATATACCAAATAAGTATACATGGGAAGGATGTTGATCCAGGGAGTAATCTGATTGCCAATTCTTGGAGTCAGAAAGGAATTTATTTTCCCCTTATGAGATATTATTGGATGAAATAACACTGGGGTTTTTTGTTTGCCTTCCTCTGGATCAATAAGTAAGTATAAAGTATCTGTCGTCTAAATTTAGCATAGGTTGAACTTGATGGACGCATGTCTTTTTTCAACCTCATCTACTATGTAACTATGTAACATATTGAAGTGAAAAAATAAAACTGCTGCTTTAAAGAATGTAGGATTGCCACTGTATCAGGGATACACTGTGGTTGTTATTTGCTCTTCCATGGTTCCCCTGCTTGGTCCCATGCTCACTATTTATTGGCTTCTCACTCCCAAGTGACATGATCAGACTGGAATTCCAGCGTCACCTTATTCTATCTTGTTGTTCTATCCCACGTGGCAGAGAATTTCAGAGGGACCTTTCCTAATTTAAAAAAGGGTTAAAGCAAAGTATGAAGTTGTCTGCGGGAATCTAGAGGAATGTCTTTTCAAATGGGAAGGAAACCCAATAGTTTAAATATAGAACAGAGGGGATTGCCCATTTGGGAAACATACAGTACAATTATAGAGTGAGACTAAGTATATACTGTAGTGCCATCTAGTAAAAGAATGGAGACACATAAAATATAAGTGTCCCCAGAGAATAAATCAGACAATAAATACAGCAGGTGACCAAAGAGCCTGTTACAAATGTCCTGTTACCCCCTATAAGAACACATTAAGAATCTATCCTGTTGGAGGCCAATTTAATGAGGTGGAAATCTCATCAAATAAAAAATGCAGGCCTGGCAAGTACTAGCAAGCTTGGCCTCCTTTAACCACCACCACAGCGGGCCTAGAACACATTGCAGACCCACTGGCAACAAAGGTATTACGTTATATTTTCCCACTGTGAGGTATATAGTGAAACAGAGCGTGAGTATACAATGTATCATGTTCAATTCCCTAGCAGCCTCTGAAATGGGAGATGAATTCCAGCGCAGGTGGCTGCTATATCAGACCTGGGATAGCAATTGGTCATCTGAGATGATGGCTCACAAACACAGAAACACTCTAAGAGATTGACATTGTACTGACCATACGCTGCCACTAATAGGAGTGATGTCCGCTGCGGCTGAATGTGTGTCAATAAACATAAAGGAATGTGCTGAGGGGGAATACCCATCTCCAAACCAGCCGGCACATCGGCACTGCAACATTTTACAGTGACCAGCATGTGTACACATCGGGGTGGTATTCCTGGCAATAGCAAATCGTTGATGAATAGTTATATTCTGATTGAGCCACCTGTGCTAAAGCCGGGATATCCTGAAAACCTGACCTGTTGAGGGGGGCTTGAGGACTGAAGTTGAGCCCCCCTAGCTTAACGAATAAGCCCCTTAGTGGGAATGTGTACAATAGGTAATTTCCTGATTGTGCTTGTTGCTGTAGCTGTGTTGGCCAGGATCTGGGAGGTCTTTCTCTTTCTGATGAGGTCGGTTTCATGCTTCTGAGTTTAGTTCCGACATACGTACATGGATTGGAGACGGGAGAGAGGGAAGATAAAGAGGTTGCTTGGTGGGGATGGCAGGAAGAGACTGCGCCAGCCGTTCGCATTCACTGTCTCACGCATTCTCATAGGGCTTCCTGCACTTTATATAGCGGCCATCATCTAGTTGTGTGTCCGGATTGGAAGTACTACAAGCTGCAAAAGGATGAAACAACTGTCTGCGAGGACGCAGTGATTCCGTACTTTCTGCTCCCAGGATTAGCTGAATAAGAGGTGTAATACAGCAGGATAAAGCTCTAGGGAGATTATATAAAGAAGGGATAGAAAACTGAAAGTGTCACATACCCCTTCACATGTCACTACCCAGAAAGCGTCTTACAGCTCAATCACTTTGTAACATACTGTGTGACAGTGGGATAAATGAAAGAACATACAGTTGTATTGTAGCTCTCCATTAAGTAAAGGCAGCCATATCATTAGTAATTACTAGTGCTCTCAACCCCAGGGCAGACCTGCTGCTGTCCAAGATAACAACAAAAAAAGTAGAAAATGGACATTTGTTGGATTTTCATAAAAAATAAATATTTTATTAGCCACAAAGGGGCAACATTTCAGCTGGCACAGCAGCCTTTGTCAAGGATATGGCAATGGCATTGTCCAATGGACTGATGGTCCTTTGTGGCTAATAATATTCCCTTCCTCTTCTTCTTTTCTTGGTGGGGTAAATGAAGCACGTTTGGGACCTGCGGAACACACGCACATACACTTTTGGGAATTCTGTTTATGCTTAGGGTTATCGGATGGCTTGTTTTAACTGGGCATGTCCTTTTTTCATGCTCCTAACTAAGCAACTGGGTGGAGTTTGAACAAATCGGCTGTTTCTCAGGGATTCGCCTGCCTCTGTCAGCAGGATCCAGTTTTTCATTAAATCTTCAAGACAGAAGATGAGCTCTCCCCCCCTTTTCTCCTTCTCCCCCCCCCCTCCGCTCCTTCTCCCCCCTTTTCTCCTTCTCCCCCCATCTCCCTCCCCCTTTTTCTCCCTTGCCCCCCTCTCCCCGTCTACCCCCCCTAGCAGCATAGTACAAGGCTGCAGTCTACAAAATAGCCACCATTCATTCATCTCTGAGGATAGCAGCAAAATCCCCCCCCCCACTCCACCCCCCTCCACCCACCCCCTATTTTTATTTCTTTTTCTCTCCTTTCTATATTTAAAGCTGTGCAAGGAAAACATGAGGAAATTGAACAAATGGGGACAAAGACTGTCTGTCTGTATAGCCAACACATGTCACATGCAAAATCAGTAGATTGATATCCCCAGCTGGAAGAAGTACAGTACTTACAAGCTTCTTGTGGTGCTTTTTATAGGTTTATTTGGGACAAGCAGCAGAAGCAGAGCCAGCGTTTCAGGTCCTGTCTGACCTTTCTTCCGGTTTATTCAGGTATATTTAAAGCTGGCAATTGTTTGGTGCTCCTGATACAAATCTGGCAAAATCCTGCTTGAGGCCTTCACGAAATGGCCGCATTTCAGTTTCAATCAATCTTCCAGTCAGTGTAACTCAGCAGCTACAATGTATTCTTATTACTAAAGGTAACATTATCTATTGTTACAGTTTGCAGCTCAAACGGCTGGGAATATTGGCAACAAACGATCACAAACAGGAAAGTGTTGCAAATATCTTGCACTGCTGGGGAAGTGGGCCTGCTATAGAAATCAGAGGATGCTCAGTATATTAAAACTCATTAAAAATGACACGAAGAGTAATTTTTTTTAAAAAAGTCACTTATCTAATAATATAGAACTGATTTATTTAAAAAAGAAATAAAAAACAGACAAGATTTCACGTTTTGCTGCTTTAAGGAGACGATACCACAGAAGCAGCGGGCTGTATAACCACATTCTGGGGAGCTTGGTGACTGATAACTATTCTGCTCAGGAATCTTCCGTCCTACAGCACAGTATATCTCGTTTGCACCATCAAAAAGATTGAATGAATACATGCCCTGGTGTGAAACGTATGGAGGAATGTAGCTCATGTTTCAAGTTTCATAGTCATATATGATAGAGCAGGGAGGTGCTCAACTCCAGTCCTCAAGCCCCCCACAACAGGTCAGGTTTTCAGGATATCCCAGCTTCAGCACAGGTGGTTCAGACAAAGACTGAGCCTCTAATTAAGCCACCTATACTGAAGTAGAGACTTCTTGAGCCACCTGTGCTGAAGCAGAAACTGACAGAGCCATCTGTGATGAAGCTGGGACTAACAGAGCCACCTGTGCTGGAGCAGGGATATCCTGAAAACCTGACCTGTTGGGGGGGGGGGGGGGGGGGTGGGGAGGGGGCTTGAAGCCTGGAGTTGACCACCCCTGTGATAGAGCATCATTCACAAAAGAGTGGTAATTATAAGCTATATCCAGCCAGAAAATCATGGGACAGCATGTATATGTGCCCCTACTTCCCTTGTTTGAACGTTGCCAACTCCACTTAGTTATTAGGAATTAGAAACCTGCATCAACGTGGGAACTGTGTCACATGTATCAAGTCATCCCACGCACCCGGCAGGAACTGCTGAGTTCCTAATTACAGAACAACGTTTCCGGGAAACCTGACCGACCCTTTACTCCAGGAAACGGTTTCATGGCAGTTCTGCGCTTAAAGCCTGGAGAAGGGCGATGATCGGCTGCTAAATCCTACATGCTGATTGGTTAGCGGTGTGGCTAAGCACTGCTTAAACCAGCTGATGCCCTGAGATAGCAGGCAGTTCCACTTGCTCTGAGTATGCATGTCACACCTGATTATTGATATGTCGGGCTGAAGGAGCAGCTTCATGAGTAAATGCACTGATTCAGGGGAACTTGGTTCAAATCCTGGTGTCAGCTCCTTGTGAACTTGAGCAAGTCACCTTATCTCCCTGTGCTACTAGGGACCAAAAACATAGATTGTAAACTCTCCTGGACAGGGATTGTCTATAAATAATCCTCTGTATAATGCTGCTTACCGCGCGCTATACTGTAATTATGAAGCGCCTTGAGTCCCATTGGCAGAAAAGCACTCCATGAAATAAAGTTGTTATTATTATTAGATGCATTTTGTAGTCTTATGGAGTTTATGTACTGCCCCAGCCCTGTTTAAGTCCTGCTACTGCTGTATTCTGACCATGTTACATCCATAGTCCTGCTCTGGTCCTGTGGTATCAGCCTGTTCTGGCTTTGCTAGTCTTTGACCAGTGCAAGCAATCCAGGGAGTCCCAGACCTACTTACTCATGCTGCCCTTGGTTATGGTCCTGGGATGGTACCCAGCTGTGTTGAGTGGTCCCTGGTCCACTTGACACCATCTGGACTAAATTTGCCACCTAAGCACCGCCAAGATCCTTACAGCACCACACATAATATCGTTCTTTTGCCATTCACAGTGTCCGTTGCAGTTGTTAGAGGTTTGACTGCAGTAATCTGAGAAAATGATCACTCACTGAGATTTTTGGCTATCAGAAGAAAATGGTACAGCGAGACAAAACCAGCTGAAATCTCTATTATTTGCACACGTAGGAAGGAATATCAAGTAGAGAGGATAATAATACTGTATAATGATGCCTAAACGTCTCTCTTCCTTAGCTTCACATCAGGTAACATACTCTATAGCTGGCCTAATACTTGTAACTGTTTTAATATCTCTGTTTCAATATAAAGATGACAGAGGGAGTTTTGGTCAGTATCCTGGTCATAAGACAAAATCAAGCGCAAATATCCCTTACTCAAACCAATTAATAAACCAAGTGACGAAGTACTTGGTACGAAACGCGTAGAGGTCACGACAGGTCATCCTGCGCGTGTATGCTGGTAAGCTGAGACGGAGCCTGCAGGAGACAGCAGTGGTTTTATCCATCTCTGCGGTGCCGAGATCCGGATCCTGTGCAGCCACCGCGAGTCTGCTGACTGTCTCAGTGTGAGTGTCCGTTTCCCCTTGCCAGTGCACAACCCTATGGCGGTTTCTATACAAATCTGTTGATAGGTTGTTTTCATGTTTGTTCTTTTCTTTCATGTTTTTTATATAAATTTTATTGTATTTGTATACTGTGCAGCTTAGGGTTTAGTCACTATCAGGTGTTCTCCTTGGTAGTACTTAGCCGTCCAGCTGCACAGCTGTTCTGAGGTGGGGTTGGATCCCCTCAGTTTTTGTGTATTTTTAATAAATTACCTTCCACTAATCCCTGGTGCGCATTTGTGCATTTTTTATTATCTTGTATTTCAGGGTGCCTTCCCCCCTTTCTAACCGGGGTTCACCTAGATTTGAGAGTTTCTGGGGAGACGCTTTATGTACATGCTGCAAAGGGATCATCCACACCATCATACAGCACGAGCGCTGAATATCCTGTTTTTTCTACTCTATAGCTGGCCTAATACTTGTAACTGTTTTAATATCTCTGTTTCAATATAAAGATGACAGAGGGAGTTTTGGTCAGTATCCTGGTCATAAGACAAAATCAAGCGCAAATATCCCTTACTCAAACCAATTAATAAACCAAGTGAAAAGTGACAAAAGTATAGTAAAAAAATACAGTCCTTGGAAATAGTACAGCTCCTCCAGAATCAGACTCTTTCCAAGTCTAGGAAGGCACAGAGAAAGCGAGAGCGCAAATATTCTCCAGGGGTGTGTGGGAAACAGAACAGCAGAGAAAATATAGTGTACATGTTAAGATCACCTTTACTATTATAGACCAGGTGAAAGTATTTCACTCATGTGGTGTGAGGAAATCAGGTCAAAAAACTGACTGCATCTGGACACAGATAACCAACGTATTACACCTGTGCCTGATTCTTTAGTAGTCGCGCATGGAGTAACGGGCTTTGTTCTCTCCTTCGCCGCTCTGGATCACTTTATTATAAAAACATTATATTGAGCAAAGAAAATAAATCCCGTTCTTCTGCACTGGTTTTGCTGCAATTTTGCAGTAGGGACTTTAATAAACATTTAATATTTTAGCGTGTTTTCGGGAATGTCTAAATGTTTTAATCAGCCGCTTCTGCATTTTCATCATGAAGAAGAGGAGAGTCAATAAGTGGTTGGTTTTAATCTCGTGATAAATCGAGCTTTGGGAACTATCCGTTAAACACATGCACACTGAGACTGAGTTCCAGGTTACTCACACATCCTATCTTCTGGGATAATCTAACGGCGATCCCCAGGCCATTAGGCCAGAGAAACTGAGCGTCGGAGATCTGCAGAGTGTTTAGTCTACATTACATGTTCCACTGGCAGGCGAAAGTTGGAGAGCAATTTAATCAGAGAAAGTTAATGATGCCACGTGTCCCCCAGAGCACTCTGGGAATACAGTCGTACATCTGCCGGACAGCATTTATACACTTCTCCCCCCCCCCCCTCCCCAGGATGGAGGTGTCTCTGACCTAGAGAATTCTGATTTTATTATCCTCAGCTGTCATCTTTCTTATCCCAGAACCAGTGCCGGAGAAGCAGTGAGCGGGGAAGACAGGAGGAGAAAGAGACATTACACACACATTTTATCTCTGCTGTTTTGCAATGCGTTGCCTGCTCTTCTGGCAGCATAGGGGTTAATGCATTATCCAGTCCCGCAGTTCTAAAACAGGTGCACTATCTCTTAGAAGTAAATTAATGTCAGTGGTGCATTGAATTATTTAGAATATCGTAAATTGCACTTTAGGGAAGAGGGAAAATATATATATATATATAAATATAATATTTTTTAAATTTAATTATAGAAGTTTCTTGAATGGCGGTGCAGCTGCCTTTTGAAAAAATTTGTGGGACCGAAATTGCAAATTGCTGGGTACAAAACGTTTATTGGCACATAAAAAACAGCAACAAAACAGACTCTGATGCGTTTCAGCCGCCAAGGGCCTTTGGCAGTTGGGCCCTTGGGTGATGAAACGCGTCAGAGTCTGTTTTGTTGCTGTTTTTATGTCAATAAACGTTTTGTACCAAGCAATTTGCAATTTCGGTCCCACGAATTTTTTCAAAAGGCAGCTGCACCGCCATTCAAGAAACTTCTACATTGAATACCAACCCGGTAGGAGCACGCCTCACAGCATCTGGATTTGGATCTCAAGAGACGTGTGAGTTTCCTCCTTTTTTCCTTTTTGCACTGCACCCATTGCCTGTGACACCCATACAGATTATACCCTTATACATAGAGGTTAGTCGGTGTCCACAAAGAGTGGCATCAAGGGTTGCTAGTGTCCAGGATATAATTATATCAAGCTGTGTGATTTGGATTTCTTTCATTGTTTGTACCACATGTCTGTTTCCTGTGAGCATTGCATAGGAACTCTGGCTCCTATTCCTTCACCTTAAATTTAATTATGCAAAATGCAATTCTTTATGGCACATCAGTAAACACAGTTAAACATAATGTGGTCAATGTAAGAGAAAAGGTTTTACTAAAAAAAAAAAGTGTGCCTGGTGTTGTATGCTATGTAGGGTACAATTAGAGGCAGTACCACAATGAAGAGTTGGGACATAAAGGCACCCAAAGGATGAGGGTTAGGGCAGCATGTTACCCCAATAATGAGAGTAGTAAAGCTCAAAGATGAATGAGTGGGAAATCGGGGTACCCAATGGATAAGCTAGGTGCAGAGAGTATGAGTGAAAGGTGGGGAAAGCAGGCACACCGTGATTACCCAGGATTGAGTGGGGGAGCAGGACGTTACAATGAGTACAAGAAGTGGGGTTTCCGCCAGAGAGGAAATGGGAAGCAGAGTGCTTTAACCCTTTCGATGCCGGAGGGGTCGGGGTGCTTGAGTGCCAGGGCCACTCCAGCACAATGCAGTCACATGACCACTTCCGGAAGCAGTCACGTGACCGTAACGGTTACTTTGGAGGAAACGGTAGTTGAGGGACCCGCCTCCTCCTCCTCCGTTTCCTCACTGGTCCGATCGTGTCATGTGCTCCTTGGAAATGCAGGGCGCCATCACTCCCAGAACGCGACGTAATGATTACGTTATGGGTCTCCGGAGTGCCAGTCCCCCTGATATAGGGACCGCTTACTGGGACACTCAAAGGGTTAAGGATGAGTGCATATAAGTAGAGGTGGGTGAATTATTCCAAATCCCAACAGTGGATTTTTTTTTAATCAAAATTCGATCCATGTGGGGATATCGGAAGGCGGATTGGGCACTAACACATTTAGGCGGGTGCTCCTTAAACCGCCATCGGTTTTACCTCTGCCCGAATGTTATCAAATCCGCCATCGGATTTTATATTAAATTAGCTGATTTTAGGGAAATGGAATGTGCGCACGCATGCGCTAAGCCCCTCCCACATGCTAAGTCCTTACCACGTGCTAAGCCCCTCCCACATGCTAAGTTCCTCCCACACACTAAGTCCCTCGCACGCTCTAAGGCTAAGGCCCCGGTCACACCGCTGTAACGCATGCCCGCGCTTTTGGCGGCGCGTTCAGCCGATTCCCCGGTCTGCAGCTCACTGCAGGAGTAGAGACCGGGGGGGGGGCATGGCGGAGGAGTGACGGGGCGCGGCCATGACGTCACCCGGCAGGTTCGCCCTCATTGGCTGAACCGCCGGGGGGCGTGCCTAATCGCTAGACTCGAGTCCTGCTCTCAATTCTATTGAGAGCAGGAGTAGCTCTCGCGCGAGCGCTGCGGCCCCCCCTCGCAGCGAGCTCGGCGCCATTGCGGGGAGGGCTCTCGTGCGCGCAGCGTCCGCCACAGCGGACGCTGTAGTAGGCAGCGGGGGCAAGGCCTAAGCCCCTCTCACGCGCTTAGCCGCTACAACACAATGGACCAGATGCACTAAGCTCCATTAAAACAGGGCAAATAATGGCAAGTTACCTACATAGGTAAGGGACCTTATGTCTCTGAATAGGGACCCTGCCCCATTAGCTATTGGAGTAATTAGGGACACAGCTGCTAAGCGAAGCATCCCTGATAATTGTGGTCTGGGACCAGACCACCTCTGAAGATACAGAGACTATCATCATGGTGGGACACTCCAGTGGGATACCACCCCACACGGAGGCGGACTCGTCGCGGATGACATCTCTGGATCGGCGGATACCCATCTGTCCTCCAGTCAGAGCACCCGGGTGCTGGAGCACCCGGCAGGTACCTTTACACCAAGTGCACCAACCATTGCTACACTTTCCATAGTGGGCCGCGCAGTCTCACACATTGGGGGGTGTTGAGTGGGACTCTTGAGACATGGTGTGGGCTACACGGTTGTGGGTCACGGCCGTGCAGGACTGAAGGGTAGTTGTACCATTAGTAATCTTTATAGAGCCGTTAAGAGATATGTGTTGCCAAGTAAAGGTTTTGTTATTTTACACTGTGTGGTATTATTGTCAATTGGTCCTGTGAGGGGCTCCTTCCGCTATGCTGGGATCCCTCTCAGGTGGAGGCGCTGCACCGATACCATCATTATTTCACCCCGGACTCTCCATGGCGGAGGCTCAGGCTCTCTGTGAGCTAACAGGTAAAGGCAGCACCAGTAGCAATCTTGTTTAGGGGGAAACAGGGCTACACATGGAAGCACAAAGCTATCCCGGTTGTGTTTTCAGAAACATCCTTTTGATATCTGGGCTGATGGCATTACCAGCCCCCACAGTAATATAATATCAAATGACAAACAAGATTAGAGGAATCCACAGGCTATAAGAGGGAAACAAAGGGAATATCATAATCAGAAAGCCTTCTGCCATCACCAGATACTGTAACACACTGCTCCGGCTTCAATTCAATCAGCGTCACATCACCTTTACAGAAAAGATGGGATGAGAGTATAAAATGTAACCACGAGTAGAGAAACAAGCACCGGCTCCTTACTGTGTACAGTAGGCTCACATCATGTTGTAATAAGTTCTTTTGTTACCCAAAAACGCAAAAGGATCAATCCCCACCCATCCCTTTGCTCTTAATTCTGCCATCCATCAGCTCCAGTGTTTACAGCCATGTCGCAAAATGACATCACCCACCTGCTATGTGATTGGTTCATGCTCACAGTGATGTCAAACACTCGACCAATCGAAAAACAGATATCAAACACGGCAGCAAATTCAGCTCAGGTTAATAGGGGAGCCTACATTTTTTTTTGGGGGGGGGGGGAAATCTGTTCTCCAAACAAGGCTTTTATAGTTGAAATGATGTTACCACAATTATGTTTTAGTCAGGTCAGGGTAGAAAGGGAAAAGGTGCCTTCAAGAGACACAAAATGACCTTCCAAGGAGCACGAATAAATACTGACATCTATTAAGAAATTCATCTTTTTTTTAAGCTAATATTAAAAAGTCTGCACAAGATTTTCAATGAAGGCCGGACAATTGTGGGAAAAGATTTGTACAGACTGCAAAAGTCTACAACAGAATCGTTTTCAACCTTTTAAAGATGTGTGGCCCCTTTTACAAGTGTACTGTATGGTGAGTTCTTGAAGCCCCTAAAAATGTGCAGTGAATTTGTATGTATGTATGTCTGTATGTTGGAACTATGTATGTCTGTATGTCTGTATGTATGTATGTATGTATGTCTGTATGTATGTACAGTATGTACGTACGTATATCTTTATTTATATAGTGCCATTAATGTACATAGCGCGTCACAGCAGTACTACACGTGACAATCATATAAATAACAAAGAATAAAAATAACACATAACGGGAATAAGCGTTTCAGACATAACAGTAACATTTAGTAAAAGGAGTCCCTGGCCTGAAGAGCTTACAATCGAATTTGTGGAACCCTAAATAATTTATCCCGTGTGCATTACAAAACACTATTGCTGTGTAAGGACTTTTATTTTCTAAAGAAATAGCTTTCTATGTTAAATACAGTTGATAAAATTAAAGCAGCAATTGCCCCCAAACCCCCCGAACCATTGGCTTCCTAGCTCCAGGGAGACCCAGTACCCAAACTATTCACCTTTTTATGTGTCGGCAAAAGCAAAGACAGCTGTCAGCGTAGTTCAATAGGACAAAAGACCAAAATATGTAAAAAAAACAAACCAGTCTGGTAGCCTACAGGTTACTGTAGGTTAGCCTGTAGGTTAGAAATTCCTTCACATAGTCACAGTAATAAGGTGCTAGTAGCCTGGCAACCAGTAGAAGAAACCTCAGCTTTAGAACGGAATGCTTTACATAAAATAATTTAGTAATCTGGTGAGCATATATTTATCCATAACAAATGTAGTTTATTTAGCAAGAATAAAATACAGTGTGTGTGTGTGTGTGTG
>CM071569.1:281911904-282138900 GCA_036426205.1 Ascaphus truei
TAAAAAAAGTTGTGTGTGTGTTGTGGTGGGGTGTGTGTGTGTGGGTGTGTGTGTGTGTGTGTGTGGTGGGTGTGTGTGTGTTGTGTGTGTGTGTGGTGTGTTGTGTGGTGTGGTGTGTGTGTGTGGTGTGTGTGTGTATACAAACGTACTTGTGGATGGAAAATATATGTCAGGGTCTCATATGCATTTAAGTGAATGAAACTCATTTTCAATAGTTTACATATGTCCTGAAACTGTTGGTGCCGACAGGATTTTTTTTATCATTAGATAATGTTCACCCTGATCCTTATCCTCACCAGCAAGTAAACAATGAAGGCATACATAGGAGGAGGCTACACTGGGACGGAGCTGTGATTTCTCAGCTCTGCAGCTGGTATTCAGTTCATTTCCCCGCACCACAACACAGAGCATTCTGTACACATCCACAACACTTGTTACTTGTACCTGTATCACCTGAGGTACCTGGTACTGTTTCCACATAAGAGTTGTCTCACAGTTATTCTGAGTGTAACGAGCTCTGTGTGGTAGAGGCTCCTTACCTAGACGGAGTAATCTCTTCATAGTTTAGGCTCTGGAGTTTGCTGTCCTCTTCTTATCACGTCACCCACGAGTGACAGGGATCTAGAATGTCACCTCCATAAACAAAATACTTATTCCATGTAAAGGGCAGTACCCTCTGCTGTTCAGGCCTAATAGTTTAGCCGCTAATTAAATATGAAAATATTTTGAACCACGCAGCAGTATACGCTCACCTACTGAAAGCAGCATATATGGTTCTATTGAGTGAAATTTGAAACAATAACAGTGGGCTTAGTACTGTTGATACTCGCCCTGTGTGCCCTCCGCTGTGGAATTACATTTATTTACTGAGTGTACTTCAGACTATCCGTATTTATGCAGAGTTACAATACAGGGTTGGCACCGTGCGGGTTTCACCCGGAGTCTGGGTTTTGCCCACATGTCTCCGGGCTACGGGTTTACCTTGTAAATCCCCAGGTGGTGGCTTGGCAGCGGTGGTGTCCTTTGGCATCCTCCCGGCATCTCCCCTGCAACGCTGTCAATATGGCTGGGCAGCGTCTAATGGCGCCGTGTTGCCATGACAACGGAACACTACGTGACAGTCACATGATGCATCTGCGCCATAAAGCATCCTGTGTCAGGGTAACCCGCCACCATTTGGCGCAGCGCATCCACTTTGAGAGCAGTTGCATGGGGGGGGAGAGCGGAAGGATGGCAGAGGATGCGGGAAGAGCCGGAAGGGTGGCGGAAAGATGCCAGAAGGATGGCAGAGGATGCCGGGAGATGCCGGAAAGGATGGCAGAGGATGTGGAGGATGCCAGAGGATGGCAGAGGATGCGGGAGATGGCCGGAAGGGTGGCGGAAGAGGCCAGAAGGATGGCAGAGGATGCCGGAAGGATGCCGGGAGATGCCAGAAGGATGGCAGAGGATGGGGAGAGGCCGGAAGGATGGCAGAGGATGCTGAGAGGTGACGCTGAAGGTAAGAACTAAAATAACAATGTTATCTCCGGCTTAACCTTCAGTAGAAGTGGCAACCCTGTACTCCACTCATCTCCAGCACAGTAACTAGGGTATTTCTGGCACTCCACCCCGAGTCTGTACATCCGGCTCTATTCACTACCTACTTTATACCCCAGCCTCCTTATTTGAAGATATTCTCCATCTTTTAATGTTATATATCCATTTTTATTTATTTACCTTAATAAAAGCTATATTTTAATTTGTCATCACTCTCCTTTGCTCACCAAAATTTAGGTGCACACAATAAGGGCTTTCTGTCTTTGCTTTTATCTCACAGAACCCCATGATCTACACAAAGCTAGGACACGAACAGATATTATTCATCCCTGCTTGTACAAACTACTGCAAAGTCTGTAAAAGCTTTTTCATTTACTGTTTGAGAAAAACCTTTATGCCAATATATATATATATATATTACTCCTGCCGAGTGCGGTGAAAACCGTTAGAGGTGACGCTGACCAGTAAGATCCACAAGCGGACAGGAACCCGTGAGCGGATGATGTCATTCCGTTTGGGTGAGACGCATCAGTGACACGCACGCTGAGACACAGGGGAGCAGAGAGATCACTCATTCCACTGATGAGATCCGTTTTGCGAGATCTAAACGCTTGTAAACATTTTAAACCATGTGAGTGCATTGTACCCACACTTACCTTTTATAAATTTTCCATACAGTCTGCACTATGTCCGGTTCTTTGTTATTTATTAAGGTCACCAGAGCTTATTAATTCACTGAGAGCACCATCTCTGACGGGCTGGCCATTCAAAGATACCTTACGTGAACACTACTCACTCCATGTTTGTGAGTATTTTGCGCACAAGATTTTTGAGTATATCTCACCACATTTATCACATTATTGCCCATCAGAGTATTTTTTCTGTTTTACATGGTTGCGCTTCCCGATGACCTACACCTCTTCACTCTTCACGGGGATTGAGAGAGAACAATCCCACACTGGGTTACAGCGGCATCCATCATATGTTTGTATTGTATCACCTTCTCAATTCTTGATTTGCTTATAGTAAGATTTTGTTTAAAGCAAGTTGTATTATATATTGATATTTTTAGAGCGCCACTGTTGATAAGTTTGCTTTCACCACACCAATAGTGTCTCACTGATACTGCTGATGTGCTGGTGATGCTCAGCGGTCCTTGTTACCTTAGCGCTCAGGGTGCTGGACTTGGTGCAGGGCTGGTATGGTGAGCAATAATAGAACAGGGCGCAGGAACTTTTCTTTACATTATTTGGAACTGTCTAATAATAACACTTATTCTTAGTGGTGCTCATGCAGCGTCCCCAAAGAGGCACCATTCTTTCCTGTTGTCCTTTAAGGCAATGCACTTGCCTTGGAATGTGGCCTCTCTCACCTCCACTGGAACCGTTGGCAGGATGCCCTCATACTTGAGGAGCCCACCTTATCCCCTGACACACTGTACCATTGCTCCCCTCTTTTGAGGAAGGCTGGGAACCTATCCCTTTCTGGTACCAAAGAGCCGGTCACTAAGGAACCATCACTAAGGATAGAGTGCCCTTGCCATCCCCTCTTGTGGTGTAGGACGCCCTAAAGGCCACATAGAGGGACCCTGAAACTGATGTTACTGTATTTTCCAGTCAATTCACTAAGTGCTTCTTTCCTAGTTACTTAATTTAAACATATTTACAGGTGAGATCCCCTCCTTGGGTCCTCTGGGATCTGAGGGCGGAATGTTCCATCCCTAACTTACAGTATATACACCAAGTGACATTCACTATCCTTACCCCTGTAATGGGCAGAATAAGGGCAGCCTTAGCCCATGCAGAGTCACCCTGGATCAGGTGTTCTAGAAACAAGGAGTGGCCAGGCACCTGTCTATGTGACTTGCAACATTAAAATAGTAACATGAAACCTGCAACATTATCTGGGGGGGGGCCGCTGTACAAGAATTGAACCCCTTAAATCCCTGTTGGAACCAGGAACATGACTAAAATAACTTAGCACACCCCCCAACGGTGCTTCAGTTGATAATGTATTTAAGATGTTTCGGAAGCAAGCAGATTATTGGAATTATTTGAGAGGTTCAAATGGGGACACAGAAGTAATGAAGCCATCGACGGCCATCTTGTCTATCCCATATTGCTATTGGAGAGCTGACACTCTTAAAGTAAGAATCAATTTTGATATAAACAATGTTACATTGGGATTCAGGGCAATTACTTTTAACAGACCATGTGCCTGCGTAATACTAAAGACCCCAACAGTAGGATAAATGGAATGAAAGAATAACCAAATACATGTAGGGGGGACCCTAAACATAAAACTGATAGAGACAGGTACTGGGGTTGCAGTCCCGGTGACGCTTTGTTAACAATAACACCTGGAAGATTGAGCATAATAACACCCTATAACGTGCCAATTGTCTAAATAAAGTCCTGACCAGGAAAAACATGTAGCAAGCGATGACTCATTCTGAGTGCTGCACAGTCCAGCGATCGATCAAAGGTGAGGGGGTTCCCAGGTGCGCTTCGTCCAAGGGGTAGGCTAGTAGAGAAGAAGAAAAACTGGAAGAACACTACTGTAGGTATCAAAAAAAGTAGAAAGGAGGGTGCGTATCCATAAAAAGATTATTTATTGGCCATGGAAAGACAGGGCAATGAGAGCCCTACCAAATGTTTCACGCTTCACAGAGCGGCTTTCTAAGGTACCTACCTGTTTTCCATGACCAATAAATAATCTTTTATGGGATACGCACCTCCTTTTTAGTTTTTTGATACCTACAGTTAGTGCCTCTTCCCAGTTTTTCTCCTTCTCTACCAATTTACTTTTAACCAATATTTTTTTTTTTATGTTATGGCGATTACATCTTTAAAATAAACCAGTTGTTAATACAGCCGTTTATCCTTAATCATGCAATCTTTACATGCTTCCTACCAGGGATTCATTCCTTCCAATGTAGGCTGCAGTCCTCTGGAGATATCTACCTGTTTCACCATTTTTAACCGTGCACTGCCGGACCAGCCTCAGCGCATTGGCTAAGTACAACGCTCATCACGCCACCGATTGAGCACCTGTGCTGAAGCAGGGATATTATACTGAAAACCTAGCCTGTTGGTGGCCCTCGAGGACTGGCGTTAAGGTAAGGGGGGTATTGGAGAGGCTGAGCTCATCCCTCGTAAGCAGGGATCAAGGGGTCACATCTTAAAACCGTCAGCGGAAAGGTGAGTCACATTGTAATTGGGAAGCAATTTCCTGCTGCGAAAGCTAACCTTGAGCGGCCAGCTTCCTCTGGTGTTACTAGTGGGGTGCGGGTGAGTGGGTAGTGAAGGACCCAATGCATGCTGGGGAGGAAAGAGGAAGAAGAGGAAGGAGAGAGGACCAAGGAACGAATGAGAAAGGAAAGAGATATAAGGAGAACGAGAGAAGCGGGCCAGCAATGAGGAAGAGAACGCAAGAGGTGAGAAGTTCTGGTTCCTCTCAGACATGCATAGAGAAACGGAAGGAGAAGAGAAGGAAAAAAGGAGTAGAGCGAAAGAGAGGAAAAGCGAAGAGAGAAACGGGAAGAAGAGGAAAAGGAAAAGGCCAACACTCATGCCCCTACTTCATCCGCATACTACTGACAAGACTATTCCTACGACTCTTTGCAGTCTCCTCCCTCCTCCTTCTCTTCTCCCATGGGCCCTCTCTTCCTCTCGAGAGGGAGGAAAAGAGGAAGAAAGAGGAGGGGTTAAATTAGGGAAGGAGGGAGAAACCGGAAGAGAGAGTAGTGAAATAGGGAAAAGTGAGTCGAGGAGAAGAAATGGGGTTGGGAGGAGAAGAAAAGAGAGAGAAGACGAGTAAAAGGAGAAAGAAGAAAAGCTACGAGAAAGAAGAAGAGAGAGAGAAGGAAAGGAGAAGGGAGAGAGAGGAAGAGGGGCGGGTGGTGGGGAAGAAGCAGTAGAGGGAGAAGGGGAGAGGAAACGAATGAGATGATATGGCAGAGAGAGGAGGATAGGGAGAGAGAGAGAGGGGAAAAAGGAGCTGAGAGAAGAAAGAGAGAGACGAAGGAAGGGGAGTGGCAGCACAGATGAGCCAACACCTAGGAGATAGGAGCAGGCGATTACGTGGAAAAAGCGGAAAGACGAAGAGAAGAGGCGAGAGGGAAGACAAGAAAGCAGGCGAGAGTGTGTGTGTGTGTGTGTGTGTGTGTGTGTGTGTGTGTGTGTGTGTGTGTGTGTGTGTGTGTGTGTGTGTGTGTGTGTGTGTGTGTGTGTGTGTGTGTGTGTGTGTGTGTGTGTGTGTGTGTGTGTGTGTGTGTGTGTGTGTGTGTGTGTGTGTGTGTGTGTGTGTGTGTGTATCTATACCCTGCAAGTGTGTGTATCTGTGTGTATCTATACCCTGCAAGTGTGTGTGTGCATCTATACCCTGCAAAAGTGTGTTTGTTTGTGTGTGTGTGTGTGTGTGTGTGTGTGTGTGTGTATACAAACGTACTTGTGGATGGAAAATATATGTCAGGGTCTCATATGCATTTAAAGTGAATGAAACTCATTTTCAATACGTTTACATACTGTCCTGAAACTGTTGGTGCCGACAGGATTTTTTTTATCATTAGATAAATGTTCACCCTGATCCTTATCCTCACCAGCAAGTAAACAATGAAGGCATACATAGAGGAGCGCTACACTGGGACGGAGCTGTGATTTCTCAGCTCTGCAGCTGGTATTCAGTTCATTTCCCCGCACACAACTAACAGAGCATTCTGTACCATCCACAACACTTGTTACTTGTACCTGTATCACCTGAGGTACCTGGTACTGTTTCCACATAAGAGTTGTCTCACAGTTATTCTGAGTGTCTAACGAGCTCTGTGGTAGAGGCTCCTTACCTAGACGGAGTAATCTCTTCATAGTTTAGGCTCTGGAGTTTGCTGTCCTCTTCCTTATCACGTCACCCACGAGTGACAGGGATCTAGAATGTCACCTCCATAAACAAACATACTTATTCCATGTAAAGGGCAGTACCCTCTGCTGTTCAGGCCTAATAGTTTAGCCGCTAATTAAATATGAAAATATTTTGACCCACGCAGTATACGCTCACCTACTGAAAGCAGCATATATGGTTCTATTGAGTGAACTTTGAAACAATAACAGTGGGCTTAGTACTGTTGATTACTCGCCCTGTGTGCCCTCCGCTGTGGGAATTACATTTATTTACTGATGTACTTCAGACTTATCCGTATTTATGCAGAGTTACACTATCCAGGGTTGGCACCGTGCCGGGTTTCACCCGGAGTCTGGGTTTTGCCCACATGTCTCCGGGCTACGGGTTTACCTTGTAAATCCCCAGGTGGTGGCGTTGGGCAGCGGTGGTGTCCTTTGGCATCCTCCCGGCATCTCCCCCTGCAACTGCTGTCAATATGGCTGGGCAGCGTCTAATGGCGCCGTGTTGCCATGACAACGGAACACTACGTGACGTCACATGATGCATCTGCGCCATAAAGCATCCTGTTGTCAGGGTAACCCGCCACCATTTGGCGCAGCGCATCCACTTTGAGAGCAGTTGCATGGGGGAGATGCCGGAAGGATGGCAGAGGATGCCGGGAGATGCCGGAAGGGTGGCGGAAGATGCCAGAAGGATGGCAGAGGATGCCGGGAGATGCCGGAAGGATGGCAGAGGATGCTGGGAGATGCCAGAAGGATGGCAGAGGATGCCGGGAGATGCCGGAAGGGTGGCGGAAGAGGCCAGAAGGATGGCAGAGGATGCCGGAAGGATGCCGGGAGATGCCAGAAGGATGGCAGAGGATGCCGGGAGATGCCGGAAGGATGGCAGAGGATGCTGAGAGGTGCCGCTGAAGGTAAGAACTAAAAATAACAATGTTATCTCCGGCTTAACCTTCAGTAGAAGGTGGCAACCCTGTACTCCACTCATCTCCAGCACAGTAACTAGGGTATTTCTGGCACTCCACCCCGAGTCTGTACATCCGGCTCTTACTTCACTACCTACTTTATACCCCAGCCTCCCTTTATTTGAGATATTCTCCATCTTTTAATGTTATATATCCATTTTTATTTATTTACCTTAATAAAAGCTATATTTTAATTCTGTCATCACTCTTCCTTTGCTCACCAAATATTAGGTGCACACAATAAGGGCTTTCTGTCTTTGCTTTTATCTCACAGAACCCCACTGATCTACACAAAGCTAGGACACGAACAGATATTATTCATTTCCCTGCTTGTACAAACTACTGCAAAGTCTGTAAAAGCTTTTTCATTTACTTGTTTGAGAAAAACCTTTATGCCAATATATATATATATATATATATACTCCTGCCGAGTGCGGTGAAACACGTAGAGTGACGCTGACCAGTAAGATCCACAAGCGACAGGAACCCCTGTGAGCGGATGATGTCATTTCCGGTTTGGGTGAGACGCATCAGTGACACGCACGCTGAGACACAGGGGAGGCAGAGAGATCACTCATTCCACTGCTGAGATCCGTTTTGCGAGATCTAAACGCTTGTAAACATTTTAAACCATGTGAGTGCATTGTACCACACTTACCTTTTATAAATTTTCCATACAGTCTGCACTATGTCCGGTTCTTTTGTTATTTATTAAGGTCACCAGAGCTTATTAATTCACTGAGAGCACCATCTCTGACGGGCTGCCATTCAAAGATACCTTTACGTGAACACTACTCACTCCATGTTTGTGAGTATTTTGCGCACAGATTTTTGAGTATTATCTCACACATTTATCACATTTATTGCACCATCAGAGTATTTTTTCTGTTTTACATGGCTTGCGCTTCCCGATGACCTACACCTCTTCACTCTTCACGGGATTGAGAGAACAATCCCACACTGGGTTACAGCGGCATCCATCATATGTTTGTATTAGTATCACCTTCTCAATTCTTGATTTTGCTTATAGTAAGATTTTGTTTAAAGCAAGTTGTATTATATATGATATTTTTAGAGCGCCACTGTTGATAAGTTTGCTTTCACCACACCAATAGTGTCTCACTGATACTGCTGATGTGCTGGTGATGCTCAGCGGTCCTCTGTTACCTTAGCGCTCAGGGTGCTGGACTTGGTGCAGGGCTGGTATGGTGAGCAATAATAGAACAGGGCGCCAGGAACTTTTCTTTACATTATTTGAACTGTCTAATAATACAACTTATTCTATAGTGGTGCTCATGCAGCGTTCCCCAAAGAGGCACCATTCTTTTCCTTGTTGTCACTTTAAGGCAATGCACTTGCCTTTGCGAATGTGGCCTCTCTCACCTCCACTGGGACCCGTTGGCAGGATGCCCTCATACTTGAGGAGCCCACCTTATCCCCCTGACACACTGTACCATCTGCTCCCCTCTTTTGAGGAAGGCTGGGAACCTATCCCTTTCTGGTACCAAAGAGCCGGTCACTAAGGAACCTATCACTAAGGATAGAGTGCCTTGCCATCCCCTCTTGTGGGTAGGACGCCCCTAAAGGCCACATAGAGGGACCCTGAAACTGATTGTTACTGTATTTTCCAGTCAATTCACTAAGTGCTTCTTTCCTAGTTACTTAATTTAAACATATTTACAGGTGAGATCCCCTCCTCTGGGTCCTCCTGGGATCTGAGGGCGGAATGTTCCATCCCTAACTTACAGTATATACACCAAGTGACATCACTATCCTTACCCCTGTAACTGGGCAGAATAAGGGCAGCCTTAGCCCATGCAGAGTCACCCTGGATCAGGTGTTCTAGAAACAAGGAGTGGCCAGGCACCTGTCTATGTGACTTGCAACATTAAAATAGTAACATGAAACCTGCAACATTATCTGGGGGGGGGCCTGTACAAGAATGAACCCCTTAAATCCCTGTTGGAACCAGGAACTGACTAAAATAACTTAGCACACCCCCAACGGTGCTTCAGTTTGATAATGTATTTTAAGATGTTTCTGGAAGCAGCCAGATTATTGGAATTATTTTGAGAGGTTCAAATGGGGACACAGAAGTAATGAAGCCATCGACGGCCATCTTGTTCTATCCCATATTGCTATTGGAGAGCTGACACTCTTAAAGTAAGAATCAATTTTGATAAACAATGTTACATTGGGATTCAGGGCAATTTACTTTTAACAGACCATGTGCCTGCGTAATACTAAAGACCCCAACAGTAGGATAAATGGATGAAAGAATAACCAAATACATGTAGGGGGGACCCCTAAACATAAACTTGATAGAAGACAGGTACTGGGTTGCAGTCCCGGTGACGCTGTTGTTAACAATAACACCTGGAAGATTGAGCATAATAACACCCTATAACGTGCCAATTGTCTAAATAAAGTCCTGACCAGGAAAACATGTAGCAAGCGATTGACTCATTCTGAGTGCTGCACAGTCCATGCGATCCAAAGGTGAGGGGTTCCCAGGTGCGCTTCGTCCAAGGGGTAGGCTAGTAGAGAAGAAGAAAAACTGGAAGAACACTACTGTAGGTATCAAAAAAGTAGAAAGGAGGGTGCGTATCCCATAAAAAGATTATTTATTGGCCATGGAAAGACAGGGCAATGGAGAGCCCTACCAACGTTTCACGCTTCACAGAGCGCTTTCTCAAGGTACCTACCTGTTTTTCCATGACCAATAAATAATCTTTTTATGGGATACGCACCCTCCTTTTTAGTTTTTTGATACCTACAGTAGTGCTCTTCCAGTTTTTCTCCTTCTCTACCAATTTACTTTTAACCAATATTTTTTTTTTATAGTTATGGCGATTACATCTTTAAAATAAACATCTTGTTAATACAGCCGTTTATCCGTTTAATCCATGCAATCTTTACATGCTTCCTACAGGGATTCATTCCTTCCAAATGTAGGCTGCAGTCCTCTGGAGATATCTACCTGTTTCACCATTTTTAACCCGTGCACTGCCGGACCAGCCTCAGCGCATTGGCTAGCTACCACGCTCATCACGCCACCGATTGAGCCACCTGTGCTGAAGCAGGGATATACTGAAAACCTAGCCTGTTGGTGGCCCTCGAGGACTGGCGTTAAGGTAAGGGGTGTATTGGAGAGGCTGAGCTCATCCCTCGTAAGCAGGATCAAGGGGTCACATCCTTAAAACCGTCAGCGGAAAGGTGAGTCACATTGTAATTGGGAAGCAATTTCCTGCTGCGAACGCTAACCTCTGAGCGGCCAGCTCTCCCTGTGGTGTTACTATTTGTTGCTGTGTCTTTACTGCCCAATGCTTCTGTTATCCTGACCCCTCACTTCTTATCTCGATATGGCAGCTGGCTGCACACCACAACTGTCTTTAGATTTAACTAGCTGAGAGACCCGGCGTTGCCCGGGATGTAAATGCGTAATAGGTAGTATTATTTATAAATCGTGGAACAATAGGTGACTGTTTGTTGTAAAGGTTGGATAATAATATTGAAAAGAAAGATGGAAGAAAATGTAATACGATGTTGTATAAAAATGGTTTATTGTAACCACACCACAGTACAATGTATATTTTGGTGCCATAAGTGATGTAAAAATCTGAGTCGTGTGTCCTGCTAGGGTGTGAGGCGGCGGGTGGCGCGTGGGTTGTGAGTGCTGTGTGCGAGTGGGGGTCCTGCTAGGGTGTGAGGCGGCGGGTGGTGCGTGGGTTGTGAGTGCTGTCTGTGAGTGGGGGTCCTGCTAGGGTGTGAGGCGGTGGGTGGCGCGTGGGTTGTGAGTGCTGTCTGTGAGTGGGGGTCCTGCAAGGGTGTGAGGCGGCGGCTGGCGCGTGGGTTGTGAGTGCTGTCTGTGAGTGGGGGTCCTGCTAGGGTGTGAGGCGGTGGGTCAGTGATGTCAGGGGGTAGGGGCGGGAGGCAGCAGGTGTGTGTGGCGGCAGGTATGTGTCGAGTGTAGCGGGTGTCTGTTGAGTGCGTGCAGCGGCTGTGAGGAAATTTCTTCCGGGGGTAGGTGGAAAGGTTAAGACGTGGCATGGAATGGAAATGTCACGTCAAACGGAAGTATAGGTTAGTAAAGTCGGAAAAGTAGTAAGGAGGAGTGAATCTGATTGGGAATTTGAAAGAGGTAGAGGCACGCCGTAAGAGCAAGAAAAGATCAGAGGAGGGTTTTACTCGAGTGGGGAGGCAGCGTTACTTTGTTTTTAGGCGGGCTCAATGAAGGCGAAGGGCAGGAGGGAAGGGGAGGAGGGGGGCAAGGGAGGTGGAGGAGGGGGGCAAGAGGTTGCAGGGAGGAGGGGGATTTTTTGTTTTGTTTTTTGGTGGGAGTATATGGGTTGTGATAGGTACGGATTTGTGTTGGGTTGGTTTTTGGGTGGGGAGTGGCGTTTTTTTTTGGTTGACTTCTTAAGGTGGTAGTTTTCCGGTTGTGTAGGTGAGGATCTTGTGTGTAGTGTGGGGAGGTGGGAGGGGGATTTATGCGGGAACAGGGGGCTAAGAGGACTGGGTGGGGGGGAAGCGTGGTATGGGGGTGAGAGGAGTGATGGGACGGGGGAGGTAAGGCGGAGCGCGGCGGGATCCCTTGGGAAATGCTGGGGCTCTTGCGGACCACGCATCTCTCCCCACTACAAGTGGGATGCGACGTCCGGCGAGTGGGTTCTATGTGTTTCAGGGTTGCGGAAGAATGGGGAGAGCTCGACGATTGGGAAACGGCCTCTGGGTATGGATCTGTACATGGCCACGGGTGGGGTCGAGTGGACTAGGTGGATAGGTGAAGTGGGTCAGCGGAGTAAGGGCGGGGAGAGGATGTGTGCGGGGGGGATCAAGCGGGTAGAGAGGAGGGGGCGGGATGGGAATAGGTTTGGCGGGAACCAAGAGGGGGAGTACGGACTTGGCGAGGGGGAAGGGGGCCGCGAGCGTGGATAGGAAGAGGGGGGAGAGAAAAGAACGGGGATTTCCCACGTGGTTCCCATCGGCAGGGCGGGGGGGTGGGTGGGGCAGAGGATAAAGCAAGAGGAGAAGAAGCGGGGGCGCGTGGGCGTGCCGGTGGACCTAAGCGGTTGAGAGGTAGACCGGGGCGGGTCGCGTGAGCTTATCTCGGGCGGCAAGGATCGAGGCGACATGGGGAGAGGACGGAAGGGTGGAGGGGGGCAGCATGGCAGAAGGGACCATGAGGGGGGATGGGTCACGGGAAGACACCAGGGCTGGGGGAATGGGGAGTTGCAGGGGGGAGGGGGATGGTTCCAGCTGGCACCGCCAAGGGTTTCTCTCGCGCCGGGGGCGACCCCTGAGGAGGGCGGGGGACATGCAACGGCGGTGGAGAAGGTGGGCGAGCGCGGGACGGAGGTGGCTAAGGGGGGAAAAGGGGGAGGACTTGAACGGGCGGGGGCGGTGTGTGCGGGCGGAAGGGGCGGGACGGTTGCGGGTGCGGGGCTGTAAGGGGATGTGAAGGGTGGAACCCCGGGACTCTGCGTGTGGAAAATGCGGAGAGAAACGTGGGGTGTGGTGGGAAGGGGTGAGGAGGGGGAGGGGCTGGGGATGGGCAACAGGTTTGGTTGGTGTGGTAAGTGGCGACGGAGGAAGGGGGAAGGGAAGGTTTTGGTAATGGGAGAAGAGTGGGGATTGGGACGTTTTTCGTGTGGGAAGGGGGGAGGGTGACGGTTGGGCGGCTGCGACAGGTCGGGGAGGGTGGGGGGGAGTGGGCCTGAAGGCGCGGTGGGGAACGAGGGAGAATGGAGCGGGGGGAGGGACTGACATTAGGTGGTAGCTCTTCGGGGGGGTGTGGTTGGTTGGGGGGTCGGATCGAGTGTGGGGTGGTGCGCGGGTGCTAAGGGGGGATCAGTGTCAGGATCTACTCGCCTCAGGGGGGGCGATAAAGCAGGGGGGGGGGGCCGCTTGTGATCGTGGGGGTCGGGTTGTTTCCTTACTTTGAGGGGGAGAAAGACATTTATCGGGGGGTCGCGAGGCAGGCTCTTTGGTGACTCCGGCCTTGAGGGGGAAGGTGGGAGCTGAGGGGGGAATGAAGGTCTGGGCCGTGCTGGCTGCACTCGTCAGGTGGGGGGCGGTGATGTGACGGAAGCGCCGGGTACTGGTGGGACTCTGTGACGGCGTCCGGCTGGAAGGGGGGGGGAAGGCGGTTGGGAAGGGGGGGAAGGCGGGGGGGTCGGTGGAGGGGATGGTGACTGAAGGGGGGGGGGTGGAGGTGGATGGTTGAAGGGTGATTTAGTGTGGGGGTGTGAGGAGTGGTGAAGCGGCGAGGCGATAGGGATGGAGGGGAAGGGTGAGGGAGTGTGGCTGCGGTGTTGCGGTAAGAACAGGGAAGGGGGACAGGCGGTGGGTGCGGCGGGGGGAAGGGAGGTGAGGGTAGGGGGGGGTGTGGAAGGGGCCCTTTCTTTTTTTCGGGGGGGGGTTGAGATAAGGGGAGGTGAAGGGGGGGGGGGTTGGAGGGGGACTGGGTGAGGGGTGGGAGGTGGTGAAGGGGGGGTGTGGAGGGGAGGTTTGAAGGGGGGGTGGAGGGGGGGGGGGAGGTAGGGGAGTGTGTATTTTGGAGGTAAATGGGGGAGGTGAGGGGGGCGAGGTAGCGGAAACATTTGGGGCAGGCGGGTGGAAGGGTGGGGGAAGAGGGTGATCCCGGAGAATTAGAAGTTGGGAGTGATGGGGAGGTTGCATTGTTTGCATTAAGGGGTGATGGGGGAGTGTGTGAAAGACCGCCAGCTCACCCGTATCGCGCAGTGGGTTCCACGTGGATATGAGGCAGAACTGGCCCAGAGTTTTTGTTCGTGGCAGATATAAAACGCTTGTGTCCCGGGCGTATTACACGATCGAGGGAATAAAAGTCACGCGCACCACCTGGCTGTAGCAGGAGCAGGGGCGCCTTGGGGTGAGCGGGGGCGTGGGGGCGGCAGAGTGGGGGGGGTAGTTCGTCTGATTGGTTTTGGAGTAAGGGGAGGACACGAAAACGGGAGGGAGGAGGTGGAGGTGGGGGGGATTTTGACAGGGGGGGACGAGTAGGGGGTGGATGGGGAGTGGTGAAGGCAAGCCTCACAACCATCCGGCAGGTTAAAACGGGACTCTGAGGAGGAGATGGAAAGAGTTTTTTGTGCGTAAGCTACACCCGATTGTGTAAAGGCGACAAACATCTGGGGCAATCGGACACGAGGCGCCAGCATTGCTGGCCAACTGGCTGTCCCACGAACGGGGATGGGGAGCGTGACGTCTTCGTTTTGTAGCGACGGGAGGGGGGCGGAATGTATATGTGTGAGGGAGTGGGGATCGAGGAAAGTGGGGCTGGGAGTAATATTACCAGGTGGGAGATATAGAGGGGGGCGTCTAGCATACGGGCCGATGACAGGGGTGGGCGCGCGGTGGGGGCGCATGGGGCGGGGGCGCTGATGATTCTGCCGGCTTTGATGAAACGGGTAGTATGGTGTAGGTTAATAATTAGGTGTGTGTTAGCTACGCTGAATTGTGCTGCGCAGGGGGTTGGGGGGGTCTGGGGTGGTGTAAAGCGCGGGAGACACGGGCAGGAGGGGAGAGGAGGAGGTGGCTGCGGTGGGTGTGCTAAATGGTGTGAGCCCCTGCTAAGGTATGAACGTGTGGGGTGTGTGGTTGATTTTGTGTGTTGTGCTGGGTGTGGTTGGGTGTGTGTGTGCTGTTGTTTGTCCACTGTGTGTCGTGTCTGTCATGTGTGGTGTGTAATCGTGTGGTTGTGTGATTGTCCCTGTGTGTGTGTCGTCCCTTGTGATGTGTGTGTCCCTTTTTTGTTGTTCCTTTGGGCTCCGTTCTATCTCAGCCTCAGTGCCCTGAGAGGTTTGTTATGTGGAGGGTGCGGGCCAATGGGATCCAATCAGATTTCCCCTAGGGACAACCGGAATCAAGGCAGGCAGGCAGGGGCAAGTGGCAGGAGGCAGGCAAACATACAGTTGATTTTGTCACTAATATAGTATAAGATCTGTGGGCTGGCCTGCATCATTTTTTGCAGGTTTGAAAAATAATTCTATCTGTTTTTTTTTCTCAATTATTTTTCTTGGACAGGACCTGAGGATTAACAGGTCAGTTTACAGGAGATACCAAGTTCAGCAAAGCATGGCTTCAACCAGAGGCTCAGTCAAAGACATGAGCCACCTGGCTGATGAAGAGGACTGATTGAGCCACCTGTGTTGAATTCAGGGACTGATTTGAGGCCACCTGGCTGAAGCAGGGATGTGCCTGAAAATCGAACGATGGGGGTTGATGACTGGTAGTTGAGCCCCCTTTATAACAGACGGGGGATAAGTATTTAATAACACTAAGATAATATAGAGACAGGGCATAGAGTACCTAGTTTAAATTAAAACAAGTGCACTTTCGAGGGACGAGTGCCAATTACTTATCAGAAATTACCTTAAATACTATGTTGTGTGACTACTAATACTAAACAACAACTTTAAAAAAAGTATGCATACAAATCATGACACAAAGAAGGGGGCCTTGTGTTGTGGCGGGTCACTGGAAAAATTATAATAATTAATATATACTAATATTAATAATATGCTGACGAGCCCCGGACCGCGTTGCCGGGATGTTTGTGGTGTGGCATCTGTGGACATCTATGGGTGTGTGGGAAGTAGTCGTAAACGAGGAAATGGGATGGTTGCCCTTGCAGGTAAGCGATTGATGTGCATTTTTGTACCTTTATTGGTTGATTTTTTGTTTATAGGGGTGGATGAGTTGGGAGGTGTGTGGTGATTTGTCAAATTGTTGCGGGGTTGAGGATGTGGTCGTGTGCCACGACTTGGGGGAGGCTTGGGGGGGGTGCAAACATCCGTCGGAAGATTGTCGAACCGTTTTGTGTGGGTTGTGCTTGCTGGTTTTGATGGGAGAGCTGGCGTATAAATGGATGGGAGCCGAGAATGAGGAATGCCCATGTGTGTGGTGGTCTGGGGGCATGGGATACCGGTTTCAGTGCTGTATGTGGTTTGGTGTTGCTTGCGGATAGTGTGCGGTGTGTGTATACGTGTTGTGTGGTGTGAGATCAGTGGGAGGTGTTGGTCGGTCTGTGTCTTTTACATGTGTGTTGTATTGTGTACACGGGTGTGTGTATACATGTGTGTGTTCGTATACATTGTTTTTGTGTATACAGTTCGTATGTGTGTGTGGTGTGTATATCAGTGTTGTGGTGTATGTGTACGTGTGTGTGTAACATGTTTGTGTGTTAAAATTGTATGTGTGTGTTGTGTATTAAGTGGCTGTGTGTCGGTGTGTGTGGTGAACTGTACGTTTGTGTGTAGAACATTTGTGTGTGGCTATACATTGTGTGTGTGTGGGTGTGATACATGTGTGTGGGTGTGTAAATGTGCTTTCTTTTCGGCTCGTGTTTACACTGTGGGTGTGTGTCGTGTGTGTGTTCCCTACATGTGTGTCGGCGAGGTAGGTGCCTTCTGGCTGTGATTGTGTCGGATACGCGGTGGGGGTGTGGGTCGGGTTGTATAGATGGGCGGGGTTGGGTGCTGTATAGACGTGTGTCTGGGGTGTGTGTATTACATGTGCTGTGTGTATAAATTGTATGGTGTGTGTGTATACGTCGTGTGGGTGTGTTGTTGGTGTGTGTGTACGTGGGTCTGTGTTTATTTAATTTTGTGTGATGATACATGTGTGTGGTGTGTGTGTATAGATGGGTGTGTTTTGTGTTGTATACATGTGGTGTGTTATAAATGTGTGTGTTGTGTCTGTGTGGCTGTGTGTGTAATTAAAAATTTGTGTGTGTGTGTAATGGGTGTGTTGTTCGTGTATAAGTGGGTGTGTGTTTTGTTGTTGTTTGTTGTATACGTGGGGTGTTGTGTGATTATTAAGTGTGGTGTGTGTGTTATTACCATGTGTGTGTGCTTGTATACATGTGTGCGTGTGTGTGTGTGATACGTGTGGGTGTGGGTATAAGTTGATGGATGAGTTGTTGGAGGGGTGTGGGATAAGGGCGGTGTGTGACTCTTGTGTGCGTTGTATACGTGTGTGTGTGTATAATGTGACTGTTGTTATGTGTTGTGATTTGTAGTTTGTTTTATGTGTATACGTGTTGTGTGTAGTTGTGTGTCTAATGTGTCCTAATCGGTGTAGTTGTGGTGTTCGTATATAAGTGTAGTGTGCTGTTTGTGTATAAGTGGGTATCTTTGGTGTTGGTCTAAGGTTGAAGTGTTGGCTGTCGTGTGTATACGTGCTGGTGTGTGGTGTGTGGTGTATACATATAGGTTGCTGTTCGGTGGTGTATACGTGTGACTGTGTGTTGTGGGTTTATAAGTGTTGTGTGGGTGTCTAAGCTGGTGTGTGTGTGGGTGTGTCTACATGTTGTGTGTGTGTGTCTATGTATACGTTTTGTGTGTGTGTTGTCTACGTGTGTGTGTTTGTGTATACGTGTGTGTGTGTAGTGCTACGTGTGTGGTGTATACGTGACGATGTCCCTTTGTGGTGTGTTCTGTTTGTATTATCGTCCATGTGGTGTAATTTGGCTATCCGTCACTCACGCCTCAGGCCAAATGAGAGAGGGTGAGGTTGGCAGCGGGGCCACAATGGGACAAGGACTTCGGCTTCCTCTCCTGGTCAGCGACGAAAGGGGGGATGACCTAACGGTGGACCTGCGGATCTATGTGGGGGGGAACGAGGGTCTCTGGCTGACCGAACGGGGGGGTGCGACTTGGGACTGCTTTGTCCCTTCCCGGCGTTCACCGACGGGGGAGGAGGGGGATGGCTGGATCGACAATGTGGGTGGTTCGGGTCGCAGGCGGGCCGAGGCGTGATGGTGAAGGGGGGGGGGTATGGGCATTGGGGGGGGGGCGAATACCCACCGCGGGGTGGGGGGGGTAGCGTGGTGAGGATCCCGTACAGATCCGTGGGTTCTGCCTCTGTTGCCTTCCCCGGGCCCCCTCTTCTACTGTCATTGCGGGCGGAGGGAGTGTATGGGAGGGGGAGAACGGTGGGGGTGGGGAGGGTGGGCTGTAGCGGATCCTTCCGGGCGTGTGACAACCGGCGTGAGGGTGGGTTGGAGGAGGGCTGTCTTGGGCGGGGACAGGGTGGGGGTGCGCTAGGAGGGGGGATTAGCCGAAGGACCCGGGGGGCTCAACGACGTTCTTCTCTCCTCTTGCCGGGGGGTGGACGGAGCCTTCCCTTGGACGGTTTGGAGGTAGGGGGAGTAAAGGAGGGGGGGGAGGGAATGCCGGCGGGCATGGGGGCGGGGGGGGAGGATGGGGCGGAGTGCCCCCGTGTGTGGTGCAAGACGGGGCTCTTGTCACCTATGGGTCGGTGAAGGGGGGGGAGGAGACAGGTTGTCCCAGGGAGGGGAGGAGGCCCGTTTTTTTTTTCTTTTTTTTGGGGAAGGGTTCGGAGCTATGGCAGATCCCATGCTAGGGTGCGTAAGGGCGGTTGGCGTTGCCGTCAGAGGGTTGTCGGGAATGCGGTCGCTGGACGAGGGGGGCAAGGGGGCGTGGCGGGGATGGGGCGGCGGGGTACGGCCTGGAGTCTGGTTATGGTGGGGCTGGCAAGGGGGGGAGATTTGTGGCTCCCCTGCCCCCCCTAGGGGTTGGTTGTATTCCTCGGTCGGGGGTCCGAGCTCTTGACTGCAGGAGGGGTCTGGCGAATTAGTGGGGGCGGGAGGTAGGGCGAAGGGGGCGTGAGAGGGGGGGAAGGGGGGGCAGGGGAGGGCTGTGACGGGCTCGGGGGAAGGGGTGGGGAGAGCCACGGTGGAAGGGGGTGAGGGTCGGAGAGGGCGCGGATTAGAAGGGGGGGAGGGGGTGGTTTCGTGGAGGGAAAGGGGGGGGGAAGGGGTGGAAGGGGCGGGGATATAGGGGTGGAGGGGGGGGGACATAGGGGGGGAGGCGGGGGGCCGGGTGAAGGGGAGGGGAATATGGCGGGAAAGGGGGGGGACGGGTGGGTGGCATGGGGGGGAGGTGGTGGAAGGGGAGGGTCCCTGGTTTCCTGTGGGGTGGGGGTGGGAAGGGGCGGGGTGGAGAGGAGGTGACGGGGGAGGTGGGGGGGGTTTGGTGAAGGGCGAGTGGAGGGGGGGGGAAGGGCGGAGGGGGGAGGGGGGTGACTTGAAGGTTGAGGTGGGAGGTGGAAGGGAGGGGGAAGGTCGGATGTGAGGGGGGGGTGAGGGGAGGGAAGGGCGGGTCGAGGGGTGGTGTGATTGGGGTGGGTTGAGGGGAGGTTTGTGGTATGGTGTAAGGGGGGTTGAGGGAGGTGAGTGAAGGGGGGTTTGAGGGGGTGTGACCTGAAGGACGCTCTCAGTCATACCCGGTTCCGCCGCTCACTCACCATCCAGCAGATCCCTCAGCCCGTCCGGGCCAAGCGCCCTCGTGGATATGAGGAGGGATGGCAGCTTGTTTGTGGACGCTCCCCGGGGTACCGGCGCCGCTGCGCCAAAGCCCGATCTGACTTGTAGCGGCGCCATGGGGGGGGGGGTGGAGGGGGGTGGGAGCGGGGAGGTGAGGGGGAGTGTGATGAGGGGAGTGAGGGGAGGTGAGAAGGTGGGTGAGGAGGTGAGTGGGAAGGGGGGGTGAGGGGACGGTGAAGGCCGCTCACTAATAGTCGCTGCTCCGCTAAATCCTGGATAGTGCCGGAACGACACGTGAGGGGGAGAGCAGGGGAGGGCCGCGGCTTCCCTCTCCGGATAGCGGCGCATCGTGAGGGGGGAGAGCAGCGAGGCCGGGGACGCGAGGGTAGGCAGGAGCTGGAGTTTGCTGCTGAGCGCAGGAGGGCCGCACTTCCTCCGCGGCCACGGTGAGGGTGATGGTGCGGCTGGGGATGTTGCGGAGCGTGGGGATTTGGGTGAGGTGGGGAGGGGGAGGAGAGTGTGAGGGGCACGGGAGAGGAGGGGGTGGGTGGTGTGGAAGGTGAGCTCTGCGGTCCAAAGACGGGGGGGAGAGTGTGGTGTGTGGTGGTGGTGTGGGTTGTTTTTGTTTTGTTGTTTTTAGTTTTTTGTTTGGCCCGTCACTCTGCCTCAGGCCAATGAGAGGTGCGGGGGCGGGCAGGCCAAGGGACCAATGAGATTGCCGCTAGGGACGCAGACATACAGTGAACTCAGAAATATATAGTAGATAAACCGGGATGGTGACACTGCACTGGCTCTCACCCGGTTACATTGTAATAGTCATGTCATTTGGTATAGCTCATATCTCATTGGAAGCCAGTGCTGGTAGCAGCTCTGGCTAGGCTAGTTGGGGCCGTCGAAATGGCGGCTATAAATGTCCCATGTTACGCGGGCCAATAGAAAGCCGTATTGTCATCCTTTGCAGACTCATATTGGCCCGCGCAACCAGGACATTGAAACCCGCAGAGAGATAGCGGCACCCCTATGGATGTAAGTATCTCTATTAGCACCGTGTCCCCGGGCTGAAATTAATGCGATTCAGCTCCAGAGACCCCCTCCTTTAAAGCAGTAGTCCAAGCTGAGTTTTTCTCCCTTTAATATGTGCATCAATCCACACAATGATAAGTAATTTGCTAAGTTGCCGATTGATCCGTTCTCCTGTGATCGATCGGCGAAGATTCGGCTCGGGAGTTCACTAAATGGCTGTCAGTGCAGCAGAAGAGGACCAAAGATGCAAAGTTCTGTGGGGAAGATCATGTGACCAGGAAGGCACTAGGTACAATTGGTGCACTGTTAGAGAGAGGGCAGGGCTCAAAAAGGGGTGTGCCAGAGACTGTTTCAGAAGAGGAAGAGGATGTGACTTTGTAAATGGTTGCTATAGAAACAAAAAAGCTTGTTACATTATTATACATTAAAAATGTAATTTAGAGATGTTTTAAAGAAAATGCTGCACGTTTTTCCTCATACTACGAAACTGATTAATTAAAACAAACACACATGTAGGATATTGCTTGGTCTGCAGCTTTAAGAAATGGATTCATAAAGTATCCGTATACTGGCTATCTGTGATTGTGACAACAAACAATGTAACTAATGTCACTTACTGAGTTTGTGTAGTTCCTTTATTAAAGAGACAATCCAAACGGCACGTTAGAAAAAATATATAGATATTTTTTGCTTTAATATATGCAGCCTTTTATTACCTTTATTGAAAGTTAATTGCCTACGCTGCTGGTCGATTCGTTCTCCCGTAATCGATCAGCAAAGATCCTGCTTCCCAGGGTTCACTAAATGGCTGCCTTTCAGTTTCCATCAATCCTTCAGTCAGTGTAACCCAGCAACTACAATGTATCTTTATATTACTAAGGTAACATGATCTATTGTTACAGTTTGCAGCTCAAACTGCTGGGAATATTGGCAACAAATTATCACAAAACAAGAAAGGGCTGCCAAGATCTTGCCCTGCTGGAGTGGTGTGTTAAAACCTGCTATAGAAATCAAAGGATGCTCATTATATTAAAACTCATTACAAATGGCATTAAGATTTGAGTTTTAAAATCTTTTTATTAGCTTTTGAATAACATAATCTTTTTGTATTAAGTATTATCTAATATTAATAAGGATTTAGTAATAACTGATTTATGAAAATAAATAAATAACACCTGTAGGATATTGCACGGATTGCCCCTTTGAGCTCTATCTGTCACACACTACGTTTTGTCACAGTTAAACGATTATAGTGTATGCGACCATTATTAGAAGTGTCATTATTTTTCAACAGCAAGATTGACAGTATCTTCTCAGATCCGTATCACTGGGTTGTCCCTTCATTGTATCCAGGTACAATAGTGCTTGCATTTAACGAGATAATGCCATTCATGGTAGCTGCTGGCAGTGACTCTTATTGAGATGGAATGCCAGACTGTCTGTCTGCTGCCTATCTGGCTATAGCAGTGAAGTGTAGTATATTGTTGAAGGGATCACACTTGTGATACAGGAGGGGACACTGTATCCTATGTGTATGTGATAAAGAACCCAGGAGCACAATAGTGAGTGATTAATGGTATAGTGACTTAATAAAAAAGTGGTTAATGGACATTTAGAGTAGACACTGGCATAAGTCAGTGAATCCAGGAAAGCATATTGGTGCTTTTTGTAGTGCATATAGTGACCTCACTACCAAGTGAGAGGGTCAGTCGTGGAAGTGAATAATATATAGAATATATAGAATAAAATGAAATAATAATAATGCGAAATTAATAAGCCAGATAGTGTAGCTGTGTGCATGAACCCATGTCACATATACATGTCATGTGCTCACAGGTGTCCGTTCGTTGCACTCAAAAATTAATGAATTTAAAAGACAAGGCGATGATCTGAAACTCAGATTCATCAAGAGAGGATATAGCACTAGAGATGGACGAAACAGTCCAAATCCGTTTCCCGTACGCAAGGCCTGCTTGGACCACTGGGACCACTGGGACTCACAACCAGGAAGGGAATCACCACAAGAGTGAACAAGCCTGCTGTACGCAGCCCTGTCTTCAAGGAACCGGCATCCCAACCCTGCCGAGGGAGCAAAACTGTGGACCAGTATCCAGAAGGGATTGCCTGGACTCTCTTGGGACAGAGTTTCCCAACCACAGATAAGGACTTCATATTTCATTCCAGACATATGTCTGATTATTTAAACTGGAAGTAGCCTGGCTACCGAGGTGGATAGCTAGGGACATGTTCTATAGTCAGTCTCCCAAAGGGGAGTAGGTTTTTATTTTATGATTTGGTTTGCCTTAAAGGGATAGTGTGCCTATTTGTTTTGATGTGGAAAATAAACCACTGAAGGTTAAAGTTTAATACATACCATTTGGACTCTTACTGACCCTATCGCGAGGGCGTCCTGGCATAATACATATACATTTCACCATTAGATTATAAGTCACTGTTACGGTAATTAAAAATATTACTTGTGAGCACATTCACACATCTCAGACAGGTCTGCAACTTGCCTTTCCCCATTATCTCTTAGCATACAATGCTTCCACTGCAGCCAGGGATTCTGGGAAATTATATGCAAATGAGCACACAGAGCCACCTTTTGCTTCATGTCAAATTTAACACAGACCTCTCCAAACAAAGCAGTGCACAGCTAGTAACACCTACACACAGACAGCTTTTTTTTGTTTAAGGCAGTGTGTCTCCCTACAAAAAAGAAAGTGCTTGTGGTCCACAATGTGGTACCAGGTGCGCTCCACTCGTGACTGTCTTTTCTACAGTTCACACCAGTCCATTAACTTTATCAGTCACTCTTCAGCCAGAAGGCCACGAAGGGTCCCAACGTTACACTTTGAGATCTTCATCCGAGTATGCCGACGTCCTTCCTGTTCCCTCCTCTGCCAGAAGAATCCAAGTCTAAAGGTATGTTCAACCCGCAGGCATACTAACCCAAACATTGTCTCTCCCCAAAGGAGGGGTGACCACAGACCAGCACGCAGTAGGTGACTGATAACCAACACCAAACAAAACCATGGTGCGAGTGCTTCAGTGTACTATGTAAAGCAGTTCAGCAGTACTCAAACAAACAACAATAAAAATGTGCTTGAGTGCACACTGCCAAAAGGCCAGGCAGGTACAATATTATTGAGCTCCCTCCCAGCCAAAAGGCCAGGAGAGGTGCTAGTGCAGAAAAAATAAAAGTCATGCAAAAATACTCAGTGCAGGTGCCAAGTGCTCTAGTGAAGGTGCCCGACACAACACGAATGTGCAGATAAATGGTCCCCCAGGTTGAAAAGATCTGGGCTTCTGTGTTCTCACATTCTCATTGAATCAAGTATAGTCTGGAGAATCCGCCCTTCACAGGACAGACCCACCCTTGATCTTAGCCAAAAGACCGCGCAGCATATTTCAACCTTTTGGTTCTCATCGGTGTGCGACTGGTTATACTGGCTTTGCAATGGGAAGTAGGAATAGGTGTCAATCACACATTATATAAGTTATGGTGGGTAAAAAAGGTGACAAAACCCCTCCACCGTACAGTGTGCAGCAAATAAAAATACCACGTGTCGGCACATTCATGTCTCAGACAGGTCTGCAACGCTGCCTTTCCCCATTATCTCTTATCATACAATGCTTCTGCTGCAGCTAGGGATTCTGGGAAATGACATGCAAATGAGTACACCGTGTCACTATTGTAATCCAAATCTATATTTAAAATCATGCTGATTTTTTTTTTTTAAGTGAAACTTCTTTAGTGGCACCTACAAACATTTTGCTTGGACAAATCTGCTTTATGATGACGGATGCGTGTAATAGAAGTGACGTCTTCCTCCCCGCACATGCACAAAAGCCACTAACAAGTTTCTTCCCTGCGCATGCGCAGAAGTGGCCGTCGCTGCGCACATGCGCAAAGGTGTCCGGCACCTCCAGTGAAAGCGCAGAGGCGTTCGGCTCCGCCAGCTCATGCGCAAAGGCGCCAATACTCCCAGCGCATGCGCAGAGGCAGATAACATCACCGGCGCATGAACAGAGGCAGGGCCGGCCATCTATTAGGCGAACCTAGGTGGTCGCCAAGGGCGCAAATGTGCTAGGGGTGCAATAATAATTATTATTTCCTCTTATTTTTTTATTTATTAATCTTTTTTTTAAATTATTTTTCTTTTTTTTGTCTGTTTTTTGGCGCCCTATTTTTTTTTATTTTGCGCTGGGGTGCGGTCGCAGCCCTGATATCTATGCCACAATTTATTTAATTTTTGGGGCGCAAATATTAAGTTTTGCCAAGGACGCATGAAACACTTGCGCCAGCCATGCACAGAGGCATGTAAACACACACACACACACACACACACACACACCTGTGGTCTGTGTACACATACACAAACAAACAAAAGGAATAAATATAGAAGTGAAAACAGCAGAAATCTTAGAAATCTATGATTTATCATAAAAAAAAGTGGAAAATATGCAAGGTATTTAAACATATAACACATTACTTCTATATATTAATGTAATATAGTAACTGTAATGATTATACAAAAATTAAACAGGGGTGTGTGTGCCGAGCACACGCATTGTAAGTCCAACTTCTCTGCGTTATGTCACTGAAACTGTTTTTATTTTTATGATTTACATTGAATTAAAGACTTTGGAGTCATTTAGATATTGTACAGTCCAAAATATATCTATCTTACTTTAGTTACCATAACTCAATTATATAATTTCGACACAAAAAATAAATGAAATAAATGACACTCTCAAATCTCTTTCATTGAATAAAAAAACATCACCATCACAAATACAATTTCTGTGACAAAACACTGACAAAGTACAAAGAAGTTTCACTTACATGTAACATGCACGTGCTCGGCACACACTTTTTAAAAAAAAATAAATCTCATGGTGAGATAACATGGATACATACAGTAGAAAGCTGCAGATTAACCAACATGGTGAAGAAAGAAAGTAATTGCATGATCATGTAAACAAAATCTCCCATGTTTTCCTAGAACACCTACTGAGCATAAGGAATGTATCGTATGGAGATGAAAAGTTTATTGAAATTGAAATCTCAATAGGCATGTCTGCAGTATATACTGTAAGTGTCTATCATCACATTGTTGCCACTCAACAAAACTAAGTTCAAATACTGTAGTCGGTTCATGGTATAACATACAAGCGTGGCAAAAACTGTAGAATCAATGCAGACAATTCTATTGAGAGTCATAGACAGACGTGCCTTTCGCTACTGTAGCATCATCATATAACACAGAGTAATAATAGGGTGGATAACAAGAGATGTTTGAAATTGCAGACATTATGGTGTAAATAGAGGAAATGTTTCAAATCCCATTCAGCGTTTAAACACTTTGTTACCAACGTGCCCAACATAAAAATCCAGAATGTTTCTTTGCGAGATAAAGGATTAATCCTGTCTCCCACACACTGCGGTGCCTTGACCTGCCCTATGGCTGTACTATTTAAATTGGGTAACATCCCAGAGGGACAAGTAGAAAAATGTTTTGACACTACAGTAGGTGTGTCAAATCTCTCTCTTCAATTCATCTCTCGTATTCCTGACGCGCTGTTTTAATGGTTTTATACTGCAGTCAACAAAACATATCAAAAGATAAATACAAGATCTGTATTACAAGTAAAAGAATGAATTTTGAAAATTCTCTCTGTATCTGTCTGTCTGTCTCTCTTCCCCCCGCCCAGAGAAAGAATGCTCAAGTGTTTTTTGACTATTAATTTAATTACAAATGTTATTTTACTGTACTACAGTATGTAATAAAGTAAGTAGACTCCTGACGTGAACAACTATTCTTATCTTTGTTATCACTTCCTTATTTATTACCATATTTCTTGGCCCTAAAATGAAAAGGATCAGATTCAATCAAAAATTTGCTTTGTCTAGAGCAGGAGTGGGCAACTTCAGTCCTCAAGGGCAACCAACGGGTCAGGTTTTCAGGATATCCCTACTTCAGCACAGGTGGCGCGATCAGTACTCTTCATGCTGAAATTACGGCAGTAGAAGCCCGATGATTTGATACTCTACAGAAAAACAAGGTTGTGTCCGGCCAGAAGGAAAGTGAAGGTGCCCCTGCCACGTTGTTCTCACACATGTTAAACTAGGAAATCAGATTTGCTTTCTTTAAACGCAATCACGGAGTCCTGGGCAGTCAACCGAGTCGTATCTGGAGCGCAGCAATAAAAGGGCGCTTCTGTGAGTAATTCAGAGAGTGGTTATTGGGGTAGATAAAATGGTGTTCAACCTCCGTGTCCAGGAGATCAGCGCAGGAACCTAAAAGCTCTACAAGATTGATCATTTGACACCAGTGCAAACTGACACGAGCACATTCTTGTAATAAGTAATGTCATCTATCTATCTATCTATCTATCTATCTATCTATCTATCTATCTATCAAGAAATGATAAAGTATTGCTCCTAGAATATTAATATCAATAGTGAATAGTGAAATGTGTGTAATAAATAAAAAGTGAAATAATTACAAATACAATATCAATCAAGTGATATAAAGGTGAAAAACAACCCATAAATACAGTCCACAAAAAGCCAATACTGTATGTAGTAGAATATTTAAAAAAAATGGAACCCCAAAAGTATATCCAATGGGGTCAGGAATCGGGGGCTGCTTTTCCAAGGATGAACCAAATCAGATAAGATAGCTAAAAAAAAAAAAATTTGCGTGATAGATATAGGGAGAACTGGTCACAAATGGTCACAATTCGATTATCTCCGTGGATCTTTGCAGGAGACGGTCAAACGCAGGTTTTCAATAACTACTTCCAAGTTCTGCAAATTTCGTGTAGCAAACAATTTGGCCAATAGCGCAGTGATAGTCTCAACGTTGCGGTGTTAGGGGTAAAGGAAGGATCGGCATCAGGTATGAACCAGTCTCCTGTGAATAGTGAAACCGATGAAAGTCCCAGTGAGAGAGAACCTCCGGTAACCACAAGTGACTCGTAATCTCGTAATCCGCTAGAGAACGCTCAGTGGTGACTGTGGGAGTGTGAAGTCCACAGACACCACGTGTCATGTGGCGTAATGTAAAGTGATGTAGCCCTACGTGTTTTGTCACTATTGAGGAGACTTCTTCAGGGTGATAAACTTCATGACACCAGAGAGAAGATTTATACACAGATGTTGCCTAGCAACATAATTGGATCACAATTAAAAAACGATCCATTTGTATCAAATAAACCGTGAAAAAGACACAATAATTGTATGAACCCACATCTTCTACTATATGACAGGGGAAGATGAGATTCTCCAATTAATAGAAGCAGATGTTAAAAAGGACTCAAAAAAATATAATACAAATGATGTAAATATGATAATTATAAAGTAAAATGACATATTGGATTGGAATCTATTGGAATTTTAACGACACAAACTGTATGGTTTGTGCATGCAGATTAAGATGTGCCATATATATTGCTAAATTTTGCATATTGTTGACATATACATATATGTTTGTGAATAGTTATGTTGACAAAATAAACAATAATATTCAATACATGAGTAGATAATATATTTAAGATAGAAATATAGTAGCTCATCAAAATAATGTACACATTTTTATATGTATATATAACATTTAAATAATGCAAAACAAACACAACAAAAAAATAAAAAAGAATCATGCGATGGAACAGACGAAAAAACACCAAGCTGAATAAGCAATAATAAAGTATGAAAATAAATACATTTATTTATAAAAAAAAGTTCTATCAGGAATTATAGGCTAACGCTGTAAAATCCCAGCATGATTGAAATCTGTGCTCTATGAAAATTCGTCACAGTCCTATCTTGAGCAGATAAGGAGTATCTTAGATAAGGTTCTAATGTTATTCCTGATGCAATAACAAAGTGAGTCATTCATTTATTTATTTATACAATGTAATACATTGAGAATTACCGCTCGTTTTCAAGTATGTCCTGGGCATAGAGTTAAGATGAGACATACATGGTTACAAATACATGGTTACATTAAGTGTGCAAGGTTATACATTATATATAAATACATTGCATGCACAGAGATAATATATATTATAGGCGTATGTAACAGTTACAAACCAGATTAAAATGTGAGACAGCTTTAGTTTTGAAAGAACTTAGACTGGTGGCGGCTGTGAGAGTCTCTGTTAGATTGTTCCAGTTTTGGGGTGCACGGTAAGAGAAGGAAGTGCTGGTGTCGATATGTTCATTAAAGTCATCAAGTGCCAGGCAGTTCAATTTAAACACAGTGGGATGAAAATACAAACAAGAGAGTAGTTGAATATGAGGCTGAATTGGTGATGAGAAAAACAATGATAAAATGGAGAGAAACAAAGAGGATTGCTCAAATAATAGAGCGAACACCTGGAACTCTCACCAATCCTCCACTCCTAAATACGAACACAATTTCACAAAAATAGACAAAATAAGGAGATTTACAACCAGAGGTACTCCAGAAATTGTACAACGTCTAAATCTTTCTATTCTGATCAGTCCAAGTTCATATCAGAGAACAGATGTTCTGTTTTAGATGAAGATCATGAGAGCTCTAAGTATATTTCTAATGATAATATGGAAAATCACACAACCACTTATCGAAATACAGGTTTCCTACACATGACCAGAGTCACGTTCACAATCAACATTTTGGGAGGAGACAACATTTCTTTTCACCCCGACAGCGGCAGCATTACAACCGTCCCTCACGAAAAAGAAGTATAGACCATATAGACACAGTGTTAGGGCAGGAACGAAGGTTGAAGAGAGAGAACGTAACTGTATATAGTTCTACGCTATCACACTATGCTGTGTGTGCTTTTCATTTGTGTGTGTGTGTGTATATATATATATATAGTTGTAGTGAAAAAATGAGATATAAAAATGAGAAAATATTTGTGTATACCGTGATCTTTATTCACGGAAAGGGATTTAAGGGAATGTTTGCGTCGATACATACAAATAAGTATGTGTAAAAGAACTTTGCAAACTGCTATAGGGCTTAATAAAAGACGTAATAATAAACTAAATAAAAAATTGTGCGTATGAAAATGAGTAGATATTAACTGGATATTAGAGTAATTAACAAGAGATCTCAGAATGAGTACAGAAATCTATTGGTGATCTCATACAAAGATGTAAATCCAATGTAATTAATACATAAATTAATTATACAATAAAAAATAACAGAAGAATACATGTATAACTATGGGACACAATAAACAATGGAATGGTGAGTACTAGACAAAAGGGAACTGAATCTAGTGGTATACAAAAATGGACAAGGACGCTCATCCATTACTCAAAAGATGAACTGTAAAACAGAGAGGAACAAGAGAGGCAGGGTTAGTATCACACACAAACAGGATTACAGGAATGGCACAATATCTACCTCCATATTCAAGCCTCTGGGGGTAAGAGTTTCCAATCGATGTATCCAAAAGGATTCCCTCTTAATAAGTTCTAAATTGCGATCCTCTCCCCGCCAGTGCCCCGAAATCTGCTCTATAGCCATGTAGGTTAACCCTGTGGTGTCTTCCTGATGTTTTTCCATAAAATGATTAGATACACTGTGTAATCAGTTGTCTCTTAATACTACTGAGATGTTCGATAATCCTGACTCACTTTTGGTTTTTCCTACATATTGTAGTTTACACGGGCGTTCTAAAATGTACACTACATGGTCTGATCTACAGGTTAAGCATGATTCTATTTGGAATCTTTCCCCAGTGTTATTTGAAGAGAATTTAGCATAGGTTGAACTTGATGGACCTACGTCTTTTTTCAACCTCATCTACTATGTAACTATGTAAAAATTCTATTTTATTATTCGACTTAAATTGGCATGCTCTGCACGTTCTACAACCGTAGAATCCCTTGCTATGTTGGAACCAATTTGCAGGGTTATTGGTCTTCTTTCTTAAAGCACTTGGTGCCAATTTATCTTTAAGATTGCACGCCTTCCTGAAAATCACACTAGGATTCTCTGGAATTTCTCCACCCAAAATAGGATCGTTCCTCAGAATACCCCAATGCTTGCTTACAATCTTCTTGATCTATATATAGAAAGAAACGTCGCTCAAAACCCCTTGAAGGTAAAGGCGTGCTGCCTGGGAGAGATAGCAATATTAACTAGAGAGGTGTGCCTAAAGAAAGGTACACTAAAGAATCCCAAATAATTGCGCACTGCGGACCTGTTATGTAATTTTGAAATTTTATGAGTCATTACTGACACAAGTGAACTCTTCCCATGAGCGCTATAGGCCATGTCTGTACATACTGTGCTATATGTATGCACACACAGCTGTCTCTCACACATACTCACACACAGCTGTCTCTCACACATACTAATACTCCTTGTTTTTCCATCCCTATACACCAATAGGGACCACAAAGTATCCACACACACTTTTAGTTGTGCTACAATCTCTCACATTTCCACACTCACCCACACCATTTATATCCACTCCCACTCCACACACACCTTTTGTAAAGCACTGTATATACTGTGGGCTCTCCATTCATTTATATTCACACAGATACACACACACACACACACTCTCTTACATCACTTGCTTTCAGCAACCTTTTGACACCTCTAGCCATAAAACACATCCACACCAGGGGAAGGGCCAGCACAGATAACAGTCCAATAGACACTGTTGTTAAGTATTCCTTTTGCTTGCTTCATTCATTGTAACATCGCCAGAAGAAGAGATCAGTGTATCTCGAAAGCTCGCACAAATAAAAGCATTTCGTTAGCCACAGAACGGTATCATCTATTTATGTATTTTTTGATTATTTATTTATATATATATATATATATATATATATATATATATATATATATATATGAACAAAAATTGTCGCGCCAGAGTAGGACTGCAAGTGTTATACCTATTGGTTGACTATAGTGAATAAAATTAATTATGTGTTTATAGTGCAAGAAGTACCATAAATGTGATATTAATAAAATGGAAATACAATAGAAAATACATGTATATATCAATAAACTGTATAGTGAAACACAAACAACTTAAGTGAAAAAAAGGGGTGCAAAAAATAAAAATAAATAAAGTCCAACCAGTCCTTTAAATGTTAGTCCATGAATGGAGGTAAATGATGCTGACAAGGGGGTCTCCGGCTGCTCTCACATGGGATAAACCACATCCAGGAATATCTACAAACAGAAAAAGAGAGAGAGCGCACGCCCCATAGCATAACACTGTGTATTTATTATGAAAAAAGGAAAGGGGGGGGAAGAAACACACTCACAGGATAAAAATTGTTAAAAGGCAATTTGTGATTATATCACCACTATATATATATATATCTGTGCTGCGGAACTGTGTCTATGTGGGCTCCTTCAGGACTGCCAGTAGAAGTCACCGCTCACCGGATTCCTGGGGTGCCGTTTGCCGTCAGATTGCCGTCCAAGAACTCAGCTCTCCACTCCGAATGGCCGCCGTATGGATCCCACGCTGGATGTGGCCACGTGTGCGTGCGCAGCGTCGTATTGACGTAATCACGCTATCAGAGTCCCTGACGCGTTTCGTCACCGCTGGGCGACTTTCTCAAAGGGCTGATAGTAAACGGAATGAAGTCCTGCACATTTATAGGCAGTCCATCGCTTAGCAACCCACAATAGGGTAATTGTTTAACCCATGGTAAGCTGGTGAAGTAGGGTGTAACTAGATGTGCAGCACCCTCATTAAACACATGATTAAACGACAACATACTCTGTGTATATAGAGAGACTACTCTGTATATAGAGACAGACATGTGGTTCTATATATATGAAGGTATCTGTTTAGCTGTATAACACATTTACAGACAGTAATATACACACACATCTGTCTATACAGGGGCAGAGAGAGAGAGATAGATACATACATATACAGAGAGATACAAAGAGAGATAGAGATACAGAGACAGATACACATAGAGATACAAATACAGATAGAGAACATACAGAGATACAGAGAGAGATAGAGAGCTAGATACATATACAGAGAGACATACATATATACAGATATAGATACACACACATAAATATAAACACGTGTGTGTGTGTGTGTGTAAATATATATATATATATTTATATATAGCATAGTTACCAGTCTGTGAATTAATAAAGGAGACAGCATACAGCAAGGAGTGATTCAAAAATGATGTATTCAAAACACACTGTTACACGAAATGCCAACGTTTCGGTCCCACAGGGAGACCTTCCTCAAGGCCCCGCATTAAGGTGAGTAAAAGGTGTACTCAGAAAACTGGGGTGGAGATTGTGAAATACTTAATAATGTGAGTTTTTTGGATCACACTAGGGTGATAGGACTTTTTGGTAGTTTCTGAATCACATTGACTGAAATGCCCATTTATTGTCTTTATTCACAAAACACAAGAATCAACCTGATTCTTACTGGCCAATATGCTCAATGACTATAGGAGTACTGTATTAGAAAATTATCTGTGAAAGGGGTCAGCATCAATGGTGCATTGTTAGCAAAACATAAATTACATTTACATTAGCCATTTCACAATATTAACAATTTTATTTTTTTTAGATGAGAGCTCATCATGGCTTCAAATGTCTATTAAATACAAGAAAACCACTTATTTATTTTTCTCAAAATATAGTAGTTCCTTTGATATTGTTTATCTCCATTACATGGCCAGAACAGGAAACAGTTCCTTCATTATGAAACCAACGCGTTTTCACTTATAGTTCCCAGTCTGGGAATATTTTCAGTGCATAGCGGTACAGTAAAATACTTTTACTTATTTGTATTCAACTTTATATTGAATTCCGATTAATAAAGTTTTTTTTCCCCATGTGATTTGGACTACACCAGGCAGGGGGGCACCCACTAATATCATGGATGAATAGGGGGGCTCAACGTAAAAAGTTTGCTACCCCTCATCTAGACTAGAGTACCAATACTTTTTAAAAAAAATAATAAATAAACAGGTTTCATTGTATACAGAAATGTAGTCATTTTAATAAATCCCTGCCCATACGACAGGCACAGTGCTACTAATTTGGAATACACTGTGAGCGGCTTATATTTGTCCCAGTATGTTACTGTATATGCTGAAATCGGTTTGGGCCGAACATTTAATATTTGATATTTGTATTTGTCCCAATTCTAACTGGAATGAGGAGTCTGTATGAAAGACTTCCAACTGGGCGTTCCAGTTAATAGTTTATATCAGCAGATTAAACACTTACTTACAGATGTACCGTAGCTCAACTCCTTGTTCCTGGACTCATCGCTATTCCTGCACATGTTGTTGCATAAAACCGTGGCACAATCCCTTTAAACCTCTGAGTGCCAAAAGAACGTCCGCACCTGAGTAATCTGTCGGTGGATCTCAAACACGTGATCAATTGGTTTGTTGTAATCATGTGATAGTGGTTAGGCCCTCCAGGACGTAAACAACACTTATGTTCCTCTCAAGTCCACGCGATCTCCCCCTATAGAACCCGATGAAGGACCCCGAGAGGTTCGAAAGCTTGTAACATATCAACTAGTGTCGGTCCAATAAAAGGTATCATACCACCTACTATTGGCACACTTTAACAAAGAGCAGTTATGTGCGAAACGCGTTAGTTATTTGGCACCTGCTGTTCTATTGTCCTGATGTGCAAATCTTTTTGATCCAGCCCTGATTTCTGTTCGCAAGTGCCGTGCTCCGCTATTCCAGCTTGTCAGTAGGAGACCTCTATCATACACTGCCACCAACTCCCTCTCCCCCTTTGTTAAAACGAGCATTTCAAGCATGATGTACGTCATAGGGTCCCTAGCGTGCTGCTCCTTTATGTCATTTAGGGGACTTCATAGGGCACTCAAAGTGCTGTTTAAGAGGTAGCGTGGCTAAACTGGAACAGTGAGTCTTTCTACATCTGTAGAACATGAAAGTGTGCTACAGTGTAAGTTACTGTACAAAGGGCAGCCAAGCAGGTCAAAATAATGTACGACTTCCGTAGAAAGATGAATATACGAAGAAATTAACCACCCCCTCCAAAGGAATGATAAAAAAGAGGATCAATGAGGTGATGCTCATGGAAAAGCTAACTGCTCTCCTTAAGCAAAATATAACAGCTTCCTATAAAGTCTGGGAACCTTGGATAATTTTGTAAGAAGTCCAACCTCTAAATATTCAACATGGACACAGAATATTTAGAAAATGAGGACCATGTCACTCTGACCTCAAATCTAAATTAATAGATTTAGATAGGGTACTTTCCCGCCCACCTCCCTCCCCTCCACTCCTCTCCCTCTTTTTCTTTTTCTAGCCTTCTTTCTTCTTGGAAGGCCTCTCTTCTATGGCAATTATTTTTGCTACTCTCCCCCCTAAAACTAAAAAGTTTTTGTATTAGGCTGTATATATTGTACGATGTATGTATACTGTATAATTGCCTAATAAAACAATTTGAAAAAAAAAAAGAAAGATGAATATACACGTAGTAAAAAAAAACGGGTTTCCTTAGTTTTATTATGTAAGCTTTGAATACGCCTAATAATGTAATGTAAGTCTTTATTTATATAGCGCCATTAATGTACATAGCCCTTCACAGCAGTAATACACGTGACAATCATATAAATAACAAATAATACAAATAACAGATCATGGGAATAAGTGCTTCAGACGTAAAAGTAAAATTTCGGAAGAGGAGTCCCTGCTCTGAAGAGCTTACAATCTAATTGGTAGGTAGGAAGAACGTACAGAGACAATAAGAGGGCATTCTGGTAAGTGCGTCTACAAGGGGCCAAGCTTGATGTATCGTGTGTATAGTATTAGCCACGGTGCTATTCATATGCTTCTTTAAGCAAGTGTGTCTTAAGGTGGGTCTTAAAGGTCGCTGAGACGCTGAGACAGATTTAGGAAAGAGTTGATTTAGCCTTAGATTTTCCTGGGAAAAATGAATTCATGCAATTTACTGTAAACTACATGTGCTTATCTGGTTGACTAATGATGGCGTCAGAATGATTTTACCAATAAATAAGATCACTTACTCCAACCTCCCGGCGTTAAAACAAACAGCCTTATCATCAAAATACATTTGATAAAGATAGTAAACATCCTCTGGAGTAAGGCTGGCCAACTCCAGTCCTCAAGGGCCACCAACAAGTCAGTCAGCGAGATTTGAGGGTTCTAGACCAGGGATAGCCACCTCCAGGGCTACCAATAGGTCAGGTCTTCAGGATATCCCTGCTTCAGCACCAGTGGCTATCTTCAACTGAGCAACTGATTGAGCCACCTGTGCTGTAGCAGAGATATCCTTAAAGCTTGACCACTTGGTGGTCCTTAAGGACTGGAGTTGTCCATTCCTGCTCTAGAGTCTGTGTTTACCATGATGTTAAAAAAAAATACTTATACAGTACTTGGCCAGTTAAAGTAAGGGTTTCTAAAAAATTGTCGGCAACATTTAGCCTATTTAATATGTCACTGCCCTTGGTTTACTTTTGCCTCTTTAAGCTCCTGAAGACAAAGAAATGTTTTCCTGAGCTTTTTCATGGCCAGCTTTTCCCTGACTGTGGTTTGCTGAGGCGGCTGGAAAATAGATTTATGTCTGTTTGTGGAATAAGCGGAAAAACCCCATTAGCAGGTTTCGCACAATCGTGCATATTACACTTTCATGAATCTAACCCCACTTAGACGGTTCAAAACATGTTTATTGTAGAAATCCTGTTCATTGCTAACTCCGTCAGTTTTCCATTTCAGAGAATTGTTGATGTACTGGAACAGGAAGTTTGTAGGGCCTCTTTAATAATATGACGGACTGCGTGAGTTGTCTACGAAATGGCTTATAAATGTGTGTTAACTTTCTTACCCGGGTAGCGGGATATTCATTAAACTGTGATAATGCTAATCAGGCACAGACATAAATGGGTGTTTCCATGTGATACCCCAATTGGCACTATTGCAGTTTAATGACTAACCCACTTAGATAGGATCCCGTATCTTTCTTCTGATGAAAGCAGTGTGTATTTTATATGCGAAGGAAGCTCTTTTTACATTGTAATCGGTTATTTGCCACTCACATGGGGTGGTAAATGGCCGTATTTACTACATACAGTACAGTACTGCAGAATGAGTATTCTAAAACCAATCTGGGGCAATCAATAACAAGACCCAGGTACATACTGGGTACATGCTGAAAACATGCTGGGTACATGCTGGGTACATGCTGCAATATTTCTGCAGACAGACTAATGGCCCATCGGATTAAAAGCGGGGGTCCCTGGCAGTCCCATTCAAACTAAATGGGACTGCCAGGGACCCCTGCTGTGTTACTCCGATGGGCCATTAGTCTCTGCAGAAATGTCACTGGAATGTTGCAGCATGTACTGGGTCTTGTTGGTGATTTGACAAGGCAAGTTTAAGGGAAGTGTTAGAATACTCGTCGGTGCACCTGTATGTTGCAGTGGCTATGCCTCCCGCTGGTGCAGTATGGTGAGATATTATTCAGTGATATTCTGTATTGGCACAGCCATTGAATCCTTTGGAAAATCTGAAATTTTCTGTTATACCGTGATATTCTGTGTTAAAAGGAGATATTCTGTGTTATAATGCAATATTCCGTGTTATTACCATGATATTCTGTGTTAAAATGAGATATTCTGTGTTATAATGTGATATTCTATGTTATAATGAGATATTCTGTATAATATTGTGTGTTATAATTAGATATTCTCAGTTATAATGGAATATTCTGTGTTATAATTAGATATTCTGTATAATATTGTGTGTTACAATGTTATATTCTGTATAATATTGTGTGTTATAATGAGATATTCTGTATAATATTGTGTTATAATGTGATATTCTGTATAATATTGTATGTTATAATGAGATATTCTCAGTTATAATGGGATATTGTTTGTTATAATGTGATATTCTGTATAATATTGTATGTTATAATGAGATATTCTCAGTTATAATGGGATATTGTTTGTTATAATGTGATATTCTGTATAATATTGTGTGTTATAATGAGATATTCTCAGTTATAATGGGATATTCTGTGTTACAGTATAATGAGATATTCTGTATAATATTGTGTGTTATAATGAGATATTCCCCATTATAATGGGATATTCTGTGTTATAATGAGATATTCTGTATAATATTGTGTGTTATAATGAGATATTCTCAGTTATAATAGGATATTGTGTGTTATAATGTGATATTCGGTATAATATTGTGTGTTATAATGAGATATTCTCAGTTATAATGGGATATTCTGTGTTACAGTATGAGATATTCTGTATAATATTGTGTGTTTTATGAGATATTCTCAGTTATAATGGAATATTCTGTGTTATAATGAGATATTCTCGGTAATAATGGGATATTCTGTTATAACGCAATATTGTGTGTTATGAGTGAGTGCAGTAACCATGGCTACATCTGTTTGTGGTCATAAGACACCTTCCTGCACCAGAAAAAAACTTTACTGTTCTTACCCAGGGCCACTGACAGGGGGGCGGGAGAATGGGGAAGTGTGCCAGGGTTGGCGGCAGATGGGGGCCCGGTCAGCTGATCCCAAAAGCCAGGCATCATTTCTGGGACCCTTCATCTTCTAGGGCCCATGCAAACTCTCCCTGCTCAACAGTTAGGCCACCGGCTTCCCACCCTCACCATCCCGTCACACAGACTCTTCCTCTCCCCACCTCCCGATCAACAACCCGGAGCCTGGGTCAACACCTCAGACCTGAGCCCCATGAAAGCTGCTGGCGGGTCAGCCCTCACCACTTAGTAAATATGGTCCTAAGTCACATTACAAACGATTAACGACGATTCCTCTTCCTTTCAGAATCCCCATTATAAATGGGAAACAAAAAAACTTTCCACATTTTTTACATCTATTAAAAAAACAAAAAAACCCTTTACTATAACTGTCCGACTTTCTTTTTAAAATACGTCACCGGCCTAATTCTAGCCTACAGTATGTGGGACTTCACCTTTAACATGCTTTCTTAGTTACAGTACAGCCATACCCCGCATTAACGTACGCAATGGGACCGGAGCACGTATATAAAGCGAAAATGTACTTAAAGTGAAGAACAACTTCCACTTGTTGATGCATGTACTGTACTGCAAACGTGCATAACTGATGTAAATAACGCATGTGTAACAGGCTCTATAGTCTCCCCGCTTGCGCACAGCTTCGGTACAGGTAGGGAGCCGGTGTTGCTGTTCAGGACGTGCAGACAGACGCATGCGCGTGCTGCCGTTTGCCTATTGGTCAGTATGTCCTTACTCGCGAGTGTACTTAAAGTGAGTGTCCTTAAACCGGGGTATGCCTGTATAGTCTTATTGACCTACTGTACAAAGCAATTTACCATATGCCTCGTTAAATGAAAACAAAGGAGACATGCAATACTTTTCTCCCTGTAAAATACTGGCAGCTGACATTTTAAAAGACATCACTGAGTCACAGTTGTTGTAACGCATTAAATATAAAGTATGCCTGTCATTGGGACAATTTGGACACATGAGGCACTGTACATTTAACTGATTCACTGCCAGATGGGCCTGCAATGCGTGGTGTAACTGGCCTCTCTGGTCCTCACGGGGTTAAGGTCCGCGCTACACCCTTGGCTGTACACCAGGGATGGCCAACTCCTGTCCTCAAGGACTGAGTCACTGATTGAGCCACCTGTACTGAAGCAGGGATATCCTGATAACCTGACTTGTCGATGGCCCTTGAGGACGGAAGTTGCCCACCCCTGCAGTACACAGTAGCAATTCTGCAACCCCTGCTTTCACTTCATTGCTGATAACTGCAGGAGAAACATTATTTAAATGTAGCCATGTATTCACTTGGCTACTAAACTGCCCTGCCTAGCACATAAGCCCTGGTACCAGCGCAGGCAGTGTTGGGGTTAATCTGGTTTTCCCATGCAGATAGCAACTTTCTTGAGTGACATTCGGGGGTAGGACTTGGCCTGCGTTCTGCCCTATCAGGGACTCAGACTTAAGACCTTCCCCCTGCGTACAAAAGGGGCTGCAGAGCTTACATTTAGTTTGTTCCGAGTTGAGGTCTGAGAGTTGGGAGTGTGGAGCCAGGGCTCTGGGCACCTTCCTTCCCCTCCTGCAAGCGAGTGGGACAACTACCTCTTATTCCACCAGGGAATAGGGGAGCTGAGAATAGACCTCTGTGGCCTTAAGCTCCCTGGGTTGAGTCCAGGGACCCATCCAAGTGTACCTGTTGTATGCCAATTTTTGAAGAATAAAGACTGTTCCTGTTTTATACACTCCTGCCTGAGAGTGCAGTTAATCAGGGGGAGTATCAGGGAGATTTCCTGCAGGGACTAAACCCACTTCTGCTGGGGCCTGCGGGGAATGGAGGTGCTGCACCAAGTGAAGAACCGAGAAAGAACACTAAGGCGTGTCCTGTTCGTCACCACTACCACTGGTGGATGCTCAGGGCCTTCCTGTGAACCCACAGGTAGCACCATCACAAGGTAATAGCAGTGATTCTCCCTTAGGGTAGGAGAACATGGGTTACATAAAGATGCTTCGAATAATGGGTTTTCTGAATGAGGGGGTGGTAGGGGGGAGACAGTATCTGTCCAATCAGAAGCAGAGACTCGTGACAGAGCTGCGGGGTAAGTAAGTTTGTGGGATGTCAGCTGAACCGGCAGAATTACATTACAGGCGATTCTCAGTGCACAGGAGGGCAGATGCAGTTTCACTGATGGGATTCTTCAATTGCAACTCCTGCAGCTAAGGTAACTGTTCTTGTCAGTATACATTTCCCTGTATAAACGAGAGACGTGAGTGTCACTTAGAGACGTGCGCATTTAAACAAAAGTTCACATCGCTCAGAATTTCACCAATTTTTTTGCCGCCTTCGCTCAAATTTGTATAGCATTTCACAATTTTACCAGAATTTCACACTTTTTGGGGGGAAAAATTACAATATCTAATTTAACCCCACCCCATGGTTTGTGAGTTGTTCCACCTACCCGTGTTGTTGTTGTTTTGGTATGGTGGGAACAAGAAGTGTGATGTGGCCATCCTAGAATCACATGTTGACATCGATGATTTCATATAGTGTATGTGTTGTAACAACAGCCGTTCATTTTTTTTAATAAGAAAAGAAAAAAAAGAAAGAAAAAACTAAATGAAACTACAATGTTCCGACTTTAATTTTTTTTTTTTTTTTACAAGACGTCACTTAAAGGGAATGATGCCAGCCAATCAGAATGACTGTGCTTCATTTGCCTGTGACTTCACTAAATCCAAGATGGCCGGCGTCACATGGTATTTCAGCCAATCAAAGTGTGGAATTGGTTCCCACGATCTGATTGGCTGAAATACCATGTGACGCCGGCTTTGTGACATCATCTTAAGGCAACTAAGCACAGCCATTTCATTCCCTTTAAGTGACGTCATGTAAAAAAAAAATTAAAGTTATAACATCATTTTAACAGCCAATTAGGTGGCTGTTAACCATTTTGAGGCTAAATGTGATGTCACAAGCCCTATTTAAGGCCGTGACGCCTCATTTGAGCCCAAGAAGACGACGAGACAACAACGGTTGGGATTTACCATGGGGTTTTTTGGATTGTCAGATAAAGATAGAAGATAAAGAAGACCAAGAAATAGTGACAGATGAAGATAGAAGAAGTGATTAAAGAAAGAAAAAAGAATATTTGGGTACCTGATCCAGATCTTTATGGCGGATGGCATTGGATGCTGTTGGAGGCCTTCAAGGTACGTGAGCTTCCTGTTACCCCGGGAGTCGGAGGGCCACCGCTTCTAATGGTAAGTAATATATTGAATGTTTGTAAATGTCTCTTTTTACAGGTTTTTTCATTGGATGTGTTTTTTGATTTTTTGGGGGAGGCACATTGACTGATAATATATTAATCTGTACCACTTTAGGGTACAGATGAATACATTATTATGACAATATTTGGGGGGCATTTGTGGCTTGGTATTGCTGTTGGTTGTTTTAATTTAAATTTCTTATGTGGATGTGATTGTTTGTTTTTTTCCTGCTTAATGCTAATAAAATGTTTGCGATTGGTGTTCGTTTGTAGTTAATGTTGTATTATGTTAGCTAATGCGTTTTATGGTTATTTCAGATATTGTTTGAATCTATTTCTTTGTCTTTTAATGTTTACATTCATTAATGTTGTAGTAATTCATTGGTTTGATTGGTTAGTGTTACTATTAATTTTGAGTTGGTTTAGGAATTATTTGGTTTAATTGGTTAATTAATTTATTTATTTATAAAATATTTTACCAGGAAGTAATACATTGAGAGTTACCTCTCATTTTCAAGTAAGTCCTGGGCACAGAGTAAAACAAATAATAATGGTTTAATTAATTCATTGTTGATGTTGTTACTGCTTGTATTCATTGGATTAGCTGGCTACTGTTTTTATTTACTTTATTTAGGTATGCTAATGCAGTGTTTAATAATGGGCAAATAATCTATTATCTATATCTGGATAATAGTTATTTTGCACATTACTGTACTGTATGGGTTTGGGCAGAGGGGGGGGGGGGTTGGGGGAGGTCGTGTATTGATGTTTGTTAAATCTTTTTTTAATGTAGCCCCTCTTCCCGGGGCCAATCGCAGATCGGGCCCCCCCCCCTCTGTACTAGGGTCTGGCTACGTGTATTGGTGTGGTGCATACCTGCTGGCAACAGGAGGGCCTGAGTCTCCCGCGATGGTATGGGAGATGACAGGATCAGGTTTCTGGGGTGAATGCCTCCGTCTCATTTAATGGTGCAGCGCCTCCATCTCTGGTAAGCCCCAGGAACGCGGGGTGGAATCCTTCCAGAGAGTCCCCCACTCAGGGATGAGAGATTCCAGTCTCACACAGTCTTTCTTAAAAGTAGCAGCTGCTCTTTATTGTCACAGCAGGAATAGTCCCTGCCACCACCCCAGGCCAAGGGCACCCAGGGTGGGGCTAGCTCTTCCCTCACCCCCTAAACAGGGTGAGAGGAATTGGTCCACCTATCCACTATATTTCTAGCAGTTCTAATCAGAGGCTGCTAGCTATCCTTCTCCAACTGTGCACTCCATGCACTTCTCACTCCCAGACTCTAAAAGGAACTCTCTGGCACTACAGCAACTGACTCACAGGGACACTAAATAGACAGTGCCCTGCCCTTCGTGACATCAGCAGGTACCGACCCTGTGTCTCTGCCTTCCACACAGGGTCAGGTGACCTACCTCCACCACTCAGGGCAGTGCTTGAGGTGGGGGAAACCCATGATAACTCCTGGCAGCCTGCCCTTACCAGGGCTTATACCAGGAGGAGGGCAGATATATAGCCCCATTTTTTTACCAGGGCTACATTAATATACATGTGTTTCATAGTGTAGATATGCAGTGGGTCTCCGGAGTTGACCCGTGTTGGTTTTATGTCTGGGGACCCCCTGCTTCCCGAGATACAGGCACCTTTATGGGGTGCCGGTATCCCCTGCAGTTTCAAGCTTCCGCGTCACGTGACCGGGACATTTAAATTCTGCAGGGGATACCGGCACCCCATAACAGGGCCTGTATGTCCTGAAGTAGGGGGTCCTCGGACCTGAAACCAATGCGGTTCAGCTCCGGAGACCCCCTGCTCATGTACACTATTATTAAAATGATTTTAATTAGTGTACGATCGCCTGTAACAGCCTTGCATGGAGATGGCAAATCTCCAAGCAAATGTTACATGCGGCTTTTTTTTCTGTCAGCTAGCGTATGTGAAGTTTAAGAACGCTAGCAGGGGGGAAAAAAGCAACACGTACGCTGTGGGTGTTTTGAGCAAGTACGTTAAAAAATGGGCTCAAGGCCTTAGTGAATCGCGTCCCCGGCCTCACTTTTTAACGGACGTGCTTTTTTTGAACATCAGAACGCAAACCCATTGAGCTTAGTGCATAGCCCCCAGTGCCTTTACTCACTGAGCCGCACCTTCAACACTGTTCCTACCATATGTAATGCTTATTTCATACTGTAGTTAAGATTATAATAATTGAGCTGTTCAATTGACAGAATATTCACTGAATATTTAGGGTGACCATACGTCCTGAATTGTCATTAAACGCCCCCGGTGTAATGACAATTTTCTCAAAATTGTTTTGGGTTTTTAGCTTCTCGCTGTTTTGGACTCACCTAAAATCCTTTAACCGTAAGAATAGACACTGCGTGTTTTTATGTGATTGATCATATCAAAGAGTAAACCTTTTAAATATACTGGTAAACTCTAATTAAACGATTTATTAATATAAACCAAACCGTCATTTTGCTTCACTCGAGAGTTTGTGTTATGTTATAGTAGGTAACTGAAATAAATCACTAACAGAGCACAATAATAATAATAATAATAATAATGACTTTATTTCATATAATGCTTTTCTCTCAATGGTACTTAAAGCGCTTCCCAATTACAATGTAGTGTGCGGTACCCAGCACGTAGGAATTTTTACAGACACAGCATAAATGGGGACGCTATGAGACCAATGCCATTCTAATAATAATAATAATAACTATGATTATTATGCTATTAGACAAAGACCATTATAATATTTCTTTTTAAGCGATGTCATCTGTTTTACCAATCTTTTTTTTTTAATTGCGCCCCGTTTTCTGCTTTCAGAAATCCGGTCCCCTGTGCACACTGATTGTTCGCCACTTCGTTAGGACGGTTTCATTCATTTCAAGGTTACAGTGACGCGGAACGGGCAGGCCTTTTCTTTCTTTTAAACAAAATCCATAGCAGGCTTTCTATTTAAATTACAATGCATACATTATTAGATTTCCATATTTCTCCGAGATTGCAAACTGCTGGGCTGTTAGACAATAGAGAATGGGATGAGGATGACAATTGGAAAATAATGAATTTTGATCAGTCTTATTAATGCATCTAGGCCAGGGGTCCCCAACTCCAGTCCTCAAGGGCCACCAACACGTCAGGTTTTCAGAATGTCCCAGCTTTAGCACTGGTGGCTTAATCAGTGCTGGATGGAACAGTCTGAGTTAGTCTGGGGGTTTGCCTGTGTACAGTATGTTTCATGTGGCTGTACATAAGTAACACTTGGGATACGTTTATGGCGCTATATAAATAAAGACATACAATACAATACTTGTGATCTGTAACTTCCCTGACCTTGGAGCGCGTGAGGAAGCTCCCCATCCCTCCCCAGGTACACCTCCCCGTAAACATACATACAGTATAAATAAATACATAACACATATCGAAGGTCTGGAGTTACAACGCTCACGGCTTTTATTCAGACAGATAACGTACGCCGATAAGTGAGAATCCTGCCAGCGTGCTCCCCCCCCCCCCCCCCCCCCGGTAAAGGCCCAAAGCATGGTACACAACACCCACCAAGCCGGCCACCTCATCAACTCGGCTGGCCCAATTGTAACCTCCCTCAGGCTGAGATTGAGCCCGGGCTGTAATTCCACCTGATTTGTGCGTTACTGCCAACCTGCCCTATGAGCCAAAATCTTATCTTTACTTCCCCAGGCGCCCCGTTTTCTCCTTCTGGCTGAGATTGAACCCCGCTTTTACCTTGACCCCACCCCCAAAACCAAGAGGGGTATACGAACGCGCACGCTGGCCAAACACATTGAGACAATGTGTTTGATCGCGCTGATCACGCATGCGCGCTCGCTCTCAGCCTGGACGAGCCCCAACCAACCAGCAGCTCCAGACTTAGAACCTTCCTGGCAGGAAGCGGATCGCATTTCCCATCCCTGCCTAGGATTTTAACCCATCCGCCCCTCCCCCACATCACCCCTTGACGCTTTAAAGGGGAAGGAAAGGCAGAGCATGGCCTCCCCTGCCTCAGCCATCAAGGACAGAGGTGAGGGGGAGCCTAGCCCAGGCGGTCATGTGCTCCTTCACCAAAGACCTGAGAAAGATCTGTCTGGCACTGGCCAGTCAGCTGATCCACGGTGTCTCTTATTAGCAATTCTCTGGCAATCATTTGTTATCTTCTATCGGCACTTCTGCTTGTTAGCTTCCTCTGATCAGTTCACACTGATATTCAGTGTGTTTCCCTGTTTTGGAGTCAGTCTCACTGATATGTCTCAGAGACATCAATGCATAGAAATCAGCATTTTTTATTTTGGCCCACTCAACAGCTGGTTAACACCCAGCATACAAATTTTCCTTATTTGTATGCTATAAAAAATCCTTTTTATCAAATAAAGCTAACATATATGACAGCTCTGTACAAATCCCTCCAGTGAAACAGTCGCCCATTATTGCTACTGTTCAATACAGGAAGATACGTCATGTCTGGGAAGGGATTTTGAGCCTCTACACTGTAAGTGACCACTTAATGTGATTGGGGACATTCATATTTTGGGATCCTTTTCCCGTCTACTGCAAATATGTTAGCCTCCAAAGACCAATATCAATTGGGTAAAGAGGTTCAGGACCAAAAAATGCCATTTGTAATGTAAAAGTACAATTTTTGTAGCAGTGGGACTCTTTTGGACTATACATGGAAAAGTACGAATTTTTATCAACGAGATTACATTGAAGTCTATGGGGCTCTGAAAACACTGATTACGCAGTCTGCATGGGAAATCCCCATTGAAGTGAATGGGGCTCTCTGTGCAGACCGCGCAGATCGGCGCTTTTGGAGCTTTTAGAATAAGCCCATATGAGAGCATGATGTTAAAAATCAGTACGACTGACTCCAAGACAGTTGACATGTCTAATACTATACCTAAAAGGCAGGCAGCCTTTCTGCTAATATGGAATTAGCCCTCCAGGGAAAATGTATTTATTGTTAAAAAATAAAAATAAAGTTGTAACCTCTCACGGGAATCCCCCACAGTTTCGGGGAATTCACATAATCACATCCAGGAATAATTGGCACGAGTCCTGAAAACAGAGAGCCGTCTGGTGCAGGGTTTCAGCTGCACTCTCCTGTTTCCATCTAAACCCATTAAACACAACAAACGCGTGACCATTTCTTGGTTATCCTCTTGTGTACAAGATGCAAACTGAACGTGAAAGCTTCCTGGCGAGAATGCAATGGTCTCCTTTGCTCGCATGTAACCAGGTAATGACATTCTAGCTATGTGACCCTTCAACCTAGGGCCGTCTGTTTAGGACATCCAGAACACTATTTAAAACTCTAGTGGCCGTATTGATCTTGGAATGTATGTTTGTTGTTGGTTGTGATAACGTTTTAATGGACCCACAAGAGAGATCTTCATAGAGAATAGTGTACAGAGGTTTTAAACCTTTACAAGTGCCTTCGTATGTATTCATGGATGGGGGTTGTGTGGTTCCACATTGTCCATGTCTCCATCACCACTGTGGCTTCTAAGGGGGTTTAATATACATTGTTGTCCCCTTTTCTCTTTACATTTGAAAATAGGTTGACTGCAGAAATACTGCAAGTAACTGAAAGATTATCACGTGCGCCTGAACTTTGACAGGAAACAGTTTTATTCCTCAGGGTGATTACCTAGCAGCAGTTGGTGGGGAGTAGCAGCCAACACGAAAAATACAACTCACAGCCAAAGTAAAACACTGCAGAGAGTCCACAGGTCCCTGTGGTCATGTGACAAATCACATGCACATTGCCTGTGATCATGTGACCAGGAGAACGCCCAATCACGTACACATTGCCTCTGATCAGGTGACGAGGGGAGTGACACACACAGACAGTGACACACACAATGCTGTCGTTGGAGCCAGGGCTGAGTATTATGAGAATACTCACAGCTGTCAGCAAGCCGTGGGATAGGGCTGCTTGAAAAGAGAGGGGGAGATCAGGGTGGATGGAGAGGGACCCTTGCATTTTCCAGAGGCCGAGTCAGAAACGGAAACAAGGTCTTGCCTGGCTTCTGTCTCTGGTTCGGGCACATTGAGTCAAACTGGAGTTCAGGGGGGCTTGGATTTTGCCCTCTCCATCCATCCCCCAAACTGGCCAATTTCTAAAATAAATAATAAGTCATATTTCATGCAAATATATACGAACTTCATTTCTTACAGTTTGGAAACGATTATGGAGCAGCAGGGAACATTTACCCCCCATTCACCGTGCGAATATAAAACTCAGAGAGAACATAGAGAACGTGGCAACGTTTGCTAAAACCCAACACCACAATCTCACTCAGTGACTAAAACGTCTCCAATAAATCATGCACAAGTTAGTCAGCCAGAGCTGGGTTTCATCAAACTTTCATGAATGGGAATTTGAGAGACGTAGCAGCTTTTATCAAACAAATTAGCACAAAGTTTAATTTTGCTAATTTGTCACTCCACGCATCTGCAAAATGGAACGGAACCAGGAATTCTACACACATAGAAACAAGATGGATGATACACCATATATATATATATATATATATATATACACCCCCCCCCCCCCCACACACACACACATTTCAGTGATAATCAGTGTTAAATATGGGGAAAACGTGCATTACCATAATCCATTTGCCTGATGTATTAACCTCTCCTCAAAATATCTGTGTATTTTATATTTAGCTGCCCAGTAATTCTCCAGAATAAACTACATGTTAAACAGCAACTGGAACTATAATGGTATCATAATAAAACGGCCTTCCACTAATTAGGGAGTTAATTTCTGATTACTTTTTGCTGTGAAAGGTTAAGTAGACTTTGATGGGGTTTGAAATGTTGGCTCTCAAGGTCATTCTGTGAGAAACAGGGTTGCAATAATCAGCTGATCGTCCAGATTTACCCCTGAAGAGGACAATTAGATGACTATATGCTGATTTCTCTCCTTGATTGCTAATTTGCTAATATATCTAAGCTTCTCCATCAAGATCATTTCACTAGATACTTCCTATAGGTCTAGATACGATGTTTTATTAAGCATAATTTTAAATATTATTAATATTTTATAGATAGATGTACACAAAAAAAGAAACAAGCGCAACGTCTTCCTTATGTTATTAATAAAAAAAATTGAATTAACTAGTACTCCCCCTGTCTAATATAATTCAGATACATGTGATATGATCCTGCATTTATACCGCAAGATGCAACTATACACAAACCAAACTGGATCAGTACTCAAAAAGTAAATCAAAGAAAAATGAAGGACTTACGTTTTGCTTGTAGTTCTTGGGTTATTAATATAAATATATCAGTGTGCAAAAATATAATAATAATAAGAATAATAAGAAAAAACACAGAGTACCAAAGGTTGGTAAAAATGTAATGAGCAGTACATGTAAGAATAAGTAGAAACTTACATATAATGTAGCTGCAGTTCAGCAGATAGAAATAGACTGTGTCCTTTTGGCAAATATCGAGTCCAGATGGAGATGAGCAGGATGGGTGTTTAGTATAGGACCGAAAATCCCGCGCGCTGGGATTGGCTTCCGGGTTCAAAGGTCCCTCATGCACTACATACGTGCATGTCTCACTCACTCACTGGTCACACCGATCCAGGAGATCTTAATGCGCAAACACACGGGGCACAGAACAAGAGAGCTGCAACTGCAACGTGTTTCACACGTTACAGTGCTTCATCACACCGCTGACCATACCATTGTTACAGTATTGTCAGTGTTTAAAAACCGTTTGTTTTGGGAACTCCTGTTTTCAAGTCTTGATAACTCAGATTGAAGTACATGTCCAAGGTCAGAGAGGCAAGGGCGGTGTGTATCTAATATGGTGTCATCTGCATACATGTGTATTGAAGCTCCCTTACAAGCTGTAGGAAGATCATTGATGAACACAGTAGAGTAGGGGCCTCAGAACAGAGCCTTGCGGGACACCAAGGTGACATCCAGGGAGTTGGTGTTAGAGCCTGAGATAGACACATATTGGGATCTACCTGATAGGTAGGAGTGAAACCGGTTTAAGTCTAAGCATTACTTAAACACAGTACATATAATGCCTACAGAATAATTATACAAAGTTAAAAATAAAATGTGCCTCTAAATACACTACAGATATTTTATACATGAAATATAAAAATATTTAATTTTAATATTACATATGTAGCCAGGACTAGTTCTTGGCTACCAGTCTGCCCTCACTGGCAGTAAGCCCTGGTAAGAGCAGGCCGGCCAGTACTTATCATGAGTTTTCCCCACTCCCTGCAGTACCCTTGAGTGACAGGGGGAGGAGGTGGAACCATCACCTGAGTATACCTAATCGTGAGTCAGACCTGGTACCCTCCTCCTGGCTGTACTGAAGGGGGATTGCCGCCCAAATTCAGTAGTGCCTCTCCCCACTTGAGAGAGGCGGGTCACACAGCAGAGTGCCTGAGTATTGGGCTTCTCTGCTCCTCTTCCCCTCGGGGGAGAGTGAGTGTGGACCTTTCCTCTGCCTCTGCTAGAGGGGCAGGGAAGTGCAAGGACAGCTGTGGGGGCCCTTGACCTGTAGTGGATGTCCAGGGACCATCTTACAGCTGATAGACTACCAGAGACCTCATAGGGCAGAGGCCTGCTGTAACTGCATTGTACTGAACAGAATAAAGCAATTCCTCTTTTATATACCTCCTGCCTGGTGTGTGATCTTACTTGGGATGGAGAGGGAGTATTTCTACCGTAGGAGATCTCCTCCATACATCTGGAGCATGCGGCAGATGGATGCACTGCACTGCTAGAGAACCATGTGGGGTATGTACCCCAGAAACCTGTCCTGTGTCCCCACAACCATCCGTGGATGACTCAGTCCTCCTGCTTACCAACAGGTAGCATGCACCACACAAGCTGACTCTCCCATAGGGTGGGGGAAACACCGTTACATTTGGAGGCGCTGCTGAGATAGATTTAGCCATATTATAGTATGAAAGCTTGTACAATATTTCAGGCTAAAGTGTGAAAGGTGAAACACAATTGTGAAATATACTGGACACCTAACAAGCTCCTATTGAACCCCCAAAATAACCACAACATATATATAAGCATATGAGTGTCACAAAGGAGTGCTACTGAGCATGGCAATATATATTTAAAACCAGAGACAGAACATAAAGCACAGACAAAGCTCAGTTTTAGCACATCCAGTGAAACTCATACACGGTACAGTGCCTAAATATATATGTATAAATATCTATTAAGTAAAATGGTCTTTTAGTTTGACATTTTTGGCCAAAAATGTTGTAAGCCCCATAGCCAACTTCACGGCAGACCACAATTCAGGGGTCCTTAACGCTAATATAAATTCTTAATAACCTGTGTAATAACAGGAAGAATGATTTATAGTAAATCTGTCAAAAAATTACTAATATTGACAGATTTACTATAAATCATTCTTCCTGTTATTACACAGGTTATTAAGAATTTATATTAGCGTTAGGGACCCCTGAATTGTGGTCTGCCGTGAAGTTGGCTCAGGGGCTTACAACAATTTTGGCCAAAAATGTCAAACTAAAAGACCATTTTACTTAATAGATATTTATACATATATATTTAGGCACTGTACCGTGTATGAGTTTCACTGGATGTGCTAAAACTGAGCTTTGTCTGTGTTTTATGTTCTGTCTCTGGTTTTAAATAAAGTGGGAAAGGTACTTGTTGCCGACATGCAAATGAGGCCAGTATGGAAACTAAGGACTCAACCACCAAATAAGGAACGTACCAAAAGGCAATGGTCCTCATTCTTCGGAGGCTAGATTGTATGCTTGACAGCATTAAAGAAGACGGCATGAAGGCTGAGGGTGCTAAGAATCCCCGGAGGTTAAACATAAGCTGTCATTCACACCTAAACCTGGCCGAACTCTCCCCATTGAAGCAACACTGCAAGAACTGGAAGACGTACTTGAAAAGATGAAATTGGATATTGTTGGCCTTAGTGAAGTTAGAAGAAAAAATGAAGACCTCAATGAGCTTAAAAGCAAACACCTATTCTATGACAGAGCTATAAATAATGGAAAAATAAGTGGACTAGGCCAGCATTGTAATTCAATTGGCAAAGAGATACAGGCTTCAAATAATCCAGGTGTGTGTTCCAACATCAGGTCATACAGAAAATTAAGAGGAAGACTTCTACCGTCTAATTAACCAATTTAACAATTTAGGAAATATTCTCCTGAAGATCGTCATAGGATATTTCAATGCAAAGATTGCTGCCCATAAGACAGACAAAGTATAAGTTGTTACGTATGGTTATGGTAACAGGAATGAACCTGGTGACAGCCTTGGTAGAATTTGCAGAATGTGAAAACTTCTACATCATGAATTCACTCTTCAAGAAGAATCCAAATACAAAATGGACATAAAAACACAAAAACAAATCTAACTAAAACCTCAATAAAGCGCTAGACCTAAATTTTGCAATAAAAATAAAAATATTACAAACTAAGATAATGAATAGTGATTAACAAACTATGATGTATAAATCCAAGAGTGCTACCAGAAATTAACCCCCCAATCACCCAACTAAGGATAATTGGACAGGGTAAACCAGCCCAGGGGATAACAGTTACAAATTGTCTCCTATAACTAGTTAAATAGAAACATACAATTACAAAAAGACATCCCCGGCGCTAGTACCTTACAAACGCAATGAATATTGCACTATTTGACAAAAATAGTCCACCATAAATGTCCACAAATAAGTGTCAATTTGAAATGCTGCCAATCCTGGGTCTTTGCTGGTTAAAGATCCTCTTATTCAGAAAGGTCAATCCTAGTGCGAAGCATACAAAGACAAAACTTCATAGTGTAGTATGTAATGTCCAACAAAAAAGATGCTTAATACACTGTAAAAATGCCTACTTACAAGATACACCTGTATCTGACTCGGCTGATAGAAGCTGTGCTTTAGCCCACGTCTCTCACCGCTCCACGAACCCCACGTGTTGCTGTGTACTGAACTCCATCGCTGTGCTCCCGCACTCAGCTCCAATCAGTGTCCCCAGAATAAACAGAAGGGGAAGATAGTGCAAATCTACGAGGCTTTAATTAAAATACAACAATACACAACCAGGATACAATGTAAGTGTATCTTTGTATATTGTTGTATTTTAATTAAAGCCTCGTAGATTTGCACTGTCTTCCCTTTCTGTTTATTCTGGGGACACAGATTGGAGCTGATTGCGGATTTGGAAAGAATAAAACTGATTTAATAGAAGAAAACAATCAACATCAATAACCTCAAGAATAACTGCACAGAATTAAAGCTACTGTAGAATTAAAACAATCACTTCAGGTTGCTCAGAAGGCATGGGGACAATTTAACAAATGACTATGAAGAAGTTTTGAAGATTGTAGTTGTACGTGCTTTAAGAAATAGAGGAATCGCTAACAAAAAGCAGGATACGAAAATATATGATGAGAGAAAACAATTAATGAGGAAACGACTGTGGCTACCCAAGCCCTCAACGGGGACCTCGATAAACACATTGTCACCCAACAAACACCCTAAAGAAGGGGATTACTTATATGGCCGGGAGAAGACGATGAGTCAACATCTGGAAAAATAAAGAGGAAATTAAAAGTAAGAAGATATATTTAAAGCAACAAAGAAGAACAACTCGCCGGAAGCTGCCGTTCTATCAATGGAGGATCCATTGCTTCCAGATTTGATTTATTGTTCCTGTTTGATATATTTTTTTGTTTATTTTTTTGCAATGGGGCAAGGATTCATTTTTCATGTTTTTTGGATTTTAATTTGTATTGGCCATCTGGCTACGAGTTTTTATGATTTGGCATCAGCCCTTTATTGGAATTATCTGTTGGTGCCCCTGAGAATAAAGACGATGATCTTTATCCAGGCAAGGGCAAGTAATACCTTTTATTTATTTGTTTAGGGTGTTCATTGATGGCCAATGTGGATATCTAGGCCCCTGTTGATGGCTTAGGTAGCCACAGGGACAATCAAAGGATTAAAAGGCTAGAGTTTGATTATGTTATTATTTTATTGTAATGTATATTTTAGTAAATGTATTTTTTCAATGCTTTTCTATGGGCAATATCCCTATTAGGGCTACTGCCCATTACTGTGTGTGTGTGTGGGGGGGGATTGTTTTGTTGGTGATAGGGGGCATGGGAGAGGGGTTACTTGTCCCAGGGAGGTTGATTAGGCCTCCCAGGGGGGTGGCGTGAAGGGTTAACTTTACTACCCACTAAGGTGACCGAGGGGTTTAGGTAGTGTAGTTATATGTTTATATTAACCCCTTTGTAGGCCTTTTTGGTTAGCTAGTCATGGAAACCCATGACTAGTTGACCCGTGGACTACTAAGTGTTCAATACTGTCATGTATTTTAATGACTATTTTATCATCTATTTCAGGTTGGCTTAGCTCATCTTGTCTATATTTATATTGGCCAATATATTGGCCAATATATACATAGGAAAGACAGGGCTAATGCCAGCCTGGACTAAATGATTATATATATACACACACACACACACATATACATATATATATATATACATATATATATATATATATATATATATATATATATATATATATATACATATATATCTACTATATATTTCTGAAAGTGTCCTATGTGTCCGGGTCTGTATGTGTCTCCCTGTGTCCCTCCCTGTGTCCCTAGCGGCAATCTCATTGGCTCCCTTGGCCCGCCCCCGCACACCTCTCATTGGCCGGACACACACATACACTCACACAGAGATACACACAGGCAGGACACTGAGACACACACACACTGAGACACACACAGATACACACACACACACACACACACACACACACACACACACAGATACACAGACAGGACACACATATACAGACAGGACACACACACACACGGACGGAGACACACACAGGCAGGACACTGAGACACACACAAAGATACACACACACAGATACACACACACACACACACACACACACACACACACTGAGATCACAGACCAGGACACAGATAGACAGACAGGACACACACACACACACACGGAGATACACACAGGCAGGACACTGAGACACACACAAAGATACACACACACTGAGACACACACAGATACACACACACACACACACACACACACACACACACACTGAGATACACAGACAGTACACAGACAGGACACACACACACACACCACCCCCCCCCCCTATCACGTGCGCCGCCCTGCACCGGCTCCAGACGGAGGGGAAGCGCGGCCCTCCTACCCCAGCCGCTCCCTTACCTACCCGGCGCTACCTCCCCCTCAGGTAAGGCACAGCACTGCCAGTAACTCTCCTATTTCAGGCGCGGAGCCTCGCGCCTCAGGCCCACACAGGAACACACAGGCCCCACACAGGCCCCACACAGGGCGCTTCCTGCCGCCGCCTGAGCACGCCTCACTCAGCCGGGTGGCACATCGGGGGAAAGCGGGCGCCGGGAGGGGGGGGGGGAGCACGAGTCACGAGAAACGGGGAGGGGGGGGCGAGTCACCTACGCACCGACATCACTGACACACCGCCTCACACCCTAGCAGGACCCCCACTCACAGACAGCACTCACCAATTCGCCACCCCGCGCCGCCTCACAGCCCTAGAGTACCCCCACTCACAGACAGCACTCACAACCCACGCGCCACCCGCCGCCTCACACCCTAGCAGGACACACGCCTCACATTTTTACATCTGTTATGTCACCAAAATATACATTGTACTGTGGTGTGTTTACAATAAACCATTTTTAAACAACATCGTATTACATTTTATTCCATCTTTCTTTTCAACATTATTATCCAACCTTTACAACAAATACTCACCTATTGTTCCACAATTTATAAATAATACTACCTATTACGCATTTACATCCCGGGCAACGCCGGGTCTCTCAGCTAGTATATATATATATATTTTTTTTTTAAACAGGTTTGAAGCAGGGGGTCTCTGGAGCTGAAATGAGCGTTCGTGGGCGGGCCATTTGGTGGCGATTTTGGCGCGAATTGGGGCTGCTCTAAAAGGTATTTAAATACCAATGTTTGTGGGGACATATTACTCCTTGAAAAAGGGCAGGATTGCCCGAAACGCGTAGGAGGGTACCTACCTCCGTTTTTTTAAACTATGGAACAATAAAGTACTTGATATATTTTTATTAGTTTTTGGTGTGGAACCCACTCTGTTCAGGGCTGTGCGTTGGAGTATTTTCCCTTGGATTCAAACCTACCAGCATTTTTTGCCCATCTCTACTTAGGAGACATGATTGGATAAGGTTTCACTGGGGTTTAGTTTGCTTCCTCAGGATAAATATAATGTAAATACAAATATAGGATAAGTATCTGTTGTCTAAATTTAACATTTTAAACGCGATGAACATGTCTTTTTTGCCAACCTCATTTACTATGTAACTATGATGGGGATCATTACAATATTATACTATGTATAATGAATAGGGATTCACTGCAGGGTGCAGGCTGCAACAAGCATTCAATGGGTATTGGGGTACATTATTACTACCGTCTCTCTCCCTCCCTCCCTAGATGGAAATTGAGGCAGGGGAAGAGAGGTGAATATATATAGGGGACGGGTAAACACAGGGAGATCCGAGCTGGAATCCAAAATGAGGTTTTGCTTTCAGTTTCGCTTCGGCTCCTTCATGTAAATCCTGCCTCGTGCTTCGGATTAAGCCAAAACAGCTACTGTATAGTCCCGGTGCTCGGGTCAAAAGCGAGGTGTCATGAGGTGCTTCCATCTCCAAAACATTGCTCTAATACACCCTTCCCACCAAAACTATTGTTCATGCACTTATAATATCTCAACTGGGCTACGGTACCCTGCTCCTTCTTCTTTACCCCACACTCTCAAACCGCCCCCCACCATTCACACATTTAACAGTTCCCCCCAAACTCCCCTCTTTAAAGAGGACTATCCATCCTCCTCCTAACAATTATACGGCTAATGCCATGCCGTATACCCTCACCTATCACTGTGTCATTACTCCCCCATATCTCTTAGATTGTAGGCTTCTTGGAGTAGGGACCGCATTACTTATTGTTTCATTATGCTTTAAGCTGCATGTATTTTTAAGTTGTGTTCTTGTCCCGTCGCCCACATTGTTCTGTGCTGCAGAATATATTGGCACCATATAAATAAAATATAAAAAAAATAGTATTATGAACAGTGATAGAAAAGGTGTCAAGAGGACCAGGCTTCGGTGGGAATTTAGGGAGCTCGGACATATTTGTGGTCATTTATCCAAGTCTCCGGGCTTCAAAACTGCGATAAAACTGTTGCAGATTTGCCAAAGAAGAAAATCCCATTGGTTTCAATAGGAATGTTTGTAAATTTAATGCATTGTTCTTGCCCCAGTTTCTCAGCCGAGTGACCATCAAGGACAATATTACTTAAATCCGGACTGGATAGCAGGTGTAATTGCCGGTGGAGAAATACATTTGCGTGTCACTCAGCACTAAAGTCATGGTAGTAATGGTAGTCACTGTGACACAAGTAAAGGCCCCTCTGTCTCATCTTAATATGCAGACGCTCTACAGTATGTCTGAGCCAGTCATGGATTTCCAATGTGCCTGGAGCGGCAGAGATAATTTCTCAACTCCAGATGCACTGGATTCATTAGCCAGGCTGCTTCTATGGTATATCAGAGCTGGGTCAGAGGGCTCAGGCAGACTGCAGGAGGAGGGTATAGGTGTCCTTCATGTCACTCCACAGGACTGCCTGTTTGTATCCTGACTTGCTAAGAGCCTGAGGACCTGGTTCCTGTAATATTACTGTGTGACTCCTGGGACTAGGAATAAAAGACTGTGACGCTAGCAGTATGGATATATTCTTCTAAAGGACCAAAGACTGCATTGTAATCCTGCAGTATCTCTGTACTATATGGACGTTTGATTGTTTCCCCTATTATGCTGTGAAAAGCGCTTTTGGTTTGAACCTGGTGTTCAGCATCATATTACCCTGCCACAGTCACCACTCGCCAAGAGAACGTGCTTAAAGAGAGAAAGGAGGAGAGGACCCAGAACCTTGACGTACCTACAGATATATCTTCAGGGGAGGGAAGAGGAGCTAGGTAGTGAAACAGAGAAATAATAATTCAGGGTTAAACTAAATGACCCTTTTTCAAGAGAATATATAAGTATTTTACTGTGTAATTTTGTCATATTGGATGTAGCATTGGGCTTCTCTGTCGCTTGTTGTATACATTTGCCACACTCAATAGCTCTCATTTTTGACACATATATATATACATTTTGTGGGGGCTCAGGGGTTCCCAAAAAGAGCTTACTGGGGTTCTGTGTGTTGTTTGTTAACTTATTTTCAGCTTTCTCGGCTGTTGGAGGTTAGTGGCCCTCCTTCCCAGGTTTTAAGCTCACCCCTCCCCACTTCCCAAGTCAGCAGGTCCCTTCCATTTTACTGGATATAGATCCAATGTTGGTCCTTCTCCCTCCTAATAGAGGTAAATGAGAATTGTAGTCCTAATAGAGGTATATTAGTATTTTATCTGGTAGTGTTAGGACTTGCGAACGGGTGTCTGTCTTGTCGTGGCTCACATGCTTACAATGCTTTGGCCAAAGGGTTAAACTAAATGACCCTTTTTCAAGAGTATATATAAGTATTTTACTGTGTATTTTTGTCATATTGGATGTAGCATTGGGCTTCTCTGTCGCTAGTTGTACCTACAGTTATATCTACAGGGGAGGGAAGAGGAGTTAGGTAGTGAAACAGTGAAAGAATAATGAGAAGGGCAAGCGGAAACCAGGAGAGTTCCCTGTCCTGTACAACACCAAGTAATTGGAAAATGTAAGGAGTGGAGGGACCAGCAGCATCAAAAGCATCAGATAGAGTGAGGAGAATGAGAAGGGAGGCATGACCTTGGGATGTACATAGTCTGGAATTGGTTGTATACCTTTGTACAAGCAGTTTCAGTATAGTGGAAGGTATGAAAGCCTAATTGCAGAGTATCCACGAGAGAAAGAGTGTGAATTTAGGAAGTGTAGAATGCGAGCGCTCGGAGTGCAATACATGTTAAAGGGATTCCGACGTTTCAATGACAAGTGCTCAGTTAAAAATGAATTCTTAGAAATGTCCATTTTTAAGAGCCCCCACAATAATGCATCAATATTTCTCCAAACCGAAAGTTGGCTTCATGATTGGAGTGGAGTATTTAATGAAGGTAAGAAATAAAAACAAAAAAAAAATGTTGATGTGAGCCACCAAAACGTGGTTGAATGGATATTGGCCTACGTAGCGACAAGGAGGAAAAAGCACTGAATGATGGGATACAAGTCCCTAAGGATAGGAATATTCCTTCTAAGGGTCCTGATGGGAAGGAGGCAAATTCAAATGCAAGGCAGGGGACTACCATGCAGACAAATACAAATGGTAACAAGTCTAGTACCTCCCTATGTAGTAGTGAGATCTATCAGGGAAGAATGTATATGCGACAGTATTATTTGACACTCATTGTCTAAAGTGAAGATCTCGTTGTATTTGGAACCTAATCAACGAAATGAATAAAGCACTGGTTTGTATCAATAAACTTCCTGGCGTCCTTCATTACCACCTCTTAGCACAGGGGTGCGCAAACTGAGGGGGGGGGGGTCGCGGCACTTACAGAGGCGGCGCGCTTCCCCACAACATTTAAATAAAATACCGGGGGAGCGCGGGAGGCCTCTATATGTTTCTTACCTTCTCTCTGGTGGCTTCTGGCGACGCGTCTCCATGACAACGTGGTGTCATATGATGCCACGGGGTCAAATGGCAATGCGCTGTCACATGACGTTGTGACGTCAAAGGACGCCGCCGATGCTGGAGAAAAGGTAAGGGAGCGGGGTGGCGCAAGCAAAGGGAGAGAGCAGGCAGGGGGGGGAGGCTCAAACAAAAATGTCTGGGCACCCCATGTCTTAGCATACACACCGAGCCTGAATGGGTCCAGCATCCTGAGAAAGGTAATGAGAGACTGAGCCCCACTGCCTGCCACTGTGTGAATAAATCATCGCCATGTGGCTCTCCTTTCCCGCCGGGTGAGGAGCGGTAACATGTGGGCAGATATATTGGACCCTATGTGTCTTTGCACTTTTAAAGAAAGAATATTTGTCAGTTGTGGAAGGGATTAAAAGAAGACATCAGGTCATGTGAGAAGGAGCGGCTCAGTGAGTAATGACACTGACTGGCACTGAGAGTTTGGAGCAGGGGAACCTGGTTCAATTCCCGGTGTCGGCTCCTTGTGACCTTGGGCAAGTCACTTTATCTCCCTGTGCCTCAGGCACCAAAAACATAGATTGTAAGCTCCACGGGGCAGGGACTGTGCCTGCAAAATGTCTCTGTAAAGCGCTGCTTACAACTAGCAGTGCTATACAAGAACATGCTATTATTATTATTATGTGATGAAACCATGATTAAGTCAATAGAAACCTATCATTTCATAGAGAACCGTACACGATCTATAGTATGAGACAGCGAAGGAGCGTTGCACCAATCTGTCTCACCCTTCCATGCCAGGAGAAACGTGCCATCTCCCCCTTCTCACCGGGGACTCTTCCCGGCTCAGCCTGCGATGTAACACATTTTCTTCCATTTGCGGGGACATGAATTCTCATAATGAAATACAGATTCAGATGTAAAGGGCTTAACCAGCTGTGAAACAAATTGGTTACAAGCCTGGAACAATGTCACTCTCTTTACCACAACGCTACAATTATATCTCCGCAGCCTACACAAGATAAAAACGCTCCACTGGGGGTAGATTTCTACCTACAACCAAACATCAGCTCATAGCAGTAATATGATTAACCCTTTCAGGGGTCTGGATGCCCTTGTTGCAGTCAATGGGTTAATACTGTAGGCTCTAGTGGATTCCTTTAAAAAAAAAAAAAGTATTAAAATATTATTTTGGTTACTTTTAATGTTCCCATGGTAACCCACAATTTTTTTTAAAGTGTTCCTTAATCTTTATTGTATCTTTTTTTTTTCTTACTTACAATACCTTCATAGTTTTGTAACTTACAACAAATCTCCTTTTCGTGTGTTTGGAAAGTAATTATGATGCGCGTCATTAGCCCACAAAAATCAAGGATGTGGGACAATAATTTATTTATAAGAAGGAGACTTATTAATTTATATTTCACAGGGCACAAAGGGGGGGGGGCATTTTCACGTTAAAATAATTTTAAGTAAGCTATTGTTGGTGGAAATGTGTAGTAGGAGGTGTGTGGGGTCTATATATATATCGCTCTCTATCATCTCTCTCGTCTCCATCTCTCTCTCGCTCTCGGTCTCCTCTCTCTCTCGCTCCCCTGACCCAAAAATCAATAGATGATAACCGTTCTGTGGGGGTTAAACGAGAAGTGCTTTTAGGTATTTTGTCTTAAATGGGACTTCGGTGCCTCAACCCCGGCCCTCTGCGCCACACTTCCGTCATGCTCTACCTCCATGTCGAGATACACTGATCTCTTCGGTTCCCGATGTTACAATGAATGAAAGCAGCAAAAAGGTAACTAAAAACAGTTCTCTTCCGAATGTTATCTGTGCTTTGTCCTTCCCCCGTGTGGATGTTGTTTTATAGGCTAGAGTGTCAAAAGGTTCCTGAAAGCAGTGATGTAGAGTGTGTGTGTGTGTGTGTATCTGTGTGTGAAATAAATGAATGGGACCCACAGTATATACAGTGCTTTACAAAGGGTGGTGTGGAGTGGGAGTGGATATGTGTGTGGGATGGGAAATGTGAGAGATGTAGCACAACTAAAAGGTGTGTGTGGATACTATGTGGTCCCTATTGGTGTATAGGGATGGAAAAACAAGGAGTATTAGTATGTGTAAAAGACAGCTGTGTGTGCATACATATAGCACAGCATGTACAGACATGGCCTTTAGCGCTCATGGGAAGAGAATTCACTTGTGTCAGTAATTTCGATCTCTGTTTAGGCCACCGCTAAGTGTCCCGAACAGTTGCATAAATTTGTATTCATGCAACCGTCTCTCTTTCGGGATACAGTGGTCTGATAAGCTCAGCAATTGTCTGCCGCAGCCAGTAAGGTGCTTATTTTCAGGGGGAGGTAGCAAGGCGGCACTGAGAACAGAGGCTGGGTATGACTCCCGTAGGCGCTATTCTAACTGTTAGTTTGTTATTCCTGCTCACTTTGCCTCAGCCTCCCCAGCACGGATTGGCCAACACAGGCGAGCTCTCGCACTGTGATTGGCCCGACACACAGCATTCAAGCTGTGATTGGTTGCTGCCGCGTTCTCCTTGATTTCCTATGGAGACAAGGAAACTATGAAAGGCAGAACCGATTTGGGCTCCACAGCTCATTCAAGGACTGGTGTGGAAGCGAACTAAGTGGTGTGCTCCGATGCTGTGCCAGGGACACCTAAAAACAAGGCTGCACACTGTTTTAAAGTGGGACATTTAAACTTGCTTACCTGGATCTTACATCCACCGGTGCCTCAAGACTCTGGACCCCTATAGACAGTGAAGCTGCCCCGGGTAAGCCATTTCATTGGCGACGGGCACCTAGGACAACTAGGATTTCCCCTGTACTCCCCTGGTTTTGTGAGTATAGCTCTGCTTATTGATTCGTGTTGTATTTGCTTGCCCCAGCCAGAGTAAATACTCTTTATATGATCTCTGTGTCCGGTCTGGTGCTTGAACCTGTGAAAGAGTTCTGGTCTCCCATGACAGGGGCAACTAAACCTTGTCATCTAGTGACATTTCTTGAACTTGACATTGGCTTTTCATCTTCATTAGTATCCTCAACATCCAAACATCAACAGTCATAACCATCCCCTATGTTGTCTCTTGATTCCACAGGTGCTGCTGAGTCTCCCAGATGATGAAGAGAAATGCTCAGCCTCCCTTCCCAGCCTAACACTATTGGGCACACAACTGATAAACAGCCATCTGAAAGAGGAACGAAGTATGATGGTAGACACCCTGCTGCACAGCAGTTGAATAATGCTAAAGGTGCTATGGTAGCATTGTATCTGCCTTCGATATCTGCTACTAATTCAGTAGATTTCCACAGGTTACTGGAGATTATGTGCCCAAAACAAAAATGACATCTAGTCATCATTGTTGCACAAATGTGATTTAAAATCTATACATGGAGCTGCTGGACAAAGTCACCAAAGCCAAGAGGAATTCCATTGCACAAACAAGCCACTTAACCGCACATTGTAGTCGTAATGACAGTATGCTGGTGGTGGCCCCGGAGGTTCCTTTCTATGTCAAGCATAATGACAAGATAGATCATTTGTAGGCAGTGGCTGATTTCCCATTAGGCTCGGGTCTAGGGCGGCAACATTATGGAGCGGCAAAAATGTCTTCCCCCATATACTTTTGCCGCGCTCTCGGGCGTATCGGGCCTGTTGGGAAGTCACTTAGTTGTCACTTCTCAACTGCAGCGTCAAATGAAGCCACGGACGTCACCAACGTGACGTCACACAGCATCTCGTTGCCATGGCAACGTGACGACGCAGCGTCAGATGATGTCATGACGTCACGTTACCATGGCAAAGTGACCCGGGCGATGTCACGTTGGTGACGTTCGCGCCGTGATTTGACGCTGCTGTTCAGGAGGAGGGGGGCGGCAACAAGGAGGCGGCCACAAGAGCTTAGAGCCATGGGGCGGCAGATTTGAAACCCGCCGCTGTTTGCAGTTAAGGTGCTTTATGTATTTATGTATTACTGGTTTCACGAAGAAGCATACTGGTGTCAATCTCTTGGTAAAGTGAAGAATTGAATTGCAAAAATGGCCTCACCCATGGTTTCAGATAGTGGACGCCACATTGTGGCTTGGGGGACTTTTCGCATGCTCCTTCTTTTGCACACACCATCAACTTTTTTCTCTGAAACATATAGGATAGTACATCATGCTGGCTGGTGCATGTACACCTCTGTACATGTTCTGCTTTCGGCAACGGTTGCAATACATGTAGAATCTCATCTCACCACGTGATGCAAGAGGTTATAACCAGGTGGAATTTCACCCTCTGCTTCAGTGACCACAGGAACAGCAACAAGCTACACAGGTTCCCATTCGATATGAAAAGGAGGGCGGTTTTTTTTCAGTACATTGTAAAATTATCTCAGTTTTGTGGGAATGACAAAAAATTATCTCACTTTTGTGGGAATGACTAAAATCATTTGAAATAGCAACATGGGGGTGAGTTCTGACACTACCAGCATGAGTCAGTACTCCAACAACTCGTTACATTTCCTGAAAAGCAGATGGAGAAGCAGAAGGACAATTAAAAAATAAATAAGATTTTCGATATTTTGGACTTGCCCAAAACTTGACTTCTGGCAGTGTTTTCCAAACATCTCCTCGTGACTCCCGGCCACACCAGGTTTTGGGAATAACCAATGCCCTTGTATCCAGGTGAAAGCACTTTTATTTTGCATATTAATAGAATGATGGGTGGTTGTCTCATAAACCTGGTGCGCCCGTGGGTCACGATGGGAGGTTTGGAAAACACAGGCTTAAGGAATACCCCAGGAAGTCTACCATATTAAAGTCTGAATACAAAACTAACTAAAAAAAACTCTCTACCAGCACTTGATCCAAGTGATAGACTAATTGGTGTGATAACAACAATTGAGTGATTACAATGTGATTACATATGCAGCCAAGGGGGCAATAAACAATGGATTGTTCAAATCCAATACCATACAGATACAAATACAAAAAATGTCCCCGGCGCAAAGTGTGGTGATGATAATTACAGTACAACAATCGAAAGACAGTCCCTGTTGAAAAGTCAGTCCTGGTGTAGATGATTCATCAACAATGTGAGGTAAGATTTTCCTCTAGGGCTGTTCCCTTTGTTGTCTGAATAACAGATAAAGAAAACACACCATTGCCATTATACAGACTCAATTGCCCCAACCTGAAGAGGAAAATCCCTACTTACACGGATATTTTCTTGTTCATTCGGAGAGAATCTGTTGTTTGGCTCTCTTCCTCCACCTTGATCTCCACGGGCCCCTACTGGGACGACGCAGACCGAGTTGAAGAGAGCCACCTTAGGAACCACGAGGGGCCCGTGGAGATCAAGGTGGAGGAGAAGAGCCAAAAGAACAGATTCTCTCCCCCCGAATGAACAAGAAAATATCCTGTAAGTAGGGATTTTCCTCTTCAGGTTGGGGCAATTGAGTCTGTATACTGCGCAATGGTGTGTTTCTTTATCTGTTATTGCAGACAACATAAGGGAACACCCTAGAGGAAAATCTACCTCACATTGTTGATGAATCATTCTACTACCAGACTACTTTTCAAACAGGACTGTCTTTCGATATGGTACTGTAATTATCATCACCACACTTTGCGCCGGGGACATTTTTTGTATTTGTATATTAAAGTCTGAGCAGTAAATCTTGGCAACCCTGTTCGATACACAATTTAAACCAAACTTGCCTTCTTTTCTTCCACCAGGTATAAATACCGCAAAGAACCCAGTGTATAGCAAGGGGTTAATCTGTTTTGCTTCTATGTGAACTTCCCCTTTTAAAATAAGTTTCTTCTACAAATTATATCTTTGGCATTATTTATAGAGACAGACGAATCCGCCCAAATCCCGTATTTTCTCGCATTTTCCCCCCCAAAATTCCGCGTCGTGGTGTAAAATCCCGCGGACGGATTTGTAGAATTCAGTCTGCGAATTCCGCAATCCGGTGGTAGATTCTTAAGAATCCGCGGATTGGGTTCTACAAATCCGTCCATGGGTTCCGGAATCCGCGGAGCGTATCGGTAATAATAATAAAAATCCGCAAAATGTTAATCGTCCTTTTTAAGATTGATCCGCTGAAATCCGCGGAACAAAGGAACTGTCCGATCCTCAGCGGAACCAAATCCGCCCCCAAAAATTCACCCATCTCTAATTATTTCTGTCTCCTCTCTCTACTTCAGGGAAAGCCCTATTTCAGGGTCTTGGATATGAGTAACAATAACACATACTTAGATAACGCGATGTTATGCTACAGTAATGGTATATTAAGTCCAACCCAATAAGATGTAGGCCGGATGTTGTTCTTGCATCTAATTAGCTTGGTGGACACCATGTGCTTACAAGCGGTATTTTTATTTGCAATCACTTTTGTTGCTCCCCCTAACTTATTTTGTGTCCGGTTGTAGCCACCACCCGCTTCACATTGCACAGTCAGTAACCAACTATATGCTGATGAAATCCCAAAGGGCCAAAGAGCTGCCTGTGCGTACTGTATGGTAACTGTCTCTGCACTTCTTTAACCCACGCTGTGCTGGGAAGCGGTGTAATACGGCAGGCAATAAGCTTACAGGGATACATGTTGAAATAGACCAGAAGTAAAAAGTGACACATTGTGAATGCTCATTTGCAGGATCCCTGGCTGCTGTGGACGCACTGTATGCTAAGAGATAATGGGGAAGTGCATGGTTGCAGACCTGTCTGAGATGTGTGACTATGATCACAAGTGATATTTTTATTTGCTGGATACCATGTTAACTCGGTAAATATAACGTCTGTTCCTGTTTTCCATAACGTCACATTAAGAGCCCTGATTTAGAAGGTAACTAAATCCATCTCCTCCCTGTACAGGTTACATGGGTTCTATCTCCTGGTTATATTATCGGTTCTGGGGACACCCTTTTTGCTGAGCAACATTGAAATAACCTTATTTGTTCCAAAAAAAAAAAAAAATCCTCTCCCAGCTAAAAACCTACATGTGACATTCTGCAAAGCAACACCCACCCAACAAAAGCCTCAATAAAGAGAAAGGATGAGCAGTCTGTCTGTGCTTCAAGAACTTAAACCGATTCTCTAAGCAACGAGGAGCAAAGTGAATGGAGCGAGATGTATTTAAAGATGCTTTCAATGAATGCTGTGTTGTTGTTACCTTAGGGTGGCATGGTTAGTGTATGTCAGTAGTATTTCGTAATTGTATGTCCCCTAAAATAAAAGCGATCTAATGCATTGTTAATGTTTCCACATGTCTACTACATGCTACTGAAGTTTTGCAAACTATTTACCTGTGCAGATATAAGTAGAGCGATATATGGAGTAATTATTAAGAGCACAAAGAAGGAGGTGTATCTCTCCACAGACAGAGTGTAGAAAACCCGAATGCATGCACTCTCTGATCTGCCTAGAATACAGGGGCTTATGCAGAGAGGTACTGCTTAAATTCGCCACAGGATTGGAATTTATAGTTGTGGTATGCAGGGAACTCCGGTAGCGCGGTGTGCAGGAAATGGCTAATTAGGCGAGTTTCACTTGGCGTGAAACTCGCCATTCTGAGCCGCGCGGTATTAGCCCATAATACAGCCAACTTTTGTTGGCTGGCAAAATTTCCACTAAACGCGCCATTTAGTAGCTCCGATTGGCGCGTTCATGCGCATCGGAGCTACTGGAATCTTGCGTTTTTTCGCAGTGGCGAGATCACGCTTCTCGCCACACGTCTGGCGAATTTGAATAGCCCCGCCAAATTCTCGCCACTATCTCTTTCAATGCAGACATTTTTGGCACAAACCTGCCGAATTTGACCTTAACGTGCCTCTCTGCATAAGCCCCACAGTATATAGTAGGATTGTGTACAGAGAGACTAGTTTGAGACAACAACACTACTATACAGTATGATACTGAATATAATAATACTGAGTGCCCCCAGGTAATAAACAGAATGCAGTCTTATTGGGGTAAAAACAAAACTTTAATGGTATAAATAAAATATTAAATAAATGGGGCCAATAAAAACACACCATATGCAGTACTGTATGGTAATAAAAGCCACCACTTTATATCAGGTTAATCTAGGCAGGTGTAGGTCAGGAAACTGACACACCTGAGGGAGCAGCTGAGTAAAGATTCACTCTCCCCTAAATAGTAGTATACTGTAGATAGGAGGGGGCAGTCCCAGGGGTGCGCAAACTTTTCCCCATGCGCACCCCTGCCTGCTCTCCTCAGCGCCTCACGCCCCCCCCTCCCACTCAGCCTTGGCGTCAAATGACACGCGGGGTCATGTGACATCATGTGACCCCGCAATGTAATTTGATGCCGGGTTACCATGACGACGCGTCGCTGGAAAGGAAGGTAATGTGTGTTATAGAGGCCTTGCGCGGTCCCCCGGTATTTAATTTAAATGCCTGGGAGGAGAGTGTGGGACCTCTATAACTGCCTGCCCCCCCTCCCGAGAATCTAGCACCCCCACCTCAGTTTGCGCCCCCCTGGTCTATACCATAGTCGGATAAGGATAAAGCCTGTTGGTGGACGAGAACTCAGGAGTGTAATGCTAAGGTTGCGCTGCCTTCCTCACAAAGGCTGTAATGTAATCAGACCTATCCTAAACAGAACAGAATGCCAGCACGTATTAAGTGCCTACTCTATAAGCAGACAATAACTGGATGGTCTGTGAGAAATTCGGACTTCGTTTAGTCAGGGCCCCTGTACTCTAAAGGTGCCTAATTAGAGGACAGATGCAGGTTCTCGCCTTAGGCGCTACCATAACCATCCTACTGGCGCTCAGGGGCAGTCACTGCACACTTCCTGACACCCGTTGGGTGCTTGTGAAAACTGGATGGCCCTCTGCTGACTCAAACTGAACAATTATACCTAAAGTTCTCTCCAGCCTAAAACCTCTCACCTCCTTTCCCCTCAATTTTCAACTAGCACTTTCTCTCTCCACTTGTAAGTCCCAACTGAAAACATACATCTCTGATAAAGCTTTTGAGTAGCTCCTTTGACTGATGCTATAGATCTCGTAGGCACTGACCATAACAACCTCCTACTGTCTCCATGTTCTCCCTACTTACTGTACCACTTAGGGACAGATGTTAACGACGTTCCTTTAACTTGCTAACCAAAATTACATTAGTCCTAACGCATAATGCACTAAGGAGTATAGAGTTAACCACTGAAATAAGGTAGCGATACTTTTCTACCAACGTTAGGGTAACGCACATGCAAATAAGATGCTAAGGACACGTTAGCCCAACATCACAGATCCGTTAAACGCCGTTAAGGTTAGCGAAGGGAAAGAACAGTAGATAAAGAGGTCCGCGTTAAACTTGCCGTTAATCACAAACTGTGAAGATTAGTGTTTCCAACATGGATGCCTCCTTAGCTCACTGCCTATATCAAGATGACTGCCTATTCAGGAAGCCAGCCTCAGCTTGAAAGGGCAATTGATCGCATCTGGCCATGCCCTTTAAAAACTGTCATTCCCATTCAGTCCTTGCCTGTGCAAAGTACTCCATACCTTTGCTTCTGCTGTGATTCCTGTCTTTGATCCCTGTCCACCTTTGGACTCTGCCTCTCTCCTGCCCAGACCTTGCAACCCCGACCTCGACTAAGCCGCTGCAGAAAATACTCCTCCAGTATACTATAAATTCCTACTCTCCACTATAATACTGTCCTTTCCCTTCTCAAGCAAACCTAATCTTCTGCTCTGACCCCGGAACCAGACCCCACTATTCATACTCATTTAGGATCCAGATCCCAGGGACGTGTTGGGCTATACTCCCCTCCTCTGCTTAGTGGGCTTGTCTCCTGGACAGTAACTAGCAACGTACGCAAATGTAACACAAGCAGACAATGATTATCCTAACATTATTTCAGTCAACAGGCTATAATAACAAAGGGGTGCAAAAACTGGTACCCTAATATATTATTTTGGTATATTTTATATTGTATACGGACTAGATTATGTGTATACAATTACCATACTGTACATTACAACTGTATATATTGGAATAATTACAATGAGACAGATGTACTTTGCTAAACATTTATTCATAAACACAATTAAAGGACTGTGGCTGAAAAATAAAGTGATCAAACTAAATGTAAGAAACAAGGTCAATTGACAATGAATCCACAACTTTTTCTAATCTCTTTTTTTTCCAGTGGAAGGAACAGGCTGAGTAGGGCCCCTTGTATGTGGCCACCCTAGCAGTAGATTGGGCCACTTGTGCCTAGGCGGACTAAAGGAAGTAGCAGGTGGAGGAGGTGGAGCAGGAGGAACAATGGGACTGGCCATCAGAAGTGAAACCGCCGAGGTAGCCAATGATTTTGTTGATGCAGCAGCAGTGGACACAGCAGAAGGTGGTCACATGTTCTCAGCTGCTTCCTGCACTGCCCAGGTGAGCCCATTGGCAGCAACAGTCAGCAGGGCTAAACGGTTCATCACAGTAGTAGTGTGCAGACGTACTTAGGTGGGCCATGAGGCTGAAATGCCGGCTGCAAATTCTGTGACTGATTAACAAGATCATTATGCAGCATACAGTAGGCGGAATGCTGCATCCGCATCAACTGATGCTGGCACTGCAGGATGGCCTGGTCATAATGCTCATGTGACCCATCTTCAGGAGCTGAGGGATCTCTTGAAGGAGTTGGTGGAGCAACAGGTAACGGAGCAAGTAGAATAGACCTGGTGGTCCAGCAGATGATGCAACAACAGATGATGGACCTGGTGGAGCAACAGATTATGGACCTGGTGGTTCCACTGGTGAAGGAGTAGGTGGAACAGCAGATGATGGAGCAGGTTGAGCAGCAGATGATGGACCTGGTGGTCACGCAGATGAAGGAGCAGATGGAAAAGCAGATGATGGAGCAGCAGTTAAGGAAGCTGCAGCTGTATACTCCTCTTCACTGTTTCCTCCTCTTCCAACTCTTCAACAGGAGTTTACTGCAAGGAGGTTTCAAGATCAGGAGATGACTGTGTGCTCGATTGTCCTTCAGAAAAGGTAAATAATAGGCAGAAATGAAATACTACTATCTTTGTGTACATGTAACAAAATTAATATTGATATTGTGTGAATAAACATACATTTCTTTACATGTTAAGATGCCTTGAATACATGTGTTAATATGGTTATATAAATATTGACCATATTTTAGCTCTGCCCACTACCTCCAAAAGTGCTCATGCACTCATGAACGTTACTAGAGGAAATCGTGCTCTAAAGCTGATTTTCTCCACCATACTATAAATTCCTACTCTCCACTATAATACTGACCTTTCCCTTGTCACGCAAACCTAATTTTCTTCTCTCATACTAACTCTGTCCTGTAACACTCAATGCCTGTTTGCAACCATTATCTCCTTTCTCTACCCAACTGCACCTTCACCTCCTTCCACCCTCATGGCCCAAGACCATGCTATCTACAGTAGCGGCATACTTTATTCTTACTAATGCCGGCGGCATGCCAGGATCTACTCCGGCTGCCGCCAGTCAAGACCGCGCGCTGCCGCGGTTCCACCACGCACCCCCCCTCCGCTTCGGGCGCATTTTGGCCCCCCTTCTTGACCCCGAACCCGGCTCCTGCTCTGCCCCTCTGCTTCCCCGCACCCCCGCTTACCTCAATTTACACTTCAGGGGTGTCGGGGAAGCCGGGGAAGCTGGGGAAACCGGGCACGTCACGTGACAGTGACGTCACAGTGCACCGCAACTAGCCGCGTCACCACGCTTCCCGCACGCATCCTGCCATGCGGGAAGTGTAAGAATAAATAATGTCGATACTGTACTTCACAGATAAGATTGAGTCCATCAGGCATGACATATCTTTAGGTCATGCTCTACACACAACACCTCCCTCCCTTTACCTGGCGTGTAAGTGCCACAATTTGATCCAACATGGCCTGGTTTTGCTGAAGCAGATTGGAGAGAAACTGTTGAAGTTCAGTCTGGTCTGCGTCTTGTGATCTCGACATAATGTTACGCCGGTGCTGCTCGCAGACCAGACCCGTCCCCTGAGCTGAAGGGGGAAGTGGTAATACACGCACCCGCAGAAAAGGGAGCGTGTCCGGAGTGTGGTATAAAGTGTTGCCAGGCCAGGTGTAGTAAGGTAGACAATACTTGCCGGTACCGGTTGTAGAGATAGAGTGAAGAATGCCTTGCCGAAGTCAGGGAGTGGAGAGCGGAGATAGGTCGTAGTCCAAGCCGTGTTCAAGGGGTTACCAGAGTGAGCGTTGTCCAAAGAGTGCCGAGATCGAGAGCCAGGGGGGGTAGTCGTACAAGCCGAGTCAGAACCTGTGAAAACACTGAGAGAATCCAGAAGTACTTCCATACAGAGACTATGTCGAGCAAAGACTGAGAGCAGAGAGGAGCTAGATAAAGCAGACAGGTCCAATTAGGAACAGAGGCGGGACAGGAAGAGCTACAGGGAGACACTGCAGATTGGTGCAGGCATAACAGGCCAGGTGAGTCTTGTTGGTAACCTGAGTATGCCCGTGCAGTGTGCGGGGGCGGAGCCTGAGGTCCGGGGCACGGGAAGAAGAGTGTGCAGAATGAGGGCGCTCCGTAACACGCGTGTACGCGCGTGGGCCGAGCCAGTGGATGGTGCAGGTGTGCGCGCGGGAGGGCGTGGGCGCGCCCGGCACTGAGCAGAGGAATTGCCGAGGGGAGTGATCCCGCGACGGCGGCAGGGGCGGGGAGCCACGGAGGCCGGTAAGGCAGGATTGTTTTGTGTGTCCAGGGACTCCCGGAGGGGAGAGAGTGCTCTGTGTGGGGAGCGCGGAGTTCGCCGATTCCTGACACCCTCACCCTACTGTAACTCACCTTTTAAACTTCCCTCTCATCTTTGGCACATTCCCATTTTCCTTTAAACATGCACTTATCACGCCAATTAAAAAGAAGCCCTCTCGTTATCCAGCCTCTCTGTCTAACTACCACCCGATTTCTCTTCTTGTCTTTGTCTCCAAGCTACTTGAGAGGCTTGTATACAACAGCTGGACTCACTTTATCTCCTCAAAAGTGACCAACAACCTACTCACCGCTAAGTATAAGGGTAATTTCTCCTTACTAATTCTGATTCATCTTTCTGTTGCCCTCAACACTATTGATCACCCCTTTCTACTCGACGCTCTAAACTCCATTGACCTCTGTGATGCAGCCCTCTCTTTTTTCAAGTCCTACCTATCCAACTTAGTGTTTCCTTCCCTTGTGTCTCCTCCTCCTCACTCCTCTTTCTGTCGGGGTCCCACAAGGATCTGCCTCTATCACCCTGCTCTTCTCAATCCATACCTCCTTCTTTTGGTGAACTAATACAGTACAATGTTTTGCCTTTCAGTATCATCTCTATGCTGATGACACCCAAATCTACCACTCCTCCCCTGACCTCTCCCCATCTTTCTTGTCCGGTGTCATCAACTATCTCTCTGCAATTTCCTCCTGGATGTCCCACCGTTACCTGAAGTTTAACACGTCCAAAAATAGAACAAATAATCTTTTCTCCTTCCACTGTAACACCTACACCCAAACTCTTCCTCACTGTCAATAATACCACAATCTCATCAACACTGCTGCCTCCACCTCCAAAATATTGCTGGTAATGTATACGCCCTTTTCTCACTCAGGACACAATTACAATTCTAATTCCCTCTATCAACATGTCCTGGCTCGATGACTGCAACCTTCTTCTAGGTGGCATTCCCCTTGTCCGCCTGTCCCAAGTTCAATCGATCTAAAATGCTGCCAGACTCATCTACCTCACTCATGGCTCCACTTCTGCAAGTCCCTACACTGGCTTCCCATATGCTCTAGAATTACATTTCAAACCCTAGCTATGACTTACAATCAATGATGTTTCCACCACTTACATCTCAGACCTCATCCCCAAACATACCTCTAAACGCCCCCTCCGTTCTGCCCATGACACCCACCTTTCCGTCTGCCTTTTTACCTCCTCTCTCTCCCCCCCTACAAGACTTCTCCCATGCTGCCCCTTCTCTCTGGAATTCCGTACCACGCATCATCAGACACTCCCCCAGATTTTCAGACATCTTAGCGGTGTACTTCAGGTTCCGAAACTGCTGCCGGTAGGTCTCTGGGGTCAGACCTAAGCGATCCAGTATGGCGGCTTTTACTTGTTGGTAGGTGCCTGATCTGCTGGGAGGCCCTGATATGAGACCTGGGCTTCTCCTATGAGGAGCAGGGCCAAAGCAGTTGCCCAGCGATCTGTAGCCCAGCCCTGAGCTTCGGCAACCCTTTCAAATGTCAGTAGAAAAGCCTCTGGATCATTGTTCGGAGCCATTTTCCTCAGGAGGACCGGGGGTTTGTTCGCAACTTCTGGACTGGCAGACCCCCTGAATTGGGTCAGCAGCTTGGCCATCCACTCATCCTGTGCTGTCTGCTGCTGGGTTAGGAGCTGGGTTTGCTGCTGCAATAGTAGTTGGGCCTGCTCCTGCATTAATAGTCCCTGCTGTTTGGTCTGCTCCTGCATTAACAGTCCCTGCTGTCTGGTCTGCTCGCACAGAAACTCTTTGAAAAATTCTTCCATTTTTCTCATTTTTGTGTGTGTGTGTGGCCCTTCAACTGCAGGGGCCTCTCAAAATCCCACTTCTGACACCATATGTTGCAGGGTACATGCAACCACACACGCCGGTTCTCTTGATAAGGCTTATTTATTGAGCCTTAAAAACATACAGCACACAAAAACAAAATAGCTTCTCTTCAGCAGACAAAAACAAAATAGCTTATCTTCAGCATAGAAAACAAGGCAGCTTCTCTTCAGCATGCAGGACACAGACAGTTCATCACACATATTTGAAAAACAGACCTTATAGCAGTATTCAGTATTTCACTCCTGTCTCCTGACCAGCTAGCCTGCATGTGTGTACAGCCTGGGTGTTTTAAAACACCTTGATTATGCAGCTGGGGTCCGACTAATTAAGCAGCCCTTCTCAACTGAAACTTAACCTCCTCACTGCTGCACTGCAAGCCTAAACATAGGTTTGCCAGGTATATGGCTGGTGACGTTCATTCACCCTGTCACAGGAAGCCTTTCTGGCATACCCCTAGAATATCCCCCCAAACCTTATTGGTACCATCTTTGCAGCTGGACCAAACTCCATGCTATCTAATACCCCCTTTTTATCCACCTCCCCCCCCAAAAAAAATGTTAATGGTACCAGCTGTGTGGCTGGACCATGCCCCATCCTGAGACATAATCCATTCCACAATGAGCAGCCACTTTACCATTTGTTCCAAGATTGCCTCTTCCTCCTCTAGAGTGTAAGCTCCCGGGATCGGGTCCCTTGTTACTTTCTGCATCTGTTTGCGCATGTTTGTCCTTATTTGTATGCCATTCTGTTGATGTCATTGATGTATCTCTTTACCCCCATTGTACCGCGCTGTGGAATATGTTGGCGCTATACAAATAAACATTGATAATAATATTGTAAGTATAGTTAAGAGTGTATTCCTGTGATCTAGTGGGAAATAGTTAACATTACTATGGAGATAAAATACACAACTCATTACTTTATAGTTACTGTATTTACGTGATTCTATAGGGAAACAGCACTACATTTAGACAAAATTGATACAGTAAGAGACATGAAATGGTGTCACGGAAACCTTTGGAATCCCTTATCCCAAATGTATCTAAAATTAAGTAAGTTATTGTTTCCAGCACTCAATGTGAATTATTTACAGTACTCTAGTAAGAGACTCATAAAAAAAAATAAAAAAATCTTTTACTCAATGTATGATTCATATTCACAAAGTATATAGAAACAGTGATATTGTACATAGCTGTGATGGATAATGGGTTATGATGCACAAGATATGCAAGGAAGAAGATGTGTGTCCTTTTCTTTTATATTTGTCTTTTTTATTTGTAGAGCTGTTTCCCAATTTCCCTGCATCTGAACCATTGAAATCGTGTGCTGCTTGCTCTTTGTGATCTTTCCTCATTAGTTACTGTGCCAGTGTCAACAGTACCCAAGCTCCGTATCAATCTGAGTAACCACTCCAGGAGGACCTGTGCCTCGTACTAATGAGGCACCAGCAAGCCGAGTTATGTTTCTGTCATGATCACTGTGTGCCAGAGAACATCCTTATTTTATGGGGGCGGGGGGAGGGGAGATGAAAAAAAGCATACTGTAGCACTCCTGCACCTACTGTGCAACTGACAGTGATGTCAAACATCTAGTGTGAGACGTAAAACAAACATCATTCCTTTGGGGGAACAGGTTGTCTCGTAGCCAGGGAAACCCGCAGTTTGACAAAGATGTTCCGGGCACAAAAAGGAGCCGAATTTATTTCACCGAGTAGTAAGGTACAGTCAAGAAAGTATTGGGAGCAGGAGATATTTTGAAGCCAGGCTGCTTTATCATGATAGGGAAAGGAAGGCACCAAACTCCGACACGAGAACATGCCCGGCATAGTTTTATCGATTACTAGGGTTGAATAACATGATGGAATTGATAAACATGCCCTAAAAACAAAAACTAGAGATTATCGTTACTCTGCTGCCAGCTGTTCTCGCCTTGTGGTCATGATATTAAGGCATTTTTGTACCTTACATTAGTGGTTCTGCAGAGACACAAAGCCCAAAGCAGAAGCATCTTTGATATTCTAGAATTTTTAGTGCACACAGTTTAAAAAAAAAAAAAAGTTTGAAAGTCACTCTCCATGGAGAATCGTTTTATTATACTGTATTTAATGTATTACATATTTAATATTATTTTGCCTTTATTATGTCAATACCTCTGTTATGTTTTTCTAAGTGTTTTATATGCACATATGAGCATTTCCTTTTGTTGCCTTGGTTGTTAATAGATTATCATATTTTTTTATGTATTCTTTTATTACTGACTTTTCCCCCTTCAAATTCATATTTTGATTGCACCTTTTTTTGTTTTGCACTATGGTTCCTTTTTGACTCTCATTTCTCCTACCGCTATAGTGCCATATAATAAAAAGTCGGCATACAAGGAGATAACACTACATGGAGAGAGACTAGTTAAGGAGGAGAGTGACATGGTATTGTAATGCATGAGCAAGAGGAAATTAACTCCGCGAAACGCGTTGAGGGAGTTGCTGGTTGATCAGTCTGTGTCCTCTGCTGTGATTTTGTAAGAGGGGTTAAGGCTGCACTCCACAAAAAAGAGAAAGGTGCATACAATTTACCGGTGCTGCTGGTTCAAGGAAGTACCTGCCATAAACTCCAAAGTACACTGAGGAAAAGAAGGGATCCAGCGCTCCACGGATTTCTGAATAATAAAGATTTATTGTGCCAAACAATGTTTCGACCTTATGGTCTTTATCAAGTGACTAGTCACTTGATAAAGACCATAAGGTCGAAACGTTGTGTGGCACAATAAATCTTTCTTATTCAGAAATCCGTGGAGCGCTGGATCCCTTCTTTTAATCTGCTGTGATGTCACATGCACCACATCTGGAATGCTGCAACCACGCACGTTAAAGAGACACATATAGGGAAGCAGCGGGGACAGCTGGGAAGAGCACAGAGTGTGAGCAGAGGCCAGTCCCGGATTGGAGAAGTGAACGAAGAGCAATCAGGGCACTCAGGGCACTCTCATGCTGTCCACAATTGAGTGAAGATGTGGTAGCCAGGTAGTTCAGGAACAAAAAAGGCTTTATTAGAACATACAAAAAGGGTGTTTCAGTAGGGAACAGTGCTCCCACGCGTTTCACGCAAGTGTTGCGCTTTCTCAAGGAGTGATCATATACTGGATGTAGACACGTATATATACTGAATGGTTAATTAAAAAAACACATCAGACACAACGGATTGTGGTATAATCTGTGTACTTAGACTTTTAATCAATGAAAAAAGTTTTAAAACAATGTATAAAAATGACCCATTTTGAGATCAAATCATAGAAATATATTGCAAGAAAGACCATTATTTCAGATGTGCCATCATAGAAACCGAGTTATATTGCTAAATCTAGGAATAAAGACCATAGACGTGCTATCTGTAGGTGGCTTTCAGCAGGTCAGACTTATGCAAATGCGTCAATCTGTAGTAATACAATGCTCTTTTCCAAAGAGAAATTGTAGAATTGTTTAATCAATTAATTTACCAAAAGTAAGGCACAAGGAGAGCCACTATATATATTGTAGCAAATAGAGCATGAACCTGCAGATTGCATAGTATTCAATGTATCATATAACATGCAATAGTTCAAGTACAAAGTATCACGATAAACATGAATCATTAGCATATGTTAGGTGTCCAGTATGTAAAATACACCATCATACTGCAACATATTGGGAATTCTATATAGAAATGCTGATAGGAATGACATATCAGATAATCTCTAATGAAAATCTAGCCTGCATATAGATTAACACATCAAAAGACAGTAAGACCTTTCTCAATATACATAAACAATTTGGAACCGGACTGTTGTATCAGAGAAAACAACCCAGATCCCAATTAGAGTTTAGACCATGGGGTTGGAGTGTACCTAGCGTAAAGATCCAGAACGCTTCTCTCTGATAAAACAATCTTGTTCTAACCCTCTCCCCGCCTCTATTGGGAGTTGGAAAATGTTCCAATGGTGTGCATTTTAGTGAAGATAGAGAACCTAAAGGACATTCTGTAAAATGTTTAGATACTGGGTGATTACTATCACGTTGGTGTATTAATCTCACGTGCTCCAAGACACGTTTTTTGAGTAATCTCGTGGGTTAGTCCGACATATTGTTTGTGACAACCAAAACTAAGAAGATAAATCACGAAACTACTGTAGTTTGACATGTAATAAAGGACCGACGGAGAACACCTGAGCTACTGAACCTGGAACATAGGTTAATTAGCATATGCAAAGCACAATTGAAATTCAAATAATTAAAATTTATCTCACTCTTTCCCTCACCAACCAATCATTTTTAAAGGGGCAGCTCTACCAAAGTGAACTAAAAGCAGTGATTTCAAGCATTCTCCAATTAACAAATTACTAATTAGCCTTGAGAACTTGCTTAAGTACAGATGTGGTCGCCTGTGCTCTCCGGCTAGCCCAGGAAAATCAAGAGCTATCTCACAGAAACACTGCAACATTTCTGTGAGATTTCTGCAGCCAGACTAATGGCCCATCAGATTAACACAGCGGGGGTCCCATGCCTTTGAATGGAACTGCATCTGTATGTATGTATGTATGTACTGTATGTATGTCTTTATTTATATAGCACCATTAATGTACATAGCGCTTCACAGTAGTGATACACATGACAATCATATAAATAAGTGTTTGAGACATAAAAGTAACATTTCGGAAGAGGACTCACTGCTTCGAAGAGCTTACAATCTAATTGGTAGGTAGGAAGAACGTGCAGAGACAGTAGAAGGGTGTTCTGGTAAGTCCATGTGCAGGGGACCAAGCTTGATGTATCTTGCATATAGTATTAGCCACGGTGCTACTCATATGCTTCTTTAAGCAAGTGTGTCTTAAAGGTGGATAGAGAGGGTGCTATGTGTTGTATGTGTTGTATGTGATGTCATGTATGTGTTGCCCTGAAAATGTGGCCCATTGGTTATTCTTAAGGACTGAACTTTGAGGAGTGCTAAGGCCCTCTCCCTCTTTGCTTATTAGGCTACACAGAATATTGTGAGAAGAATATTAATGTGTAGTTAACAATGTCTTAGATTTCATTCAAGTGAATGGAAATCAATGTATTGTTCACTGCGTGTTAACCCGTTTCTCACACAATGTGATAGGGAGGATGGTCTAAGAGATGAAACACCACTTTTCACTTCTCCCTCATTCCGATAACATTAAAATGAGGGAATGTAACAGAGAACGTTAAATACGGCTGATTCATTCTTTATATAGGGTGATATGAACAGTAGTGGTGTGACACTTTCCAAAATCTTTACATCAGACGTGAGATCCTCTGTCCGGAGGCAGATGTCTCTTCCATTCAGCCAAGGGAGACGCTGTCTGTAGATCGCCCGCATTGTTCTCCTCTCTCGCGATACCACGGACAGAGTCTTGTCTCCTCGGTCTGTGACTGAGCCGGCAACTTCACAATCAATCTCTGGATTGACTGTACGTGTTTTGCAATTAATGCTTCTTCAGGATTAGTGATGGGAATTTTTTTGGGGACGAATTTGGATCTGCACCGGATCGTCCGGTTCCTTTGGACCGTGGATTTCTGCAGATCAATCTCAACAAGGGCGATTTGCGTTTTACGGATTTTTTAATTATTATTATTACCAATACACTCTGCGGATTCCACAACTCGTGGACGGATTTGTCAAATCAAATCCACAGATTCAGCAATTCGTTGAATTCGCCAACGAATTGCTGAATCTGTGGATTGCATTCTACAAATCTGTCCACGGGTTCTATCCAATGGAGGTCTTCGATGAATCCGCGCGGGTTAAAAACGACCAAATCCGTTTGCAGATTTTATACAGTGAAAAGGATTTTGGGGCGGAAAATGCGAGAGAACCTGGGAAACGGATGTGGGCTTCCATCTCTACCCAGAAGTCCTCCATTTCACAATTAGTCTAAGTCCTCAAGGATCGTCCGGATGATGCTCCTGGGAAGGGGAGATCACCAGGGCCCCTTTATTTAATTCTATTTCAATATAAGTATTCTCCCTAATATTTATTTCCAGAATGTTTTCACCTACATTTAGTGGCATTGATTTAGCTCTCCCCTATTTTTTAAACATATCCGTAACATTTCCTAAACATACTAGGGACTGAGGAAAGTTCACAGGGGTTAGAGCAGTCATCATCACATTTTGATATACCTGTATTAAGGTTAATCTTATTATCACTTATATTAATTAGACTGGATTAATTTTGGTCATATTTAAGAATTATTGTTCAGTTTATTATTTATTGCATTATTGATAATTATTCAATACGTTTTTATTATAAACAGTATTATTTGTGCAAACAAAAAGAATGCACACAGCACACCAGGGATTAGATAACTCAAATATTTAATAGGATCTCAATTGATCATCTGGTTATAAAGCTAAAAAGCAAATCACAATTCATTGTAAGCTCTTCGGGGCTTGGATTTCCTTTCCTATTGTCTGATTTTGCTGAGCTTAATGTATTTCAATTCCACTTTTGGAGCTATATAAATAAAGACATACAATACAATACAATACGAAACAATAAATCAACAAATAAATTCACCCAATGTGAAGAAAGTGAATATCATATACAACTAATCAGAACAACATATAGTGAAAATACTGTGAATAAATAAACAGTATATCCATAAATGATGCAATTACACAATAAATATGATGTATTATTTGTGCACGTTGATTGTATTTTCACAAGGAGTGCCCGGTCGATGCTCCTTTTTACACCTGGATCATGCTGACTACCTGATTGATAACATTTACATTAAAGCAGCTTTATGTGTATTTTTTTTATTCGTTGCTTGTATTAGTCAATGTAAATGATTAGTGTAATATCATGTATAACAGCCATACTGAGAGAATTATACATCTTGTGAACCTATATTATGAAACGTCCGTGCTGCCTCAAATACACAGCAACTTCATTCTGCACCACTAATATAAACAGGCCTTCTAGGGTTTAACTTGGAAGGTTCCACTTAATTTGAGGTGCACATACAATTCTTTTAGCACATGCGATTCACACCTGTGCACCCCAATATTTGACTGCAACCATTTTTGATGCTTAAGATGCACATTAAGAAAAAATAGGTTGGTACATAGGCACATACAAGCACCGTCAAATTAGAAATATACTGTACATGGGTCAATTTTATGCCCAAGCAAAGGCCATTTGTAACACTTAGCACAGCGGTGGGCAACTCCAGTCCTCAATGGTCACCAAGAAGTGAGGTTTTGAGGCTATTCTGGCTTATTGAGCGACCTGTGCTGAAGCAGGGAAATCCTTAAAACCTGACCTCCTGGTGGCCCTTGACGACTGGAGTTGCCCACCCCTGACTGAACGCATAGACTCCCATTATGTTCTACAAACTTTAGCTTACACTTGTTAGAAATGTTTCCAAAACTTTTTTCAAGTTGTTATGTAGCAAAAGCACAGAAGCCCCATGTAAAGATCAGTGACAGCGTTCCCTGCGAGTGACAATTAATAAAACAGCAGCACTGCTACTGTAGCTATTTCAGGACCGCTCTGTACTGCTTTGTGTTGACCTGCCTGATGATTCGCCCACAAGTACTAGTGTACAGTAATGTATCTTACATGATCACTGTGTGCTACATAGCCGAGTATTTTCAGAGAACCAGCTAAAAATAAAAAGGCAGTAATGATGTATCAACAACTGACACAGATAAGACCGCCACCTCTGCTCAGCGGGATTCAAAAGGAAACCTGCATTGCTGTAGAGAAATGGCTCCTAACTAATCAAAGATTAGGGTGTATTGGTTTAGATGTTCAGAGAGTGCCGCTGGATTAAACAGAAATTGTTTTACATTACAAAGGTCTTCTGAATTTATACAACACAATCATGATACAGAAACAGAATCTCGCCCATCTATGAAAGGTTTGTTTTTCACACCATGTTGTTGCCACAGGGTCCTGCAACGTATTGCATTTACAATTTAAAAATCAACACAGTAATGTACTTAAAAAAAGGAGAAACGGTTCAGTGGCCAGGCGGAAAGCTTTGCAGCTAATCAATTCATCACAGTGGGGGGTTGGGAACTGATAAACACAGAGGAAACTGCATGCACAAAAATGTATAAAGGGGTGAGGCTGATTTTAACACTGTAAATGTACGCGTAAGACTGTGCTGTTGAAATGCTCGGATGGCAAACCAGGGCAGGTTTACGGAAAGTCAGAGTTGTGGAGTTTTGGGACAAACAGAAAAGGGGAGAAATATGAAGAGAGTCACAGATAGATGGATAGATTCCCCTAACTCCGTCTATAGACATCCACAAAACTAGTCACTCCACTAACACGCGACAACAAGCAGCCAGAAGCCACGCAAATGGGTTCATGTTTGTTTTGACGCAGTGCCCCCTAGTTTCTTACTATAGATAAATATGAAGATATTGTGGGCCTGACACCTATCCTCAAGAATAACGAATAGATCATTGTAATAGTTGCAATGAGACGGATGCAATAAGGCCAAGTACTTCACGTTTATGAGGTGGCAAGGGACAGATGTACATTTTCCCCTCAAAATTAGGAGATGCCAGTCAAAATTAGTCTGGTTACCTTCAGCAAACTCGACCGGACCTGTTGATATGAGTTTGGTTATTCCAAGCATAAAATCATAAAAATTAGAGAAAGGTGAATTTTGTTTTGGATCCGCCCAGGATCGCCCGGTTACTTTGGTTCGTAGATTTCTGCAGATCAGTGTCAAAGATGGCGATTTGCCTTTGGCGGATTTGATCATTTTATTAAAACACTGACAGTCCATCTGCGGATTCTTTAAATCCACCAGCAGGTTGTATCCAATGGCGTTTTTTGGATTAGTCCGCGCGGATTGGAACTGTAACAATCCCGTCAGCGGATTTTACCCTGCAGAACGGATTTTGAATGGCAAACAGCCCACATGGGTATTTAAGGGTGTCGGCCACCACATTGAACAATACCCCTGAGGATAAAGGTGAAACATGTAGGGTGTGACCTCAGAGGCATCCGTAGTTGTTTTTGCTTTCTACCAATCATGCGCATGGAACTGTGTACCTCAATGCAGCTATACGCTGTGCTCCCTATGTGATCCGTGACCTGTACTCCACCGCTAGTGAAGGGAGGGAAGTAAGTCGAGCCGATCTATTGGCGGGCGCTGCCCGAACGGTACTGTCAATGGTAGAGAACATACAGATTGTCCGGTTGCTCTGTCCACAGGACGCAGCCCGATTGGAACTTTGATGACACGGGAAAGAGGCGGCTTGGACCGGAATCCCATATGAGACCCTCCATCTGAGACGGCCACAGGGAGGATGTGGGAGGCTGATTCTGGCTGGAAAGCCTTGCATTCAAAACGTACAAAGCTCAAGACACATGTTTGTGAGTGTGAAACTGCATTTTTTATATCTTTTTTTTTTTAAAAACTGTATTATGCTATGTTCCTTTTTATATATTTTTTTCTAAAAAGGCTCTCTATCAGAATGATATCAGTGAGAAACTAAATCACAAATGAATGGTCCTGAAAATATCTACAATTTATATACGTGTAGGTAAGTGTTTCGCACATTTTTTAAACCTAACCAGGAGACAATATTTCAAACAATATCACACCCTTTTTTCTATGTGCTTTTTCTCTATCTTATGATTTATGTGCCTGGGGACATCTCTCTCTCTCTCTGCGTCATTACATGAACTCCAGTTAGCGTGATGGAGCTTCTATCACCCCGCCCCCCTACAGAGGCCTGTAGCTCAGGAAGCAGGGGTTCCCTAGACCTGAAATTACTGGGGTTCCGCTCCCGAGGCACCCTGCTTCAAACCTATGTAAAACTATCTTGGATTACCGCTTTAGGGGGCTATGCACTAAGCTCCGAGCTTTCGCGCTGGCCTGAAAAAAATTAGCACGTCCGATAAAAAATGAAGCCGGCGGCGCGATTTACTAAGGCCCGCAGCCTATTTCCTATCAGACGTGCCCAAAACTGGCTTATCGTGCGTGTAAGCTTTTTTCCCTCTGCTATCGCACTTAAAGTTCCCGTGCGCTGCCTGATAGGAAAAAAAGCCGCATGTTACATTTACATGGAGATTTGTCACCTCCATGCAAGGCTGTTACAGGCGAACGTACACTAAATAAATAAGTTTTAATAATAGTGTACATGAGCAGGGGGTCTCCTGACTGGGGGCTTCTTATTGATGAGGTCAGTAGAACTTTATTTCTGTTATTATGCTAGTTAATGTGTTTAATAATGGGCAAATAATTTATTATCCATATCTGGATAATAGTTATTTGGCACATTATTGTATTGTATGTGTTGGGGGGGGGGGGGGTGGATATATGTATTTAATGTATAGGCCCGGTTTATTTTTTAACATACAGGGTTTGTTCCTTTGGGTTCTGCGAGAGACCTCTGGAGACCACCTGCGGTATCCTTGGGCTTCTCACGGGTATCAGGCTGCGTGGTCCACGGGGGACACCTGCGGGGAAGAACCGGTGGCCACACATCTGTGGGGGTACTGTGGACCCGTAAGGACCACCCATGGGTCGCCAGACCCCCGTGGGAACCACCCAAGGCCCCTCAGACACCTGTGGGTCTGACCCGGGGCTCCCAGACATCCGCGGGCCTACCGTGGGGACCCAATTGTGGCCCACGGTGACCCGCGGAGACCATCTGGTGGGCCATGGCGCCTGGTGGGACCCACCAACAGGCCTCCAGACCCTGTATGAAACAAGTTGCTGGTAACCTGTAGGTCTGTGAGGTGACCCGTCAGGCCCACCGGGGACTCACGTGGGCCTGGGGTATGAACCCTGTATGTCAAAGAATAAATCATGTATTTATGGGGGGGCACAGGGGGTGAGTTATGTATTTAATAAATAGAATGATGTTTATTGTGGGGCAGTGTGTTGTTTTTATTGTTGGTACTGGGGTTGGGGGGAGGGGGTATTGGCCCCAAAGGTATGTGGGTAGGCCACCCGGCTGGGTAGTGGGTGAGGGTGGTTAGGCCTCACGGGGTGGGGGGCTAATGGGGGAGGTTATGTAGTCCTCCCGAGTGGTGGGTGAGGGTGGTTAGGCCTCACGGGGTGGGGGGTTAGTGTGGGAGGGTATGTAGGCCTCCCGAGTGGTGGGTGAGGGTGGGTTAATCCCTTAATGACTGTAGCGGTTAATAACCGCTATGGTGATTAAGGGGTTAGGGGACATTACATTGGCTGCTTTTATTCTTGTGTATGTTTTGCAGCATCGGAGGGGGCATGGGCAGGATGAAGATTAGGATGAAGACGGCCTTCATCGTGGGTGCCTGTAAAAGGTAAGTGTAAAATGTTTTTACTGTATTTATTGAAAGTTATATGTTTTTAAAATGGGCAAATGCATTATTATCCATATGTGGATAATAGTCATTTTGCCCATTACTGTATTGTATGTGTTAGGGGGGTGTATTTAGTTATAAATATTGTTTATTATTTTTGGAGGCGCAACATTGGTACTGCAGGCCCGCGGGTACCCCGGGACTCCCGCGTGGACTCCCGCTTAATGAGCCGGGGACACCCGCCGGCCTGTTGTATGGTATTTGCGCCTGCAAAAAGGTAAACAAAGAATTTTTTCTAAGTCCTGCTTTTTTTATCACCTGCCTTTAGCTGGTGAGCTTTATTCAGCGCAACTTTCACGTACGATCAGTTTGCGTTGCTTAGTGAATCCCGCAGAAGGGCAGGATTTAGCGCAAACAGCTGATCGTACCAGCAAAGTTGGACTTTTAAAAAATTTCAAGAAAAAGTCTGTTTTAGAGCGCAAAGTGCCTGTTTGCGCGGCTTAGTGCTTAGCGCTCGGCGGAACTTCACGTTCTAAGAGCACTTTGCGCTCTTAAAACGACTTATCACAGATTAGTGCATAGCCCCCTATGTCTTTGTAATTCACGTAAGTCAACTTGAAGGATTTGCATTTGCATCTGTTTATTAACATAAACAAGAAATAAATCCGCCTGCCTCCAGGGAGGAATGGAAAATCATAGAGTCAAGTACAGTGAAATAAAGTTGTCTGGCAGGTTGTGTTGGAGACATACAACATTATCAGCAGAAATATGGAGGTAATGATGTCACTCTATCGGGATTATGAATTACCTCCTATCATTAGCACAGTTTTCCCCAACCATCTCCTCTGGGAATCTCAGATATTAGGAATAACTAATTAATTATCAAGCACATATGTACACACTGCTCTTGTATGTGGTTGTGCGTTGGGGAATTCTAAGACAGCAGTGCGCAAACTGGGGGGTGCAAGACTTTTTTTGGGGGGTGTGGCTCACTTACCCGGCTTCCGTGTCCACTCATCTCCATGACAATGCGGCGCCAAATGAGGCCACGGGGCCATGAGATGTGACGTCACATTGCCCTGCGGCTTCATTTGACGTCTGTTGCCAGGGAGACACGGCGTCAAATGACGCTGTGGGTCACTTGCTGTGATGTCACATGACCCTGAGGCATCATTTGACACCACAGGGGGGGCACGACACAGGGGGAGAGTAGACAGGGGGGGCACAGCGCAGAAAGTTTGCATTGCGAACTATAGTACGGTGTTAGTAAGACATAACTTTGGGTACTGTGTCCATCTCTATTTTACAGGACACAAACAGAATGGAGATGATCCAGAAAGGACTGTAAATATGCCTTAGATGGAGAAAGTTCAGGTGGATCTTCTTAACTCTCCTCCTGCCTGCCTTGATTCTTTGCCCTATCATAGATACTGTCTACCACTTGCCCTCTTGACCCCATTCCTTCCCATCTCCTCAAACCTCTCACTCAATTGTAATTCCTACACTCATTAATAGTTTCAACTCCTCCTTTACTCTTGTACCTTTCCCCACATCCTTAAAGCACATAAAAATAATACCCATACTCAAAAATAGCAAGTCTGACCCTACGTGTCTCTGTCGCCCTGCCTCCCTCCTACCTTTTGTCTCAAAACTCCTTTATGCCTTGTTTTCTCTCACTTTTCTTAACTCCTATTCTCTTCTACAGTAGATGCTCTACAATCTGGCTTCCACACTGCTCACTTCACTGAAACAGCCCTCACCAAAATTACTAATGACCTTCATGCTGCCTAAAACAAAGCTCATTACACCCTGCTTATATTAGTCAGCCTCTCTGCAGCTTTTAATACTGTGGTTGACCCTCTTCTCCTTCACATTCTCCGTACTCCTGGTATCGGTAACAAAGGTCTATCCTTGATTTTCTCTTGCCTCTCCCATTGTACTGTCAATGTCTTGTTGCTAACACCTCCTCTTCCTTTTTTATCTCTCTGTGGGCATACCACAAGGGTCTGTCCTCGGACCTCTTCCCTTCACACACTCGCTCTAGGTGACCTACAGTAATCGCATCTTTTGGGTTCAAATATCTTCATTGTGCTGATTACACACAAATTTACTTTTCAACCCTGACCTTATGCCTTTCCGCTATATCATAATGGATGGCCCTCCACTGGCTCAAATATGTCAAAGACGGAGCTCCTCATACTTTCTCCCAAGCCTGGCCCTATTGCCTCTTAAACCATTATTGTTGGCAGCTCTATAATACACCCAGTATCACAAGTACACTGCTTAGGTGTCACATTTGACTCCCTCGCATTCTCCTCTCACATTCACAATGTAGCTAAAACCTGTTTATTTCTCCTCCCTAACATTACAAAAGATACGCCCTTTCCTCTGTCACTCTACTGCTTAAACTCTAACGCAGTCCCTCATTCTCTCCTGTCTTGACTACTGTAATCTTCTAGTATTTGACCATCCTGTATCTTCCCTGTGTTCCCTACAATCTATCCGAAACATGCTCCAAAGTACCTAGGAGCCTATGCTAAAGTACTGGGAAGTTTATAATCCTTCCAGTAAGAACACTCTACGCCATTACTAATAAAGGGGGTGCTACTACATGTTATCCCCAGTAATACATTGCTTGCATTACAAACAATGTGTCTGTCCAAGCAGCAACCTTCATCAGGATGGGGTAGTAGTTAAGTTTGATGACCTAAACCAGACTCATATACAGAATATATCCCTAGAAATCCACACCAAAACAATACATTTTGAAGTAAGTAGAGTTGGATCAGAAGATGCTTTTCAAAGTAGATTTTGTTTAGTAGCACAGCACACAATTAGGATAAATAGCAGAGTGTAGCCTCAGTGTGATGAGAATAGATAATATAAGTGATAATATGCATAGTGTAGATCCCAATTTTAGAATGCGGTTGATCAGCCTAGGGCTGGATAGAGCCACTGAAAAATAACCAAATAAAGTTAAAATACTGGACGGCCATGCTGCTACTGAAAGTTTATACACCTATATGCAGAGGGCAGTTTACATGGGCAATGGATGGAAGGGAAGTAAACATAATTATGCCCTTTATAAAGCATTAGTAAGACCACACCTTGAATATGGAGTACAATTTTGAGCACTCATCCTTAGAAAAGACATTCTGGAACTAGAGAGTGCAGAGAAGAGCCACCAAATTAATAAAGGGGATGGATAATCTGATTTATGAGGAGAGGCTAGCTAAATTAGATTTATTTACATTAGAAAAGAGGCGTCTAAGAGGGGATATAACTATATACAAATATATTTGGGACAATACAAGGAGCTTTCAAAAGAACTATTCATCGCACGGGCAGTACAAAGGACTCTGGGGCATCCCTTAAGGTTGAAAGGAGATTTCACCAGCAACAAAGGAAAGGGTTCTTTACAGTAAGGGCAGTTACAATGTGAAATTCATTACCCATGGAGACTGTGATCATAGATACAATAGATTTGTTCAAAAAAGGTTAGACATCTTTTTAGAAAGGAAAGGTATACAGGGATGTACCAAATAAGTAAACATGGGAAGGATGTTGATCCAGGGATTAATCCGATTGCCAATGTTTGGAGTCAGGAAGGAATTTATTTTTCCCTTTATGAGAAATCATTGGATGATATGTCACAGGAGTTTTTTGTTTGCCTTCCACTGGATCAATATACTATAAGTACAAATATAGGATAAAGTATCTGTTGTCTAAATTTAGCATAGGTTGAACTTGATGGATGCATGTCTTTTTTCAACCTCATCTACTATGTAACTATTCTGAGAAAGTATGTTCAAAGTAAGCACTTTAAGGTCAAAACAGGTCCAATGACAGGGAGAAAAGGTAAATATCAGTGTCTGGCCAGCTGTCTCCCAGAAGATGTGTGCACATTCTTAATCAGCCATGCCTCTTGCTCAAGCTGAATGTTATGGTGGTACCCTACACCCAGCCCAGTTTAACATGCTGCCAGCACCCCTTCTCCCCTCGGCTTGTCAAGCCACTAGGCAGAATTTGTTGCCTTGCAATACATTGCGAGTTCTCACTGTCAATGGGTTAAAGGGAAAGGACCGGCCTTGAAAGGGTTTAAAACTGCATCTTTCATCCTCACATGAGACAACCTAATTGTCCTAAATGAAGCCACCCAGGGTGCACGTGTGACACTTCCATCGCTAAAATCAATCATCTCTCAGCCTCCCATGGAATGAACGGGAGTAGTTTCCATATCACTCTGACACAATGTAGGCCAAGGAGTGACAGGGGGACCTCCGACTTCTCAGCAGAATATCCTCGACATGAGAGATGACAAAATAAAAGCATCAACTCTTATTAACGTTCATCAGCCGGCGGCAAACTTCTCAGATGAAAGAAATCAAATCCAAGAGGAAGTCAGAGAAATGCGTTGCTTGGAAACAGACAACATTCTTGCCACTATTTTCCTTTGGGTAACGTGCGCCATGTAGTGTGAGGGTAAGATTAGCGAATGTTTGGAAGTTCTGTATGAAGCTGCTAATTGAACACCTGGTTACTGAATATTCAGCGTGAAAGCAAGTATTAGAAAAGACATCCCTGGTGAGATGTCATTTCAGTGTATGACAAAGGCAGTGCATTTTTCCTTACTACTTGTTAAACCCTTTAAAGTAGTTTGAACAATACATTGCACGCCCCTCCGGACGAGAAGGTGTTAAAGAAGCAGATCCAACCGTTTAAATTTTTTTTTTTATAAATGCAAAACATCTATAAAAAAAATCCTTCTTTTTTACGTTCTTTTATTTTTTTATCCTCTGTTGAACGCACAAAGTTTAAACAATCGGGATTCTATGAAATCTAATGATCAAACTGTGAAAATGGGCGATATTGCTCAGAGACAGACCTCACTGTGTTTACCGTCTGTAAATGAGCAAATCATGCAAAATGCGGTATTCGCAAGCTACAGCTGTAGACATCATCGTTATCTTCGGATAATGCCTTGTTAAGTGAATAACGGACCTGTGGATTTGGGCCACAGATTGTAATATCTTCGGGGCTGGGTCTCTCTTTGCCTTGTGTTACCTGTCACGCTTATCCGCATTGTATGTACTTTATTTATGCATTGTAATGTTGGAAAGCACTTCATACACTGTTGATGCAATATAAATAAACATAGATACATATTGTATTATGGTATTCATACATACATATATACACAAACACATACACACACAGTCTCTCTCTGTGTCTCTCCCTGTGTCTGTCTCTCGCTCTGTCTCTGTGTCTCTCTCGCTAAGTCTCTGTGTCTCTCTCGCTCCATCTCTGTGTCTCTCTCGCTCCGTCTCTGTGTCTCTCTCGCTCCGTCTCTGTGTCTCTCTTGCTCTGTCTGTGTCTCTCGCTCTGTCTCTGTGTCTCTCTCGCTACGTCTCTGTGTCTCTCTCGCTCCGTCTCTGTGTCTCTCTCGCTCCGTCTCTGTGTCTCTCTCGCTCCGTCTCTGTGTCTCTCTCGCTCCGTCTCTGTGTCTCTCGCTCTGTCTCTGTGTCTCTCTCGCTCCGTCTCTGTGTCTCTCGCTCTGTCTCTGTGTCTCTCGCTCTGTCTCTGTGTCTCTTGCTCTGTCTCTGTGTCTCTCGCTCTGTCTCTGTGTCTCTCTCGCTCTGTCTCTCTGTGTCTCTCTCGCTCCATCTCTGTGTCTCTCTCGCTCCGTCTCTGTGTCTCTCTCGCTCCGTCTCTGTGTCTCTCTCGCTCTGTCTCTGTGTCTCTCTCGCTCTGTCTCTGTGTCTCTCGCTCTCTCTCTGTGTCTCTCGCTCTGTCTCTGTGTCTCTCGCTCTGTCTCTGTGTCTCTCGCTCTCTCTCTGTGTCTCTCGCTCTCTCTCTGTGTCTGTCTCTCTCGGTTTGAGCTCCTGCCACAAGCAACATGGCTGCTTCAGGCCCCCAAGGTGGAGCTTTCTCCGTTTTACCCGCCTACCTCATACATCTGACAGCAGATTGGCTCGCAGGCCCAATTATAAGACAAGTATGTACTTTTCAACGTAACGTTATTTAAAAAAAATTGCCTTACAATCGGAAAAAACTGGTAGTAGATACATATTCACAACACATCCCACACAGCTGGCTACATTTACTTTCACTGCGAGATAGGAACTGACAGTTAAACTCTTGTGCTGGAAGATTTGGGGAGCGCAGGTATCACCATATGAAAAATGAAGCAGATAAACACTACAGATGCTTCAATCATACTGATCAGATTGGTAGTGTGCCTATGTATGTATGTATGTATGTATGTCTTTATTTGTATAGCGCCATAAATGTACATAGCGCTTCACAGTAGTAATACATGTCATATAAATAACAAATATAAATAACAGATCATGGGAATAAGTGCTTCAGACATACTGTAAAAGTAACATTAAGGAAGGAGTCCCTGCTCCGAGGAGCTTACAATCTAATTGGTAGGTAGGGAGAACGTACAGAGACAGTAGGAGGGAATACTAGTAAGTGCGTCTGCAGGGGGCCAAGCTTTGTGTCATGTGTCCATGATTATCCAGTGCTACTCATATGCTTCTTTAAGCAGATGTGTCTTAAGGTGGGTCTTAAAGGTGGATAGCGAGGGGGCTAGTCGGGTATTGAGGGGAAGGGCATTCCAGAGGTGTGGGGCAGAAATTGAGAAAGGTTTAAGGCGGGAGAGAGCTTTAGATACAAAGGGGGTAGAAAGAAGACATCCTTGAGAAGAACGCAAGAGTCGTGATGGTGTTCAGAAACTTTGGTCTGTATAGCAGGTGTAAGGTCAGGGGTTGAAAGGTAAATTTGTGTGTCGTCAGCATAGAGGTGATATTTAAACCCAAAAGATGTGATTAGGTCACCTAGAGAGAGTGTGTAGAGAGAAAAGAGAAGGGGTCCCAATACTGTAGGTGTAGGAGAAGATGCAAACATTATTGAAAAATACTTCAATACCAATGTTACACACCAGGGTGCAATGAGCTGTCTCACATATGAACACATTCAACAACATGCCAGTAATATCCTTAAGCTTAGTGTTTGATGACTTTGTAGAATATATATATTTTTCATTTACACATGTAACCTACCATGAACTTGAATCTACAATTGTCACCAACATTTACAAGTTAAAGCAGCAAAACATTCAAAATCATAGATGTTTTTATTTTTTACTAAATTAGTTGTGTAGTATTAGATAATATTTACTGCATTTATTCCCAACTTAATTCAATTTTGAATGAGTTTTAATATGTATGTATGTCTTTATTTATATAGCGCCATTAGTGTTCATAGCGCTTCACAGCAGTAATACACGTGACAATCATATACATAACAAATAGTACAGATAACAGATCATGGGAATAAGTGCGTCAGACATAAAAGTACAATTTTGGAAGAGGAGTCCCTGCTCCGAAGAGCTTACAATCCAATTGGTAGGTAGGGAGAACGTACAGAGACGGGTGGAGGGAATTCTGGTAAGTGCATTTGCAGAGGACTAAGCTTTATGTATCATGTGTCTAATATTATCCATGGTGCTTTTCATATGCTTCTTTAAGCAAGTGTGTCTTAAGGTGGGTCATAAAGGTGGGTAGAGAGGGTGCTAGTCGCAAGAATCGGGATGGTGCATAGCGAGAAATTAGGGCTGAGATGTAAGGAGGGGCAGGAGAGTGTAAAGCTTTAAAAGAGAGGAGGAGAATTGAGTGTGATATGCGGGATTTGATAGGAAGCCAGCAAAGGGATTTCAGCAGGGGAGACGCTGAGACAGATTTAGGAAAGAGTGGAGTGATTCTGGCAGCAGCGTTTAGGGTACCGAGCATCCTTTAGTTGCTATAGCAGACTCCGACACTTCTGTTTTTGAGCCCGGCAGTGCAAGAGCTTTGGCAACAAATGATCACAAACAGGAAAATGCTGCAGTGTTCCCAGCAGCAGGGGTTGAAAGCTGCAATCCTTAGTAATATAAGGAATATAAGGTTACATTGTAGCTGTTGCATTCCACTGACTAAAGGATTGATTGAAAGGCGGAAATTAGATGAACTCAGGGAGCAAGGTATTCGCTGATTGATCACAGGAGAATGCATCGATCGGCTGCTTAGGTAATTTGTTTTCATTAAAAGGTATTGAAATGCTGCATATATTAAAACAAAAATAATTAAAACCTTTTTTTTTTAAAGTGCCACCAGGTGTGGTGCTTACTATGAAATATAATTATTAAAATAATTACCCTAATCAGCTGTGTTTGTTTTTTAAGCATCAGTTATCTAGTTGTAACTCGTTAAACATCATTCTTTTATTTATTTTTATTTTGCTGGGTGAGTGTGCACCTGTCAGATTGACGTCCTAATCCTGAACGTAACGAATCCAGTCATATCTCAGAATTCTCTCTCTTTTGTTATGAAAAGTGGATTCAAATGAGCTTCTTTTCAGCAATTTGTTTTGCATATTTAATTCCTATTGGATAATGTGAAAACTGAGTATCAGCAATATTAAAAAAAATTAAATCATTTGCGTCAACAGGTTTATCGTACTACAGTATATTTGACATTTGGGGGACTATGCTATAAGCATCGATAAGCCACTTATCGAGCACTTGTCAGCCAAAATGCCTACTGCTTTTCATTAAGCCTCGATAAGTGGGCGATAAAGGCATGAAACGCCCAAAATTTCAGCCGCCATAAAAAAAATTCCGGGTGAGCGGCGATAAGCCAGTTATCGGCAGGTTCTGAAACTCGTGCAATTCTAGCTATCCGTGATTTTCTTATTGAGGCGAATCGCGGCTCTAGAATGGCGAGTTTCTCCCCAAAATCCTCATGCCAGGAAAAGTTGGTGTGAGGCTGGGGAGAAGCTGCTGAGAGGCGGCGAGACAGGATTTAGAACAAAAAACTCAAAAATAGGAGCGCATGAAATGAAACCAAGAAAGACCCAAAATACCCCCCGATGAAGTGTCATGTGACACGAAAAGCGTTGGTGACGTCATCACGCAGCGACGCACGGCCGTGACGACGGTCTGATTGTGTTGTTGCCAGAGCCCAGCTATACCACGAGTAGTACACAGGAGAGTTAGAGTGCCTACGGTCTGTGTTTTTTCCATCTAGCATTCCTAGCACCTTCTGTTACAACTAGGACATTTGTGATTTTGGGTGTCTACACCCCTTTACTCCACGCTGCTTGGGCTCTATGTGTATTATTTATTAGTGTCATTTTAGACAGTTTTGATTTATATGTTTCTGTATATGTGTGTTTATATGAAGAATTTTCTTTCTATGATATAAAGTATAAGTATTAATTTTGGGTCTTTCTTGGTTTCATTTCATGCGCTCCTATTTTTGAGTTTTTTGTTTGCTGAGTGTGCCCCGCTGATCACGGGAGATTAGGAGCAGCAGGGTGGAACCGGACAGCCGAGGGGGGAGTCATTTGGAGGGAAAGCGCGCTCAATATACATTTTTTCAGGATTTAGAACAAACAATGCATTTTTTCTGCATCGGATTGATGCCGGGAGTCTCTGAAGCTGATATCCATTAATATCAGCACCGGAGACCCCCGGCATGAATCCCATGCAATAAAAATGCATTCACAGACAACTTCATTACCTTAGCGGCTAACCGCTAAGGCAATGAAGGGGCTAACCCCTCCTGCTACCAACCAAGGGTTAAATACCCCCTTCACCCACCCCTGCTACCCACAGTAAACACTAATACCCACCTTCTCTACCCACACATGATTAATAAGAGAGGCCGCGGGTGTCCTCAGGTGGTCCCCGTGAGTATCTGGGAGCCCTCGGGTGGTCCCCGTGGGTGTCTGGCGGCCCTTGGTTGGTCCCCGTGGGTGGTCCCTGCGGGTGTCTGGGGGTCTTCATGTGGTCCCTGCGGGTGTCCGGGGGATCCTCAGGTGGTTCCTGGGTTGTCCGGGAGTCCTCATGTGGTCCCCGTGGATGTCTGGGGGCCCTCGGGTGGTCCCCGCTGGCCTACGGTACCGATCCTGTGGCAAATAAATGTGCAATACATTGAAATAAATACACCCCCCAACCCCCAACACATACAATACAGTAATGGGTAAAATAACTGTTATCTAGATATGGATGAGTGCATTTGCCCATTATAAAATTAAACATTAGCCAGCCAGCATAAATAAAGTAAATAAACCTTTTTACTTAGCCCTGCCATCATGAATGGTGTCCTTGTCAATATACTGCAGGTCCATGTCCTCCGATGTCAGCAAGAATATATGAAAAATACAATCTAATGGCCCCTCACTCCTTAATCACCTTAGCGGCTAATAACTGCTATAGCAATTAAGGGTTTAACCAACCCTCCCCCGCTACCCACCCACCCCGGGACCACTATACCAACCCTCTACCCATTGATTGGCATAGTGGTACATCATACCCATATAATATGGGCATGATAAGCCACTGTAGCAGTCAATAGTCACCCTAATAAAAAAGCATGAAGGCCAAAAATACACAATAATAAAAAGATATACACAAGCACCTAAACACCCGATTCAATAAATTAAAGCACTAGCCAACAAATTAAATAAATAAAAGCAATAGCCAACAAATTAAATAAATAAAAGCACTAGCCAACCAATTAATTTAACAAATGAAAGCACTAACCAACAAAACAATTAATTTTAAACACTAACCAACCAAAAATTTAATGAATTTAAACCAGTAGCCAACAAAACAAATAATGTCAACCGCTAAGCAATCCTAAAATGTACTAAAAACAAGCCATCCAAATTCCAAACAATTGAATCCAAACAATAAAAACAAATAGAAAAAAATACAATCAATTCAAAACAAGCATTTTCCAAAAAACAGTGACACATGGACACTCTGGCACAGGGACACTCTGGCACAGGGACACTCTGGCACAGGGACACTCTGGCACAGGGACACTGACACAGGGAGACTCTGACACAGGAAGACTGACACAGGGACACTCTGGCACATAGACACTGGCACAGGGACACTGACACAGGGAGACTGACACAGGGAGACACTGATACAGGGAGACACTGATACAGGGAGACACTGATACAGGGAGACACTGATACAGGGAGACACTGATACAGGGAGACACTGATACAGGGAGACACTGATACAGGGAGACCCTGATACAAAGTGGCTCTGATACATGAGTATCCATATATTTGAGCAGGTGAAGTGGGGGGTTGTGTCTACTGGAAACTTTTAATAATTCTTCATTTGGGTACCGTTATCACATTAAATATGAGTATGAGTACATCAATATTTCTCTAGCCACTTGCCAAATGCTAGCTATGCCCCCCGTCATCTTGCAGCTTAAATATGAATGTGATCACTCCCTAAAGCATTAATCCCATCTATTGTTTTATTTATTTTTTACAGATTCATCACTTTTAATTAGAATGTGCACTGTCTTGTGTTTGGGTTCAAAATCATATTGGGGTTTTGGTTCTGGTCTTGTTTTTTGGCATATTAAGCAATATTGTATTACGCCTTTCCATAGCCAGAAAGCAGGAACGGTGAAATAAAATAAAAAAAATTCAACCTTTTAAAATGCAGGAAAAACATGGAAGCAAAAATGCATTATCTTATTCAAAAGACATGCAAGTTATGGCCCAAGAGACCGGTGGTTTGATTTTCTTTCTAAATCATATTTGGGTTTTGATTTTGGTTTGTGTCCTTAGAAACTAAAGGGTTTTGTAATGTAAAGTTCTGGTAAGGTTCGCCCCCCCCCCTCTCCCCAAAGCCCCCCTGCCCCCTCCCAGTTTTGCTCATCCCTCCTTTTAATGGACAAGTTCTTCATAAGGTAGGTGTGATAGCGCGTGTGCAGAAATTTAGGAACCCCTCATGTGAAAAGTATGGATATGTGTAGGGAAGAACAAAAAATGTGAAAAGTAGAGCGGCAAGATGGTTATTATACATTAGCAGGAACTACACTTCAAAGTTGTACTAGTTGTGCAAGATCTGGGGAATTGTAGACTAAGGGGTTCATGCAGTAAGCGTCGGAAAGGCACTTCTCGCCACTTTTCTGCCAAAAAAGCCTATCCGTATTCAGAAAGGGGCCAGAAAGTGGCGAGATTCAAAAAAACCGCCAGTTTTGCTGGCGGTTTTTTTTTTTCCGCCGATGGCGGGGCGAGTGTTAGGATGTGCTCACCACAAACGAGACGGGACCACGGTGCTGAGGTGGGAAGGTAGGAACACCACCCACAGTCACGAGGGCACGTCTTGAAAGTAGATTGGTCGGGGATTCCGGATCGGGGCAGGAGAGGTACGGTTGGTAGAGAGTGCCGTTTGCCAAATCCAGGGTTAGAGAGAGGGACGTTGTCGTTTACCGTAAGCCAGGATCGGGATGCCAGAGGTGCGGAGAGTCGAGTAGCCGTGTGCCGAGTTCGGGATGCCAGAGGTACAGGAAGACGTAGTGGAAGCCGGTTTGGTACACGAGGAGGTCTGTAAAAATAGAACTAGGGAGGCAGAGAATGGTAAAGACAACTGGAACTATGCTCAGCCAAAGAACCAGTGATTTTGGCAGGTATATAAAGGAGAGAGGGTCCAATAGCATTGCAGCCATAAAGGGGTGTGTAGAAGGAGCCAGCTGCAGCAGGGATAGGTCCCTTATGAGTCCCAGGAGATGAGGCATAAAGGGAAGCAATCTGGCTGCATTCAATAGCAGCAACAGTTTGGTTCGCTGTACCTTTAAGAGGCGGTTGCGCCTCCGTGTGGCCGCGCCTCCGTGTAGCAGCGCCCGCGGCTGCATGCGCGGCCCCACGCCCTGATCCGAGGGCAGAAGAGGAAGAAGAACGTGCGCGCGCGCGCACTGTGCAGGAACTCGCGCGCTTCTCTCTGGCGTCCCTGCGAGCCACGAGGATGTCAGGCGAGGCAGCAGGTAAGTAGGAGACACGCCGTGAACGGCGTGTCTCCATAATCCTTACAGCGAGAAGGCACTTTCCGCCTAAAAATCCAACTTTTTCAGCCACCCTGTATTCTAGTAGAGGCGAGTAGCTAAGCGGAGCTATTCGCCTCTCTAGAATACCCTTTCGCTGGCGGATCAGCCACGCAAGAAAAAGATGGCAAGTTGCTGCTCAGAGGCAGCGGATGAGTGGCGGATCGGCACTTAGAAAAAATTCTGGCCTTTTTCCTGGCTGGGATTGATGCCGGGGGTCTCCGGAGCTGATACCATTAATATCAGCACCGGACCCCCCCGGCATGCATCCGAGGCAGGAAAAATGCATTTAAATCCCACTTCATTACCTTAGCGGTTAGCCTTTAAAAGCCTATGTCGTCTCATTTTGAAGCCAGACACCGAGGAGGAAGGACCTCCTCTGAAGAAAGAAGACCAGGGCGTGGCCGCAGATGGGAAGAAGACCCCGGAAGAAGGTAGAAGAATACAGATGAAGATGGATTACAACTAGAAGACCCCTGGATTGTCGTGTTTTATTATTTTAATGTTTATTATTTTATGGTTTTTTATTTTATGGGTTCCTGTTCGTGGATTGGTTCATGAGTAAGCTGATCAACGGGAGTCGGTGGGGGCAAGTAATGGAAGTTAAATAAAGAAATGTATTTGCGTGATGGTGGCTTAACCCCTTAATGACTGTAGCGGTTAATAACCGCTATGGTGATTAAGGGGTTAGGAGACATTACATTGGATGTTTTAATTCTTGTATCTGTTTTGCAGAAGCGGATGGGGCATGGGCAGGATGAAGATGAGGATGGCCTTCATCGTGCCAGCCGCACATGGGTGAGTGCTATATGTATTTAATGTCTTTATTGTTGTGTATGTATTTTAAATTGACAACTGCACTATTATCCATTTGTGGATAATAGTAATGTTGCCCATTACTGTATTGTATGTTGTGTATTGCAGCTATGTTTATTGGGGGCATTTGTCCCCAATAAACATGCTATTATGCGTTAACCCCTTCATTACCTTAGCGGCTATCCGCTATGATAATGAAGCAGCATTAATGTATTTTAATAATATTGTGCGGGAGCAGGGGGCCCCCTGAGCTGAACCGCATTTATTTGTGACTCAGAGACCCCCTGCTTCCCGAGTTACAGGCCCCGGTTTGGGGCATCGGTTACAGTGTGGACGCCATGTTTGTTGCGGGCACGTAGCGTATTGGACGCTATAAACATGGCGGCTACTTTGCCCATCCGATCACACATACCGGGGCCTGTAACTCGGGAAGCAGGGGGTCCCTGGTCCACAAAGTGATGCGGTTCAGCTCGGGGGACCCCCTGCTCACTGTACAGTATTATTAAATAAATATTCATGCTGCTTCGCTACCGTAGCAGATACCCTGTAAGGTAAGGAACGAGTCTTTATTGATGTGTGTGTTTTATTCATAGTATAGATGTGCAGAGGGTCTCCGGAGCAGAAACGTTTTTGTTTTAGGTCCGGGGACCCCCTGCTCCCCGAGATACAGGCCCCTTTTTGGGGTGCCGGTATCCCTCTGCTTTGTTTACATGCCGCGGTCACGTGATCGGGACCTTTAAATGCAGAGGGATACCGGCACCTCATAAAGGGGGCTGTATCTCGGGGAGCAGGGGGTCCCCCAACCTGAAACCAATGCGGTTCAGCTCCGGAGACCCCCTGCACATGTACACTATGAATAAAAGTTGTTTTAAAAATAATTTTAATTATGCTGATGTTTGCGCCGAGAGAGCAGCTGATCTCTCTCGGCTGCAAACACAACTCGGCAGGGGACGGCTTCTCGGTAGTTTCTCGCCAGGCAGCCGTCCCGCCACTGGTTACACGCCATTTCATCAAATGGTGGTGGCTAATTCATTCGCCAGGGATTCGCCCGTTACAGCATACAGACAGTTTAACTCGTCAAAAACATGGCTAATTGCTAAACTGGCTAATGCATTTTTCCGCCGCTTACTGCATGAACCCTTTAAATGTGTAAACGAGATCGCAGTCACCTTATGTATATCTATTCAAAGTAAATGATTGGTGCTTAGAAGGTAAAATATAGGATATTGACAGTGTTGATCAAAAAAGATTTGATCAGAAAGGTTTCCCCCTATATACAGCACTCAAATCATATATGGTCTATTGATGGACAAACAAATGGTCCTGCAGATATGCTGCGGAAAACTGGTAAGTATCCCAGAATCACCGTGGAAATCAAAAATAATAAAATTTTATTACGTCTACATAGATCATTAAAAACACAGATACATTATTAAAAATCCCCATATTGTAGTGGCTGATATGAATAAATATCGTAGTAATAAGGTAAATATTATTAATTAATGTCTTGATTTATTCATATCCTCACATCCAAATTGTAACCATCAGAGAAAAGCTTGTATATTAAGAGCACTTGTAGTACCGTAAGTGTATTCAATGTCAGTACAATAAACGATATCAAAGGTGGTGTTTGAATATAGGGTGATCACTAGTAATGATGCTCTCTGTATTTCCCCGCAAGATGCGGACGTGAAAACCCCTTCAATACTCCTGGTGTTCACCGCCTCTAGTTAGTCCTCATATATATGAACTGAGAAACAAACACTAAATACACACGGTTTGTTGCAAATAGCAGTATCAAGGAAAATAGTTGTAACAAAGTCTCTTATGCTGTAACAGTCTCCAATGCAATAGTAAACATTATGGCAGTAAACAGGAATAAATGCCTCTGCATGATACAAGCCTGCTCGTTTGATATGGTAAGATGTCGCCACTTCGAGTGACGTCACTACCGTGACGTCCTACGTTCCCGACGCATGTTTCACGTGTTCACCACGCTTCATCAGGGGGAGGAGGGATGCAGAGATACTTTTTAATGCATCAACATTACAATTCTTCACTGAAGACATTAGTGTGCAAATTAGTGTACACATTTTTTTTTTTTAAACCTCCCAGGTCAGGTAATTAAATTTCTATCTAAGAAGAACAATCATAATGGTACAATAAAGAGGTACCATAACCTGAAGGTCCCCCACCAGGTCTTCCAGGGCCCGGTACTCAAGCCTTGATCTGGCCCTGGAACAACTGAGCATGGAGGTATGGGTATGTGATAGCGGAGATTGTTGAGTGGAGATGGAGTGGTGGAGCCTGTCCAGGTCCATTGAGTGAGGGAAAGGGTAAGCCGGCTATCCCCTCCTGACCTGGCAACCTGTACAAATCGAAGGAAGATGGTATTAACTAGAGATGGGCACAGTTTTATTTTTGTTACGAATTTGGATCCGTGGATTTTAGCGGATCAATGTCAAAAAGGGCGATTCGCGGTTTGCGGATTTTTGTATTATTATTACTAATACAATCCACGGATTACGAATTTGTAGAATCCAATCTGTGGATTCAGCAATCCGATGGCGGATTCTTCCGAATATGAAAAACGGATTGCTGAATCCAAAGATTGGATTCTACAAAGCCATCCATGGGTTGTATCCAATGGCGGATTTTGATGAATTCATGCAGCTTTAAACCGCCGAAATCCGTGTGCAGATTTTACACCGGGAAATGCATATTTGGAGGTAACATCCTGTAAACGGATTTCGGGGATTCGCCCATCTCTAGTATTAACAGCCTAGACCTGAGAGGTATAGTGAATAAGTCCAACCAACATCTTAGTTCAAACCACCCAGAATGTGAATATAACATAGTTCAGTATCATTCTTACTTTTAGGCTATGGAAATGTCTTAATATAGTAAGATCTGATAATGTGTGTCCTGCCTGAGAAAAGTGTTGTCCCACAGGTGTGTGTGTTGGGACATACAGTGAATCTGTAATTTGTTTTCCCGTGTGCTTTCATGATGATAGCATTTGATGCATTTTATAAGGGATACCATGTTGCTGGATTTTCAGTTCATTGATTCGCGTACAGTACTATATGTTGAATGTATATAGGAACTAAAGCCAAGAATCGGTGCTCAGTAGGACAGAGGAACATATATAATAATGAAATCTAATAACAGATTTGAGATGAACCTTGAATAATTTGTTGTGAGACTCAGGACCTGATGCATAGTAACTCCTACAGGGTATGAGATGTATGACAATCCATATAGTGGTCTCCGACAACTATCTCATGAATGATTAGTCCTGTGCATACATACCACTAGGATAGTCACCCTTAAGTTGCATCTGTATGAGGGTCTTCATATTCCACAGTATGAGTAGAAAGAAGGAAGTACTCACATATGTTGCAGTCCATCTGTAGCGTGCATCAAGCAAGTCAGTGATAGAGCGAAATGTCCGTGAGGAACGTGAGCGGAGCACAGCTGTAAGAAAGCAGGGGGCTACACACTAGCAAGATTGTAATAAAAGTACCTATAATCCATGGTACACATGGTGACACGCATTAGAAACACTCTTACGCGTTTCAGGCGGGAAGCCCTTTATCAAAGAGTACCTCTCTTTGAATGCTCACGTTCTTCACGGACATTTCGCTCAGTACTGTATGTTGATGGGTTTTTTTTAAGCTGTGGGAATGTTCTATGTGTAAGTTTAAGATGGCCTATATTCCCTCTGCTTGCATTCTCTGGTGTCATGTCAGATATTTATGGTGTGTATTTAAGAGAGGTTGGGAGACTGTTTATAGCAGGGGTAGCCAACTCCAGTCCTCAAGAGCTACCAACAGGTCAGGTTTTCAGGATATCCCTGCTTCAGCGACGATGTGCAGTTATGGACTGAGCAGCCTGTGCTGAAACAGGGATATTCTTAAAACATGACTTGTTGGTAGCTCTTGAGGACAGGATTTGACCCTGGAAGAATAGCATGGGCAGATCAGGATCATAGTTTTCAGTATTTTATCCTCAGAAAATATATAAGGTAGGGATCTGTAATGTTCTCGTTGAGTTGTGCTAGTGTAGGTTTGTGCAGTAGCTTATAACCATTAGTACCAGCCAGTCTTATTTCTTTCTCTTTAATAAATCTGCCGGCACTTATAAATTCACAAACAAACCCATTTTGCTTCACTTGCAAATGACTCAGACATCTTTACTGCAATGATTGGTATGTGTATATTTTAGGGGTTTTAGCATGATAAGAAATGGCTGCTGCTTATACAAATACTGATTCTGCAGCCTTATGGTTAGAGCAGTGGCCATCTATCCTAATGGTGACATTGGGCCTCATGCAGTAAGCGTCGATTAAGTGAAATCGGCAAGTTTACCGATGAGTCATGTTAATGGCGATTTTTCCTCTCCGTATGCAGTAAGTGCCGAATACATTCAAAATCAACCCGAAAACAAATCCGCCCACTCTCACGATGATTATCCGATCACACACAGGTGTATCGGCGTGCGTGGCGGGGTGCTGATAGGTTGCCCAATCACAAATCTTGCTGAATCAGGCGAAACAAGCATGTTTTGGATTGCGCGCCATATTTAAAGGCAACGTGTACTGCTAATCATTCTCTGTGTTGTTGGGAGTGAGAGAGAGAGAGAGACGCACAGAGCTGGCTGATTGAACATTTGCATATTGACGGAGAGACTTGTTGTGTATTGGGTGAGCTTTGTCCATTGTTGTTTTGTTTACATCTTTGTCTTGTTTTATATGTGGAAGTGTTTCGTGTGATTGGCTGTACATTAATTGTCTGTTTTTTGTGAGTGCTGGAAGTATGCCCGCAAAGCGTGGGAAGAGTGATGCTGGTGGGAGTGGGAGTGCTACTCGTGCGAGTACGCGTCGGAGTGAACGTACTGTTCAGGGGAGTGATGTTGCTGGTGCACCGAGTGGTGTTGCTGGGAGTGGGAGTGCTGGTGCTGGGAGTGGGAGTGCTGTTGCTGGGAGTGGGAGTGCTGTTGCTGGGAGTGCTGTTGCTGTGAGTGGGAGTGCTGTTGCTGTGAGTGGGAGTGCTGTTGCTGGGAGTGGGAGTGTTGTTGCTGGGAGTGGGAGTGCTGTTGCTGGGAGTGGGAGTGCTGGTGCTAGGAGTGGGAGTGCTGGTGCTAGGAGTGGGAGTGCTGGTGCTGTGAGTGCTGCTGGTGGCGCAGTTGCTGATGGGGTGTCTGGTGGTGGCGTGCTTGCTGGTGGGCAGCTTTTGGAGGCTCTTCCATTGGAAGAAGGAGAGTCCAGTCAGCACCAGCCAAGCTCTGACCCTAAACCTGCTCGGAAGAAACGTGTGGAGAAGCCACGTAATCCTCGCTTCAATGACCAGGAAAATACAGCTCTGGTCACTGGCATTCTGGAGCACTATGACAGTATATATGGACATTTACTAGGTAAGTGTACCTTTACATTTATTATTCAAATACATGTGATCCTAGGTCATCTGAGTTTTGTTCATATGCAAATATGGGTTCAGAATATCTTTCTATGTTAATTAGTCTGGAAACACAGCTTTTTATCATGCCTTACAAGGACAACTAAATACAGGCGGTCAATTTGCCATAACTGCATACAATATGAATGCAACCTTGCTTACATGTATAGGTTTAGTAGTGAATGCTCATGTGCTTCACATATTACACATAAAACAGCATGTTTGCTATCTCTTGGAACAGCTAGCAGTGTAGGAAACTGGTGCTTCTATTATTAATCATTTACCTCATATATTTTATATGTTTTTCAAGGGCGGACAAGTTCAGCAAGCAGAAAGGAAATGTGGGACACAATAGTCATTGGTGTCAATGCGTGTGGAAATCATGTGAGGGACAAGCGGAATTGTCACAAGAGATTTGATGATATTAGGTCCAAATTGAAAAAGAAAATACAACACCAACGCGTGCATGCTACTGGCACTGGAGGTGGGCCCACACCACAACGTCTCATATTAAGTCCATTGGAGGAGCTGCTTCGGGCAAAATTACTTCCCGTCGTCGTGGAAGGCTTACCTGGTGACCGTGATATAGGAATTTACCCCTCACAATTTCCACCAGGTGAGAAATATTACTGTACTAGGCGTGTCGTTGCTTACAGTTATTTTGCTTAGTTACACTGCTTTTTATACTGTCTTCACAATATAAGCATACCTGCATCTATATATGTATATGTCTGATTCTGTATATATATATATCTCAAAATAGACATATATGTTGTAGTCCTACTAAAAGCAGTAACTAATATAGCACGTGCCATTGCGTGCTCATTTACATGTGAATTCCCAAAATGCATTGCTGCAGTGGAAGCAATTGATGGTGGGCGAAGATGGGGAACAACAGGGTAGTACACATGTGTAACACATGTTAATGAGAAATTATTACTAGCTACAGGTACAGAACAGAAATATGTATAATATTATTGTGTATTTTATTTATTTTACTCCGACAAACATGACATTACTGCCTATTTTAAGCATGCATCAAATATATTGCATGCAACGGCCTACAAACATCACTTGCACTAACACATCTATAGTTGTTTATGAAAAGGTCCATTTTTGCTTTAACTCATATACAGACAGCATAATGAGGCACACGTATCATATTTTATGTCATTGTTTTCATAACTTAAAAACTGCACACGACTATTTAGCTCATCTACCATTGTGTTAAAGCAGCTGCAATTAATATCTCATCACAGCATACACTTCAACAGAGGGGGTGGGGTTCAGCACACACACTAATTGCAGCCTCATTTTAGGGTCAACTTAGTTCACACCATTTTCACCTGTTTCAAGTAATTGAAAGGTGTGGCTGATTAGGCTTTTTGGGGAAGGGAATACCGTTCTTACAACCTGACTAGCACAACTGAAGTTAATCACACTCATTTGAAAGCTTCACTTTAGCTACTAAATGCCCCAACAACTCATTACTTATCAAAGCGTACGTCACACATTAGTTCACTCATATCTATAGTTGAACTACTACTATCAACGACACATTATCACACACTGCATGTGTTGTCTTGTTTAGTCACAGCCACATTCATGTGTGCCACATCTTATATTAATGTACCACACATATCCTCTACCAAAAACAACACTTTTTGCAATATGACCACCTTCATGATAACCATTGTGAATGGTCATCTCATGATAGTTATGTACATTATGATACTGATATCACTACACAACATATGATTTTTATGTACTAATTTTATCTATTTATCCTCACGCATTACTGCAGGAACATAGTATGTTTTATGTTAGGGAACTCAAAAGTTCTAAGTACACAGGCATGTACATTGTTATTACAACTATTTATGTTCACTTTCACACACACATTTTGGGTTAAGGAAATGATGCTGTTAGGTACTCATAAATACAGAACATACAATAACTGTTTGTTCAATATTTACACATGTAAATGTAAAACTTATGTTATTGTTATATATAGTTGCCCCTGAAGGACATGTGTCACCTGAGACTGAACAAGTGTCTTCACCTGGGTCAGCCAGCTCAACACACCTAGAAGGTGAGTGTATCAGTTGGTGGCCATATAATATGTGCTCTTCTATATGTTATGTTGTCATGTTCATTATTTGTTTTGCACATCTTCTTTAAATAGGATTACTTAGTGTCAGTGAAAATGAAGTGTAAGGCAACTTGTATTGTGTTAGTGATGTTAACTATCATGTAGGAGTTGTGAGTTTACAGCAAGTTTTCATTCACTCATATTTCATACTGAGTCCAAACATTATTCTTAAGTCAAGGTAGTTTTTAATGTGAGGTTATAAAACGTATGGAAACATGTTAGTTGTTACTTATGACACACTACAATTACATAGTAACACAGCAGAGATTAACATGCCATTTAATAATGTGTACATTTATTTGTAGAACATGATGAAGAGGATTTTGATGATGATGATGATGATGATGATGATGATGCCGCCGCCGCCGCCGCCATAGACACACAAATACAAGCAAGTGACCATGAAGAGGTTCCAATTGAAACTGTTTTACCGCCAAAACGTCCAGCAAATACCACATATGATGCAATTGTAGCTTCTGAGGGAAAAATTGTGGAAGCAGAAAATCGTCGCCATTCTGACCTGATGACAGTGCTGGAAAGGATGATTGCACTGCAGGAAGAAACAGTTTCACAATTGGCACATCTCCACAGAGTCTTCATTGAAGTGCCTAAACAGTTGCAAAAAATCAACACCTCATTCGAAGCATTAGTTGTTCAGCAAACACAAGCTAATTACTGGAGAATGACTAATGTACCACAATTCAACACCTCCCAGCCAGGATCTGTTCATGCAGGTCAGTTTTCACCACATTCATCTGATATTCATTCACCAGGCCCAAATTTTACCGGTCAAGTAGCAGACATTGCTGTGCAGGTTCCTGATCACATCCTACCGCTGCCATCTGTACAAATTCAGCAGCAGACACCTACAAAGGAGGCGACAAAAACAAAACAAGACACACATGAAACAGACCAACCATCACTTGTGCAGTGTCTACCAACTTGCTCACATGTGTCAGTGGGCACAAGCCCTGTCCGTGAACAGTCACTACCCAAAAGCCCTGTAGGTGAGTCACTGCCCAAAAGCCCTGTAGGTGAATCGCTGCCCAAAAGCCCTGTAGGTGAATCGCTGCCCAAAAGCCCTGTAGGTGAATCACTGCCCAAAAGCCCTGTAGGTGAGTCACTGGCCACAAGCCCTGTAGGTGAGTCACTGGCCACAAGCCCCGTAGGTGAACAGTCACTGGCCACAAGCCCTGCCCGTGAAGTGCCAGAGGCCACTCAAAGTGGCTCTGTTGTGCCTAAAGTTGGTGGCAAAAGAAAAAGGAAAATTCAAGAGACAACAAGCAGGCCTGTTACTCGCTCGCAAAAGGAACAAAAAAAATAAATGTTATAATTCAGAAAATATGTCTTTGGCCTTGTTTTGTTGACTTCAGATTATCTAATTACTATTGTATGTATGCTGAAGACTGTGTTGTTTCCAAACTTTCAAGTATGTTCTTGTACACGTGAAGTTTTGGAAATGTTAACACTCCTAATTAATGAATAGTGTTATAAATATTTATGTTTTAATCGTCTGTTCAGTAATGGTCCACCAGGAGCCAGTTGCTAAGTTTAGAGAAGCTACCATTGACTTTGCAGCAAAACATTGCATTTGGGTGTGTTAATTGATGTAATCATTGCATGTGCATATTATTTTCATGCAATTATAAAAGCACCTATTTAACTGCAAACATCTTTCTTGTACGTGTACAGCAGGATTTTGTGTTAAATATTACTTACCTTTGGTGGCCATTGTAATGTTGTCCTTTAATCATTTATGTGTTCTTGTTTCAAGAACATCTCTGAATTGATACTAATATATATGTAGTATGTATTGATATATGCACACACACACACACAGACACACACTGTGTGTGTGTGTGTGTGTATATATAGTACTATCTAAACTGGTATAGATGTATTTACAAAAAACATACACTTCATGCTTCCTTGTGAAAACACACTATTTTAATAATACAGGCCTAATGTTTGACAACTATACTAAGTGTGAGCCTCTAACATTATTGGGTGCAAACAAATGTTTATTACTTAATTCACTCATGTTTATCACCATTTAAATAGGTTTCATACAAGGCCTACTTACTGCCATCAATATGTTGTGTGTGTGTGTGTGTGTGTGTGTGTGTGTGTGTGTGTGTGTATATGAGTGCCTGAATGTGTGTGTGTGTGTGTGTGTGTGTATATATGAGTGCCTGTGTGTGTGTGTGTTGCTTACCATCAGCAGCTCCAGCCCGAGTCCGTGGAGGGAGGGGGGGGAGAGTAGCGGGTCCCTCCGCTCAAGCCATGCCCCCCCTCCCTGTCAAACCTCCCACTCCCGCCCACCTCCCGCTCCGGCTCCGGCTCCCGCTCCCTACAGACCGCATATCGCGGTCTGTGTATGTCAGCGCCCCGCCTGTCTGCAGTGCGGGCGCGCTGACTCTGGGAGCGGGGCCTTAGCCTAAGGCTGGTGTTTAGGAAATCTTTACCAAACTTCACAGTGGTTCTGGTTCCGCTCACCTGCTCTCCTAGTTAAGGAACGGGTATTTATGGCAGATAGGTTTGCTGCATCAGTCTCTCTCCTAGAGCCTGGAGGCTGGGGGCACGCTGCTCCCCTGCATCCAATTCGGGGAGGGCACGCCCTTCACGTTTCACAGTACCCAGAAGAATTGCCTGGACTCACTTGGGACCGACTTTGCACCACTATAGTCAGTCTCTCTCTCAGAGCCTGGAGGCTGGGGGCATGCCGCTCCCCAGCGTCCAATTCGGGGAGGATGCCCCCTTCAAGTGCTGCAGTATCCTTAAGGATTGCTGGGAATCTTTTGGGATGGTGCCCCCATCTAACAGATAAGGACTCAATGTTTTTTCACTATACATGAATATGTTATTTAAAGCTGGTAACTTGCTTAGCTGGCCAGTGTCGTAGAGAGGCATATGCTGTGAGTTAGTCTCCTGAGAGGAATAGGCATTCATTTTATGATTTTATTTCTTAAAGTGACAGTGTGCCTGAGATCTTGTCTGTCACTGATATAAGAATACAACGCTGAAGGTAAATGGCAGAGTGCCTCCATTGTGCTTCTGTTAAAGCCGCAGTCCCCTACTGGAACGGAATAAAACAGGCAGAAACCTGAATTACACAACAAGGTGCTACGTATTATCCTTTTGGCTCTCTGATAACCCTAGAAGACTGTGTCGTGAAAAGCCCCGACAGATGGCAGCGCTGCGTAAGGGTGCCATTTGTCATATAATGCAGTCATTTATATTTACCGCACTTACTTGAACTAGTAGGACTGCCACTGTGACACCTTCAGTGCACTCCACTTTCAAGAACTACTGTATTCCACGCTCGGGGAAACAAAATGGCAGCACGAGCCAAGGAATGAGTGACGGGAGCTATGCTATGATTTGCAGTTTTCCACACCTCATTCATTAGCTGCAGACGCCTATGTTTTGTACTAGTTCAGCACTAGAGCACACAGTATCTCTTGAAGAGAAGGTTTCCTGATAAGAAACATGCAGTTCTCTCCTAGTTCAGGTTGGATTTAAAAACAAATTGGTCATTTTGTGGGGACAGTTTTATATACGGATGTTTTATTATGTTAAAGTTGAAATAGAAAAATTAAAGATATACACCAAACATGGCAGGCACAATTAGTTTCTGCCCTGAAGAACTTACAATCTAATGTCAGTGCCTCAGGCACAGGGAGATAAGGTGACTTGCTCAAGGTCACAAGGAGATGATATCGGGATTCGAACTGCGTTTACCCTTTTGTATGAGCTACATACATACTAAATCATGCCAGCCTTGCCTTCCCCGCGGCGGTGGCAAAAAAAAGCACTTTGCCGCAGCTCTAGGGAAGATGAGCCATTGGCAGGCGGTGGGGTGGGGAGTGGGGGGTTCTTCCCTATCGCCTCCCCCGAGCCCTCCCCCGGCACTCTTAAACTTTGAGGCCAGGGAATTCCACGGTCGGGTTCCCACGGCACAGTCTAGGACATTTTGCTGCCGGCATCCGACTGCATCCATCTTCCCGCAGCCATTCAGCCGCCACCGATCAGCCATCAGGATTTATAGCTGCTGCCCATTTTGCCACAAAGGTAAGCCCCTAATCTTACTCTAAACCACCCTAACCTAACCCCTTACTCTTAAACCCTATATCAGACCCCTTACCCTAAAGCTAACCTCTAATAAGACCCCTTACCCTAAAGATAACCCCTAATCAGACACCTTACCCTAAAGTTAACCCCTAATCAGACACCTTACCCTAAAGTTAACCCCTAATCAGACCCCTTACCCTAAAGTTAACCCTTAATCAGACCCCTTACTCTACACCCCATATTTGGACCTCTTACCCTAAAACCCCTCACCCCCTAACTTTTACCTCTTACCCAAAAAAGCTTAACCCCCTCACCCTAAAACTTCTAAAGTTAACCCCTAATACTAATAAACACTAATGCACCAACTTTAGCGGCAGCTAAATGACAGCAGCGGGTGGCTGTGGGGAGATGTCGGTGGCGAGATGTCCCATTCCACCCCGCAGCCTTCCTAAACTTCGGGAATATAAATCTGCTTTATCTCTACATACTGTACATTGCTCCGATGTCTTATTTTCCTTATATTACACCTTCACTGCCAGAGGGGCCTGCAATAAGGTTAAGCAATATCCTAAATCCTACAAGTACCGTACAGGAATACTACAGTGGATCGTAACCCTTTCAGAACAACTCTCTTGTTTTCAGGTGGCTGGACTGAGCTGAACTCACTTTGTGAAATAGAAACACTTTAGCCCTGTACGAAAGTTCCCGCTGCCCATGTGTGTTTCTGCATTACCTGCCTGCCAATCAATAGGCCCCTACAACCTGCGGAGAGAGAAACAGCAGCTACAGTATGTTATTTTTAGACTGTAGGCTCAGAACAAAGCAGGGAAAGAACGATTAAACTGCTGTCTCCAAGCAACGTCTCGCTTCCATTGGATAGAGACAGGGATGGAGAGCATCTCTCGTTTAGGTGTGAAAAACAAGGTCTGCAGATCATCCCTCACACTGCTCTATTGCACCAACTTCCTGCTGCCTTTTGTGGCTTCAAGGACTTGACATTACAATTCATACAGTAGTTCCTAAAGAATGTATATGGCAGGTCCTGAATAAGACATGTCAACTCTCACTACTTCCATGAGTTTCACAGATTTTGAGTCACTCATCGTTTGCTGCCCCCTCTCTCTGGAACGCCCTCCCACGTACCATCAGATGCCACCCCCCCCACCCTCCCCTTAGCTTCCAGTCATTAATAACTCCAGAAAACTCACATATGCCTATCTGTCATACCCCTAAAACAATACCCCCCCCCCCAGCAACCCTATTAGTACTAGCTGTGCAGATAGACCAAACTCCACCCTAGCACCCGCCAACATCCACACCCCAAACCTTAATGGGACCAGCTGTGTGGCTGGACCACACACTCTCCTGATGCATAATCCACCCCACAATGAGCAGCAACTTTACCTTTTGTACCAACACTGTCTCATTCCCTCTAGCGTGTAAGCTCCCAGAATCAGGGACCTCGTCACCTTCTGTATCTGTTTGTGCACGCTTGTCCTTGTTTGTATGCAACTGTTTATGTAATGATTAAAGCTCTGTACCCCCATTGTACCGCGCTGCGGCATACGTTGGTGCTTTACAAACAAACAATAATTATTATTTCTTGCTTGAGTGATCTCACAGGGGGATATGTGTCAAGTGTCGCAAATGGAGCATTGTTCCAAGAACGGGTGCAAATTTTGATTCTGCGTCATTGTGTCAATGCGCTTCGGAGCAGGGTTTGCTCTGTGTATGCGCTATACGAGACATTGAGATAGATAAATATGTAGATGCTTTTGCTCCTATTGGGCTCTTCTTGCAGGACGGATAGAGCACATTGTATATATTAATGTATTAACAAGCTACATTCCAACAGCAATGTACACTGACATTCCGATCAGGGCACTATCACACAGAAACTCCTATTGAAGTAAAATAAATTGCATGGAAGTTCCCATTTAAGTCTAAGATCTGTAACGGAGGCAGACATGCTTGCATGGCCAATTGCCAAAAGTCCATACCAGCTGAAATATTTGTAATTGAATATTAAACAATATATATATATATATATACATGTGTGTGTGTATGCATTACAGTTAAAGGATCATTCCAGGCTGCCTTATTTTGTGTTTTTGTTTTGATATGCTGTATGCAGCATTTGATTACCTTTAAGGAAAAGTAATTACCTACGACGCTGATCGATCCGTTCTCCTGTGATCAATCGGCAAAGATCAGGCTCCCTGGTTTCACAATATGGCTCACTATGGCGCTATCCTACAGTCAGTGGAACACTACAACTACAGTGGCGGCCGGTGTGATACTAATGCGGCTGCCGCCGCAGTTTAAAAACAGCTGCGGGCGGCGCGAGGCTATCTTCGGCCGGTTTTCCCGCGCCTCGGGCGCTTTCAATAGTAAGCGCCATTAGCGCTTATCTATTGAAGCGGCTGCCGAGCGGGAAACTCCGTTTTAAACGGAGAGAAGCCCCGCGGTTAGCCCGCTATGCACCCGGCAAGCTTTAGAATAAAGCTGGCCGGGACAGTACAATATAACATTATATTACTACGGGTAACAAGTGGTCTATTGTTACAGCTTTCAATCCTGCTACAATCTCCTGCTGGGAACACTGCAACACTTTCCTGTTTGTGTTCATTTGTTGCACACACAGTCCCTGCAAGCTCTGACCCCAGCACCCACCACATCATATATATATACTGGGCCGTGACCTTGAGAAAGGTCCCGTTTGAAGGACCGAAACGTCGGTGATTGTGCCAGTTTTTCTTCAATACACCCTTGACATAGGATTACTTTGAGTGCTGTCTCTTCTTTGCTGTGGTGTCCTGGGATACAAGGTCTGCCTGGTAAGGAGCTCTTTATTTATACATCTCTCTATGGGACAAGCACTATATGTGAGTGCCATCTGACAACTTTAACATATATATATATATTATATTTAACTATTTAACATATATTTAACATATTTATATATATATAAATGTAAATACAACTGTATGCTCATCTGCATGTCTAAGGCAGGTCTGCAACCCCGCCTTTCCCCATTATCACCCAGCACACAGCACTTCCACTGCAGCAAGGGATTCTGGGAAATGACATGCAAATGAGCACACTGTGCCACTTTTTGCTTCAAAAACCATTTTTAACATGGTTCCCTATAGGCTTAAGCTTGCTGCATGGTCACAGCTTTGAGCACAGCCAGGGTTAAGGTGCATACCCATACTATATATATATATAGTGGTGGGTGCTGGGGTTAGCGCTTGCTACGATTGTGTGTTAATTAATTGTCAACTGGTAACAGTTGTTTGGAGGTTAGTGGCCTCTCCTCCCAGGGTTTCAGCTCCCCGCACCCCACTTTTTAAGTACGTGTAGCAGGTTTTCCTGTTGACGTGGCTGCAGGCTTGTAACGCTTTAGCAAAAGGGTTTAACTAAATGACCCTAACTCATGAGAATACTAACATTGAAGTATTTCAGTATGTCTTTTCTGTCACATTGGATGTAGCATTGGGTATTTTTGCCTTTTGTTGATCATTTGTTACCAAAGATCTTGCACTGCTGGGCTCAACAAGAGGTGTGCCAGAGCCTGCTATAGCAATCAAAGGTTTTCAGTACATGAAAACTCCTTAAAAATGACATGAAGACTAGGATTATGTCTATCTCGTTCCTTTAAAGTCATGTGTACTGTATATCAAAAACCTAAACAGACAAAGTTGCAGGCAAGCTGAGCGCGGTTCAAAGTCAGATTTTTTTGTTTACGCAAGCGCCAAGCGTGTGTGAGCGTCCGTGTCGGAGCACGAGTGCGCTCCGCATGAGCGGGGACATATAAATATAAATAGCCAGAAGCAACCTCGCCAAGCACCGCGCGGTCAGTGCGCTCAGCGGCACAGGGGACTCAGCCTTAGCTTTGCGGCGCTCCTGGAGTCAGTAAGTAAGTTATTGATTACACTGTTTTAGAATCTCAGAAAGTCCGTCGGAGGGAAGAAAGGGGAAAACAATAGAAAAAAATATAGTCAAGTACTGTACGGTATTAGTGAAAAAAATCGGAATGGTAACATTCAAACATTTATTTATGTTAGCCAGACATCTCAAGAGGTTAGCTGTGGTTCTTCTCCTGACGTTCCATGACCCCACGTTGTCCGTCAGAATGATTATCATCCCCCCAAAATGAAAAGGTGTATACAGTATACAGTATACAGTATACAGTGTAGTACGATACCATTTATTTTTTTCATTGTAAGAGGAGGAAGCCTAAACATTGAATTGTCACTCACAAGCGACTGTGATAGTGCCGGTTGGGACACTATCAAACAGAAACTGTTGGATTAAGGCCTGATAAAATAAACTGGTACAGTAGGTAAGGAATGGCCTGCTTCAAGGAGCTAACAATCTAAAAGGAAGTGAAAGTGTTTGTCACAGACCGGTGTTGCACACATACATTGTTGCAAACCAGCCGCAGACGGCAGTAAGTGTCTGACACCCATTTGACATCTCCGTTGGGCGCAAGACACTACATACATCACCCGAGCTGTGTAAAAAGAAATGTGAAAAATGGTGCAATCCCTTTTAAATTGCAATAAACTGAAAGGTTCCTTCCTAATTTGTGCTGGGTAATTGCACCAGGTCCCATTATATTCCACAGAGGAAAGGCACAGTCTGTGTCTCACCTCCTATCTGTGAGTGACACAATGGAACGCAACACATGGCCGCGACTTGCTGGGGTCATTGTACTGGTTCATCTGAAACTCTTTTGTGAGCCCTTGTTCCAAGCCCTCCATACATCGGCTGATTGCATGTTTCTTGTGCTACTGTATGTCCCTTGCTTTTTCAGTACTGAAACTCTCTATGCAGGCGGCTATCAATTAGGGGATTTGTAACTTGAGCCAGGAACATTCTGATAACAGACACATTTCAGTGTTTCATGTCCAGCTCTGGTCAAATTAAAACCTCTCTGAAGCCAAGAAATAGCCACGTGCTTTGTGCTCTCCTTTATGATCTGGTTATCATTTTGGCAAATGTAAAGCCTGCTGTACATACATGCTTTAATCTTATTATAATGATATTGTTCCAACCATGTACATAATAGCATACAGAAGACTGAAAATACAGGAATACAGGGACATTATCATCACGCATGGGAGTGAAACAGAAGGGAAAGAGAACTCTGCCCTAAGCAGTTTATTACACTTATGTATTTTTTTGCATTCATCTTTCCCATTTGGCTACATTACAACTCCACGAACAGAAGTAGCAATTCCTTAGTCATCAGTGCAGTGTCTAATTTGAAGGGATCTTTAATCTAATACCTAAATGGCGCAAAGCTAGCTACCTTAAACCAACCCATTTGTTGCAGTTGGGACTATTTGGCCATTAACGTGACAGAAAATAATGCATTAGCTTCTGCCAGCCCCGGCTCTCCCCACCTGCGGGCTTCCCTCACTGCCCCATGCCAAGCCTCTCTCTCATGCTGGACCCAGCTTCCGGTGCGCGCCAACATCAGGCCTCGTTCAGGATGCAGGCTTCGGAGGGAGGGCGTGCTGCCGTGCGAGCTGCCGTGGGACACAAAGTATTCAAATTGAATACTGGTTGTCAGGGTAGCAGCTGCCCTGTCTCCGAAGCCCGGAGTTGACGCTGGCTACAGTTTCAATAAACAAAAAATTCGTTTTTGAAGCTGCAGCAGCGTCACTGGGACCTCGGCAGCCAATGAAATCATTCTTGAGAATGATTTCAAGACTGCAGCCTCGATCCCTAACCTCACGTCTGTAGCTCCGCCCCCTCCTCAACTCCTGGAAAAGTCTGCTGGGGATGAACACACATCGCCCAGCAGACTGCCGCCCTCCCTCCAACTCCTGCCTCTGGCACCCTGAACGAGGCCTCAGAGAGGCTCAGCGCGCGTCGGGGTCAGATAGAGGCAGAGAAAGTGAGGGAGAGGCAGGCCTGGTGCTGGAGAGGGCCCGGCGGAGAACTGGCAGCACTCGGCTTTATTCTTCATGTTTCTCTTAGTGCCTTTGAGATGATGAACAGCACCAGACTCATTGTATATACAGTACATGCATATGGTTCTGTTATTTGTTCATTTCCTTGTTGTCACATGTGAATTACTCGCTTATATTACACTCTCCTTGGTTTGTGGAGTCATACCACTGGTTTTCTCTATCACCTTTGTGATGTATTATTCACTATTTATCTGATGGTACATTGCGGTGAGCATTTTTTTATTTTATTTTTGCAAGAGAACCGGCAGCATGGCAAACCCACCTCTGGCCGAGCCCAACTTCCAGCACCGGCCAGCAGGGCCCACGGCAGTCACCGGGGCACTTATCCCGGCTCTCCCCCCTTGTCAGCAGCCCTGCAGTTGTGAGTGTGTTGTGATTGCGTGTCTTTGTGTGTGAGCCTTGGGGGAGGGTAGTGTGGGAATTGAGTGTGTGTGAGGGGGAATTGTGTGTGGGCAATTGAGTGTGTGTATGTGGGGGGGGATTGAGTGAGTAGCGGGGTGGTGTCAGTGAGAGAGGATGGGGGTGTGAGTGAGTGAGTGAGTGAGTGAGGGGGAGAGAGAGGTGGGGAAGAGAGGGAGGAAGCATATGAAAGGGAGTGAGAGACATGAGGGAGAGAGGGGGCAGTAATGGGGAGGTGAGTGTAAGGATGTGGTGAGGAGGAGGGGGGCTGTGAGGGGCTGAGACCAAGGTGTGTGAGTGGGGATGCTCATAAGGCCGCTGACATGGGGATCTCGGTCGAAACTAAATTTGGGCAGGACAGCCCAAAAATTGTAGTTACGCCACGAGTTCCTGCCGCTTAGCGATCACAATGTACAGTAATCGTTCTTTTGCCTGAATCACAGGGGATAGAGGGACTTGCCAAACCACACAACCACAAATCAGTGCTAAGCTTTAGCACGCCTTTCCTCCCATTCAAATGAAAGGGATCTGAGGTGTGCTAAAGCTTAGCACACTTTTGAGGATCTGTCCCAAAGAGAGTTAAGTCTCCTTGTGGGATTTGAACCAAGTTCAACCCCATCAATGCTAGAAGTCTCCAGCTTCGTTCAGATTCACAGCAAGGAATACAGGTGCTCGCTAATGCTTCCAAAACTGCAATAACCTTATCTGTTGGTTACTTATTAATGAACCCAGCAGAATAGAGCATTACCACACCATTCTTGCACTGCCTTGAGGAATTAGACGGAACTGCATCTTTAATGACCAGAATTTAATGGTTAATATGGGCTATTCTAGGCCATTAATGCTCGCAAATTTATTCCAATCAGAGAGCTTGGTTTCTGAATGCTCTAAAAAATGTTTTTACGTTCCGTAGTAATACCCAAACAATAGGGCACTCCAATATGCAGGAGTGGAGACCTTTAGGCCACATGGTTCATTAAAGGTACAATTCCCCACCAAAATGGGGTGCTATCCATGTGAGTGGGAGTAAAGGCGTGCTATCCATGTGAGTGGGAGTAAAGGCGTGCTATCCATGTGAGTGGGAGTAAAGGCGTGCTATCCATGTGAGTGGGAGTATAGGTGTGCTATCCATGTGAATGGGAGTAAAGGCGTGCTATCCATGTGAGTGGGAGTAAGGGCGTGCTATCCATGTGAATGGGAGTACAGGCGTGCTATCCATGTGAGTGGGAGTAAAGGCATGCTATCCATGTGAGTGGGAGTAAAGGTGTGCTATCCATGTGAGTGGGAGAAAGCCATGCTATCCATGTGAGTGGGAGTAAAGCCGTGCTATACATGTGAGTGGGAGTAAAGGCGTGCTATCCATGTGAGTGGGAGTAAAGGTGTGCTATCCATGTGAGTGGGAGTAAAGGCTTGCTATCCATGTGAGTGGGAGTAAAGGCATCCTATCCATGTGAGTGGGAGTAAAGGTGTGCTATCCATGTGAGTGGGAGTAAAGGCATGCTATCCATGTGAGTGGGTGTAAAGCCATGCTATCCATGTGAGTGGGAGTAAAGCCGTGCTATCCATGTGAGTGGGAGTAAAGGCGTGCTATCCATGTGAGTGGGAGAAAAGGCGTCCTATCCATGTGAGTGGGAGTAAAGCCGTGCTATCCATGTGAGTGGGAGAAAAGACGTCCTATCCATGTGACTGGGAGTAAAGGCGTGCTATCCATGTGAGTGGGAGTAAAGGCGTGCTATCCATGTGAGTGGGAATAAAGGCATGCTATTCATGTGAGTGGTAGTAAAGGCGTGCTATCCATGTGAGTGGGAGTAAAGGCTTGCTATCCATGTGAGTGGGAGTAAAGGCGTGCTATCCATGTGAGTGGGAGTAAAGGCGTGCTATCCCTGTGAGTGGGAGTAAAGGCGTGCTATGCATGTGAGTGGGAGTAAAGGTGTGCTTTCCATGTGAGTGGGAGTAAAGCCGTGCTATCCATGTGAGTGGGAGTAAAGCCATGCTATCCATGTGAGTGTGACTAAAGGCATGCTATCCATGTGAGTGGGAGTAAAGGCTTGCTATCCATGTGAGTGGGAGTATGGTGTGCAATCCATGTGAGTGGGAGTAAAGGTGTGCTATCCATGTGAGTGGGAGTAAAGGCGTGCTATCCATGTGAGTGGGAGTAAAGCCATGCTATCCATGTGAGCGGGAGTAAAGCCGTGCTATCCATGTGAGTGGGAGTAAAGGTGTGCTATCCATGTGAGTTGGAGAAAAGGCATCCTATCCATGTGAGTGGGAGTAAAGGCGTGCTATCCATGTGAGTGGGAGAAAAGGCGTGCTATCCATGTGAGTGGGAGTAAAGGCGTGCTATCCATGTGAGTGGGAGTAAAGGCTTGCTATCCATGTGAGTGGGAGTAAAGGTGTGCTAACCATGTGAGTGGGAGTAAAGGCATGTTATCCATGTGAGTGGGAGTAAAGGCTTGCTATCCATGTGAGTGGGAGTAAAGGTGTGCTATCCATGTGAGTGGGAGTAAAGGCTTGCTATCCATGTGAGTGGGAGTAAAGGTGTGCTATCCATGTGAGTGGGAGTAAATGCATGCTATCCATGTGAGTGGGAGTAAAGGCGTGCTATCCATGTGAGTGGGAGTAAAGGCATGCTTTCCATGTGAGTGGGAGTAAAGGCATGCTTTCCATGTGAGTGGGAGTAAAGGTGTGCTTTCCATGTGAGTGGGAGTAAAGTCGTGCTATCCATGTGAGTGGGAGTAAAGGCGTGCTATCCATGTGAGTGGGAGTAAAGCCGTGCTATCCATGTGAATGGGAGTAAAGGCGTGCTATCCATGTGAGTGGGAGTAGAAGCGTGCTATCCATGTGAGTGGGATTAGAGGCATGCTATCCATGTGAGTGGGAGTAAAGGCGTGCTATCCATGTGAGTGGGAGTTAAGGCATGCTATCCATGTGAGTGGGAGTAAAGGCGTGCTATCCATGTGAGTGGGAGTAAAGGCATGCTATCCATGTGAGTGGGAGTAAAGTCATGCTATCCATGTGAGTGGGAGTAAAGTCATGCTATCCATGTGAGTGGGAGTAAAGGCGTGCTATCCATGTGAGTGGGAGTAAAGGCATGCTATGCATGTGAGTGTTAGTAAAGGCATGCTATCCCTGTGAGTGGGAGTAAAGCCTTGTTAAGGCTTTTTGTGGATCTGTCCTTTGTGTTAGTGGCTAGAATCTTAGGACATACTTATAGCACATTTTCTGACAACCAGCAATATACTGCACAGCTCTGGCTGGGAAGAAGCTTTTAGTGGTTGGGAATGTATAGGGATATTAAGTATCACTATAAAAGACAGTTTAATCTGTGCATTGAAATGCTTTGTTCTCTGGCTGTGCAGAGGTTAAGGAGCTTTCCAAGGGTGGAAGTGTAGAGTTACTCTGTAACATTATTAAGAGAAGCGTGTTCACTTTCAAGGGTGGAAGAATTATTTCCTCCACAAATCTAAATCGCTACCTAATAAAATATAAAGCCTATTTTTTATTGCACTCTCTCCCCATGAGTTGGGAGCTGTTATTGCCTCCAAGCTGGAATAAAGACAACAACTGTTATTTTGTTTTATTTACAGCTCTCTCTCTCTCTCTCCCGTGGTTTTATCTCAAGCAGTGATCTCTCCCCCCTCTCCTGGTACCCAGCCTAAATAAACCAAGGCCAATCAATACGTTTAGCACTCCTGCTGTATTCCCATAGAGACAGAGCTGCCATTACCCATTCTGCATCTTTCCAGAAGATCTCTCTATTACAGTTGCAGCAGAAGCAGTAAGACTTCATTTAGGATCAAGTGCTAATGAATAGCTATATCTTTGTAATCCAGACTCTCCTGCAGCTCCTGATGTCTTCATCTTATTGTTCTATATCAACATAAAAATAGCAGGCAAGGGCTACTTGTCCCTCCCATCTTCATCAACACTTGTAAGGTCTCAGACCTCCACGTTATCTCTGTTTTTATTCCCATATATCTGATACACTTATCATCTGAGATCTGACTCCAAAAGACTGTTCATGGTCCCAAGGTTCAGCAAAGTATCCGACCGCTCCTCCTCTTATCGTGCACCCAAAAACTGGAACAATCTACCGGAGGCTTTCACAGCCGCCACCAGTCTAAGTTCTTTCAAAACTAAAGCTGTCTCACATTTTAAAATGGTCTGTAACTGTAACATACAGTACACCTATAACATATATTATCGCTAACTGTGCATGCTATGTCTTTATATATAATTGTAACAGGGTATGTCTCTTTCTACCTGGCTTTCCCCGTGTTATGTAAGTCCCTTCTAGCTGCATGCAGTAACAGGTTAATCTGTGGGCTTTTTACCCCCTCATGCCCCTATGAGTGACAGAAGTAAGGTGGTGTCTCATGGCCTGTGTAAGCCTATATGGTATAGGTATAGACCATGAGCCCGCCCCTTCTTGTTCCTCGTAGGAGGGATTGCAGATTTAGTTGAGTCCTGTTCCTGCTCTGGAGGAGAGAGGAAGCAGAGAGCTGTGAGTCTCTCCCATAGCGGGATGAGCATGCTCACCCTCACCCTTGTGACTGAGGGAATATCTTACCAAGGAAGATAAGCCTATACTATCAGGGTCAAGCACCATCCAGAGGTATGAACCCTCTGAACCCTTGCACTGCTGTAAGACCATCATGCAGTGACTGCCAAATTAAAGATCCCCTTGTTCTATTATACACCTGTCTAGACTGAGTCAGTGAGAAGATGTGTGAGAGTGCTTCAGAGGGAACTGCTCCTGGTACTTTCAGGATACGCACTGAAGCTGGATGTGCTGAACACCACAGATAAGGAACTAAAGATGCCATAAAAAGCCTGTCCTGATCTCCATATTATCGCAGATCAGCTCATCTCTCCTGACCCTAACAGGTATTTGCACACACAGCATAGGCTGTGTATCTCCCAGAGGGTGGGGGAAACAGTGCTACATAATGTATAACCATGCTCACTTATTTAACCATATATTATTTGTCTTCATAACTCTATGCCCAGGACCTGCTTGAAAACGAGAGGTAACTCTCAATGTATTACTTCCTGGTAAAACATTTTTATAAATAAATATTTTGGTTTCTTACTCCTATGTCCAGGGCTGTCATGAAAATGTATAGAGCAACAAAAGAATGATGAAGATTTAGAAATTTAAAAATGGTAAAAATGTAACGTGATTTTTTCTGCTGAATAAAAAATAAGAAAACAAAAAGGAATGGGGGAGCACAGTTATAGGAAACGGGCAGTGTAATATATCTAGTGATCGATATGGATTGAGCAATTAACACATCTATTAAAGTGATAGTTCAGGGGGCGGATACCAAACTCAAAAGGTATACATACATTGATGTGTATGTGTGGGTGGAAAGGTAAAAGAATATATAACTTACACGGCCTTGTGTAAGTTCAGTCACATCAAGGTTTCTTTGGGTTCCTTGAATGTGACTGAACTTACACAAGGCCGTGTAAGTTATATTTCTTTTACCTTTCCACCCACACATACACATCAATGTATGTATACCTTTTGAGTTTGGTATCCGCCCCCTGAACTATCACTTTAATAGATGTGTTAATTGCTCAATCCATATCGATCACTAGATATATTACACTGCCCGTTTCCTATAACTGTGCTCCCCCATTCCTTTTTGTTTTCATTGCCAACAAGGGTCCTGCATAGATCCTGCTGGGGTTCCGAGTCACAGGAGGACATCAAATGAATACTATTTTCAGGCAGTATCACCCCCCCCCCCCCTTTTTTACATCTCTACATTTGTAACACGCCATATAGAGATAGCGCCCGGGTACCTTTTCGAATAAAAAATAAGAAATAATGAAAAGAAAGAAAATGTAAAAAGAAGACTAGGTTCAGGCAAGTCATGTTTGTATCGCCTTGAGGAAAAAAGGAAGGTAAATGATTGTGAGAGACCCGGAATGTGATGTATCCTGTTACTATATTATATGTATTCACAATAATATATGATTAGAGACGGGCAAAACTGTCAAAATTAGTTTCGCAGAATTTCCCGACCTTTCCATTCAAAATCCGTGCCGCAGTGATCCATTGATGGATTGTTCCAGTTTAAATCGGTGCAGATTAATCCCAAACCGCCATTGGATTCAATCCGCTGGCGGATTTTATCAATTCAATCCGTGGATTCTGCAATCTGCTGGTGGATTTTCAGAATCCAATCTGCAGATTACGTGATCCGCTCGTGGATTGTCAATGATATATATTTTAAAAAAAAGGGTGCGTGCGCCTAGCACGAGCATTTTACGTGAAATTTCTTTCTTTTGTCACTGTTTTGTCACAGAAATTGTATTTGGGATGGTGATTTTTTAAATTAAAAATCAAAACACAATTTCAGTGACAAAACGCAAAGACGTTTGACTTAGAACGTGCAGGCTCAGCACACATCCTGTTTTTCCTATTGGCACTTCTATATTTATACTAACTGTGAATTCCTTGTGTGTGTGCATGTGTGTGTGTCTCTGTGTGTGTGTGTGTCTCTGTGTGTGTGTGTCTCTGTTCTCCAAATTTGGGGGGGCGGGTGGCAAGTGTTGTACCTGCGCATAGTGCTGAGCCGGTTTCTGCGCATGCGTGCTCAGCCGACGGCTACTGCGCATGTGCACCACGAGCCACCAGTTACTGCGCATGCGCGTGGTGACTTCTGTGCATGCGCGTGGCGACTGCTGCACATGCGCGCCACGCCGACGGGTGCTATACGTGCAACAGCTTGTTTTGCAGACACTGACACGCACCGATGACCACTTTTGCCCACAATGACGTCACTTCCGTTACCTTACTTCCATCTCCAACCAAGGAAATTCACCCCTGCTAACACAGAAGTTTCACTTAAAAAAATCCGTAAACGGTGAATTTCACTTTTTTGAGATCCAAATCCGCTCAAAAAATTCTTCCATGTCTATATATGACGTGTTTTATCATATCAAGTACTTTAATTAAAGTCTTCCAGTATTATCCACCTAACCCAATGTCATCATGAGATTCCAGTCCTGTCCATCCTTAATTTTTCATAGAAATGCCGGACTATTGCAAACCACAATGCACTGGGATAAGTTAGATTAAATGGGTTAAAACTTTTGACATCGAGTTACTGTAGGTTACCAATACTACTCTATGGGGCAGATCCACTGAGGTCCGTTAAATATAGGCTATTAACTTGACATTATCTAAATAGGTAACATCCATTAATGGCCCTGAGTTTAATGGGTATTCACACTGCCTTGCGTCAGCTTCAAATAACAAGGCATTTACGCCCGTCTTACCCAAAGGCGGTGTAACTTCCATACTTTTCTGATAAGTTCTCAACTTGGCTATGATCAGGAGAGTTCAATCAAATGACTGTGCCCACCCTTAGTTAATAATATCTTGTTTCTCATATTCCACTTCCTCTGGAGTATAATGAATGACTACATACAGTAGGTGTGAGAGACACTTTACATACTGTATAAAATACTGGAATAATGACAAACAGTTTAAGTCTTTCTTGACCCAATACATTTTTTTTTTTTTACCAAAATAAGTGGTGGGTACAAATACCCCCAGTATGGAGTTCTTGGTATTATTAGCTTGTTAATGTACAAGAAATTTGTAAAAGTGTATGCATGTACTGTAACATACTTTTTTTTAACATTTGATTTACATTTCATTTTTAAACTGTTCTACGATATGGAATGCAGATAGAGATGTTTCCTCCCATCGGGAGATAGATTTTACATGTCCATTATTACTGTCTGAAATGTACATTGTGCTCAATTGTGGAATGTTCCATGTTTCCTTCATTGCAACGTATAACGTTCTCTGCGTTTTTGAGCATTCTTATTTTTTTAATTTTTTTTTAACTTATCGTTGTTATTGATTTTTCTTATAGGTCACAGCTGTAATACATTGCAGGAACAGTACTGCGTCATGCATTATCAATATCTCACATGTATCTCAACTGTAAAACATTCATAGTCAAAAATTTAACGATGTGTAATAAAAATAATAAAGAACAGGGAATAAGGGACGGGAGGGAAGGAAAGGGGGGGTGGGGTGGGGGATGGTTGGAGCATTCTTAATTTTAATGGCAAGGATAGATCTGGGAGAAAACAATGTTTGGATTCTACCAAAGAATCTCTGGGACTTAACACGTTGAGTCACCCCAAAGGCGTGTCACTATGAGAGACAACCCAATATGCCTTCACTGCCCCAGTCTACTAAGCCAGCATGGAAGGGGTTAATAGCATGAGGACAAGTGCCCCTTCAAAGACCACATGGAGCTCCTCGGTCTCTCCACCGTGCATGTCTGCCATGAGGTCCAGTACTATGTTATGCTGCTATTTCATTCTGCCAAAGAATCTTTGGGACATAACACCTGAGTCGCCTCAAATGCCTCAGCCTTTGGCGTCAGCCAAAGGGCAGCCAAAGGGTGTCGCCATTTGCTGATGTTTGGTAATGTTACAGCTACTCTATTGCAATCTGAAACTCGCCAGCACTCATCCCCAGTATCCAATGTCTCACTCTACCCTGCTTATAGATTGTTAGCTCCTTGAGGCGGGGCCTCTTCTAAGACATTGCAGGCTTATCTTACCTCTCTTAACACAATTTTAATCCTGTCTGTAAATGTTACATATGTCCATAATCATATCTAACTGTCCATGAAATGTCTGTAAAATGAATATATAACCTTTGTTCATTTAATGCAACCATGTATTATTATAATTCTGGCTTTTCCTGTCTGTCTTGTGTAACAAATTGTATTTAATTGTAGTTGTTCTCAAAGTGACTGTAAAGTATTGCGATGCCCCCTTAAGTGGAGGCCTGTATTTACTTAAACAATAGATGATGATGATGATGATTGATGATGATGATGGATGATGAATTTTAACCATTCTGTTTCCCTCTGCTTTTTCTGCCAGTGGTACTATCCATGGTGCTGAACAGACTTCCTATCCCCACGTGTTAACTAAAGCAGCACTGTCCCTGCATTCTGAGCTGAATTCATACACGCACGTTTCCCAAGCATAACACTTTTTAGCCCCAAACATTTCTAATCTTTAAGTATTTTTCTAATTTTTTATCTAAGATGGGTGACAAGTTTTTTTTTTTTTTTTTTTACAAAGGTACAAGTAAAATGGAAACGAGAAAGTGGACCAGAAGTTTAAAAGCGTACAAAAGGAAACTATTTTTGTGTCGAACAGTACTGTAAAATATTTGCTTTAAACACCAACAAAGTTATTAGAATCAAGTTAAGAAAAGGAAAATACACCCATTCTAGGTGCACACCTGCATAATTATTTTCCTTTGTGTAGAAACTTAAATGTGGGGCTACTTATTCATCAAAAACTTTTAACAAAATAAAACTGTACTGCAAGTCACGTAAAATATAATAAAAACAGGTTACCATTAACTGAACGAGCTATCAGTTTCCAGCCAGTTATTTCTCACAGGCTATGCCTATAGTTTAATTGGCCTCAAAAGTCTCCTTAAAACTGTCCTTTGTATTAATTTTTTAGGTTAAATAGCTCCCTAGATATTTACTTTAAATATTATACAGCCCCCTAGATAGTCTGTTCACTACTCATTAGAAGGAGCAAAGGTTGTGAAGACAGAGTGGACGTTAGGGTGTTAAAATATAGGAGACTGAGGAGATGAGACTAAAAGTAAAAATAGTTATAAGATTTGTTAAGCTTAGTTATTCTAAATATTCAGTATATAGTTTGTCAGTAATTCATACCGATTCCCTGACCAGGCGGTCTGGCTGGATAGCTCAGTGTCCTGCAGCAACGCCAAGCCGTGTGACGCCCATCCTATTCAATCACGTTATTAGAAAGTCGGCATTACGTCAGATGTAATCACACCTACACACATTTCACCATGTAGCAGCTTCTTCCAGGGCAGCTTCTTGCTCTCTTAATTACCTCTTTATATTTTCAGTGTTGCAGTGGTAACTGGTATTGAGGCAACCAGTACTACCTCAATACTTGTTACAGTATTTCCTTTGGCTATGTTTAGTTACATTCAATGTGGGTTTGTACACTAATTATTAGATTTGCAACAACTGTATGAGAAAAGTTTAAGCCGCTGCTGAAATGTTACAGTCGTCATTCAATTTTGAATTAATAAATGTTCACCATGACTTTAGATGTATAAAAAAAGGCACCAGTGATAATTAGTGTATGTACTAATTAAGGCAGCAATATTACTTTCCCCACTTATTTTCCCCTTCTTTTTTCCATCTTTTTATATGTAAAGCATGTGACAATGTATAATTTTACATTCTTATCTAAGCAATTATTTGGTGCTCCTATTATAAATAGGTCAAAATCCTGATTGTGTGCCTAATGAAATGACCGCCTTCTGACTTTGTGCTGCAGTCTGTGAAATGTTGCAGCTGCTATGGAACATTATATTAATAAGTGTAACACATTATTGTTACAGCTTTCAGGGTAATAGACAGTCTGATATTTGTAACACAGTATCAGATCTGTTTGTGATACTTTGTTGCCATAGGACAGAGCAGATCTAAAAAAGGTATGTGCCCGAGCCTGTTTCAAAAGAGGAAGTGGATATGACTATCTAAATGATTGCTGTAGCAACCACAGAATGATTAGTGCATTAAAAAAAATCACTAAAAGTGGTATTAGAAGTTGAAAACAAATGCAGACAGTATTAATACTACTCATTTATTTTTTTAACAAATAGTATTTTTCATGTTTTGTCACTTTAAAGTCCTCTAATCAATTAGTCAATATATATTTGTAAGTCTGGTGAAAAAGGGTAGATTCTGTATTAGGTGAATAAATGGTGTATGTAGACACATCTCATTTAGATCATCGGGGGAGAAGGTATTCAAAGAGTAAATCCACTTTGATTCTCTATTCAATGCCATGTCATCCAAGTTCCCCCTTGGTGTCTTCACCATACATGTCTTGATATTTGTGTGTCTAGTCCATTTTTTATGGACCCTATGTATTCTAGAAAGTGTCCCCTCTGCTGCCTACGGGTCTTGCCAATATACTTTAATCTGCAGCTACAGGTGATTAGGTAAATTACCCCTTGGATTCTGCAATTTATTCATTTTTGTAGGTTGAAGAGTTTTGAGTCATTGCAGCTGGTGAAAATCTAACTTGGTCGCATGTATTGACACGCCTTGCAATGATGGCATCTGTGGGAACCCATGGTGTTTTCATTTCATTCATTACCATATGTAGCCCGGTCCTCCCCTTTGCTCTCCTCTCCTCCGCTGCAGGCGGGTAGCCGGTAAGGGCGCCGCCATTTTGTTTGTGCGCTCGCATGCGGATAAAAGGTTTGCACATGCAAAGGTTCCAGCAGCCCCAGGGTCTGCACAACACATGACACAGTACAGCCAATAGGGCTGCTAGAAACTCCTGTGGGGAGATTGGAACTTTGGGTGTGCTGGAAGTTTGAGCTGACAGTTAGGAGAGTTGCCGTTGGAGCTGGAACAAGGAAGGAGTAAGTTATATGTGCAGATGTCAGTGGCATCTGCACTAGTGTAGAACACAGAGAGATACCCCGCTTCAGGTATAATTGAAAGTGATAGTGTGATAGGGGTGGGTGCTGATGGGTAAGATATCGATAATATCAGGAGGGGGAAAAAAGAACCCAACAGATAGCACTCACACCCCCAGTCCAGATGATTAATGAATGAGTTAAAACTTAAATTTTATTGATCATATATATTTAAAATAAATGTGATTAAAATAGACTTATGGTGGATGCACGCAACTGATCCTATGTCGGGTTAAATTAGTTGCCCTGGATCAATAGTTTTAAAATATTTAATTGAGAGTGATTAAATCAATTAACGCTAAGAGGATTACTTATATAAAGATCCCTTAGTTAGGAGTGCACTGGGGCAACTGTATGAAATGACTGCAATAGCCAATATCCTAATGAACTGACAGGTGATGCCTGCAGAGTGGTGAAAGTATGTTTGTGGGTAGTGTGCTATGAGGAGTGTGTGCCCAAGGTAAAGATACCTGGATCATAAACCTGTGATTGGATACATGTACAGCTGAGAATCTACTATACAGCTATACCTTAAGAGCAGTACTGTATGCAGTGTAGAGGACAGTGTATTAGTGTATGACCAGCCTGAGTGTGATGTATGAGCCTGCTGACACTCTATCACAATGCACTCAGTGATAAGAAAGAGTGATACCACAGGTAAGGTCCACACACTTTAAGCCTGATAGAGAAATCAACCACAGGCTCTGATCCACAAATCAGCTAGTGTGCAATCAATAGGACATGTGGGTAATCAATAAGCTGATGTGTGTGGACTGTATGGTAGATCCCTGTGTGAATATTGCATAATACACTTGATAATAACACAACCTAACACTTTGTGATCTACAGTATATAGGTGGAACACACTGCAGTACAGGCAGTTCTCGTTTTACAATGCTTCGCTTTACAACGAATGGCTTATCCAACGCTATGCAATGCATACCTATGTTCATTTTTACAACGCCAAAACGGCTTATCCAACGCTCTTACGATGCTTGCAAAGTTGTTTATGTGTATATAATATATATTATACTATATTATACTATATAATATATTATATTTTTATATTGTATATTATGTTATATTATATATATAATACAGTATATACACTATATAATTGATGTGTGTGCTGCATATCTTATTGTCTGCGTAAAATATTTTGTGTATTTTAGCATTAAAAATGCCTACAGGAACGGAACCTTTCATTTAAACAGTGTTCCTATGGGAAAACGTGTTTCGCTTTACAACGTTTCGCTATCCAACGCCATTTTGAGTAACGCATTGTGTCGGATAACCGAGGACTGCCTGTACTAACACTACTTAGGACAGTACATAAATCCTATTCTCTGACAGAGCAGTGTGTGCAGTGTCTTAACCCAGAGCCCATATTCATGAATGGGCTAGAATTTAAATAAACTGGGTGCAGGTGTATGTCTAAAAAGATGTCTTAATGAAGACCTCAATAAAGTGCTAAACCCCAAGCATAGTATAGTCTGGAGGAGGTCAAAAACACTGAAAAAATATGTTGGTACATAGTCACTTCAATCCCAACATAACCAGCATATACCGGTAAAATAAAAGCAAAATAGATTCCTATAGGTGCCATCATTGCAAGGCGTGTCTGTATGTATGTCTTCACCAACTGGAATGGCTCAACTGTATGACAATTTATACATTGCAAAAGGGGTCATTTATGTATGCAGCTGTAGTTGTAGATTAAAGTACTTTGGCAAGACCCGCAGCCAGCTGAGGAGACGCATGTTAGAACACATAGGGTCCATAAAAAAATGGACTTGACAGACAAATATCAAGACATGTAAGGGAATAACCCCATGGGTATGAAAAAGTACTTGATTTTTTTCAGGGACCAGACGACATACCCCTCGTAAGAGAAGGGGGAACTGGGATGAGATGTTATTGAAAGGAGAATCAAAGTGGATTTACACTTTGCATGCCCTATTTCCAGAGGGTCTAAATGAGGTTTGTGTATACAATGAGGGGTTTGTGTATGCACCAAACTTAGATTCTCTACCTTTTCACTAGACTTAAAAATAGATATTAGCTAATTGATTAGAAGTCTTTAGTTCCATACACTGTAATGATTATCACTGGTGTCTTTTCTTATACATCTGGAGTCATGGTACACAATTTGTATGACGTCAACATTTTCCCGGTCGAATGAATACAGTATAAATATTTCAGCAGACATTTAAACTTTTCACATACATTTGTTGCAAATCTAACAGTTAGTGTAGACACCACCTTTGAATGTAACTAAACATAGCCAATAGCAATACTGTAACAAGCATTGAGCGAGTACTGGTTGCCTGGACAACAGTTACCATAGCAACACTGCAACTATAAAGGGATCATTAAGTGAGCGAGATGGTACGCAAGAAGAAGCCGCTAGATGGTGAAACGCGTGTAGGGTGCACTCCAAAGTGATTACATCTGATGAAGGGGGATATTTAACATTAAAAATGAGTACAAAGTACAGTTTTAATCATAGTTTTGAGACCAATTAAACTATAGGCATAGCCTAAGAGAGACATAACTTACTGCAAACCAATAGCTCTTTCAGTAAAACTGTTTATTCAATTTTCCATGACAGAGTACAGTTTTGTTGTATTAAATATGAAGTTTTAGATTAATAACTAGCATCACAGTTATGTTTCTACACAAAGGAAAATAATTACTTAGTTGTGCACCTAGAATTGGATTTATTTTCTCTTTTCCTATCATGGTTCCAGTATGGATATCACCCATGATCATCTAATTGTCTAATTTCCAATCAAATGGTTTAACTATTTACAGATGGGGGTTGAGCAATATGTACTTACACCAACAAAGTTACATATCAATCAATTTCCTGCTAAGAAATACCTTGTAATCATGCCTCAATGGCCCAAGAGTAGAGATATACTCTATATCATTATAAACTATTGTACAGCCGATATTTAATGGTACTCTCTACCAAGGAAAACCCCCTAGAGTTTTGTCATTTTGCTGCGTTAGCTCATCAAGCATTAACGTATAACTTGGGATGGGGTTGTAGAAAGAGTTATATGACGCACACATTATAATGGGATATATCAAATTGGGCATGTATGGGGTCCATTTATTTCCTTTTTATCATCAAAAAAAGTCTTCCTCAAGTGAAGTGACAAAAACATTTCTGATTGATCAGATGCGCAAGCCATATGTTTTGCTTGTCCATTTGGGTTTTTCAGGATCTGCAAAAATAGCCACTGAATATTATTCATAGGCATAACCATGAGTTAAACATTAGGCCCGTCAGTTGTATGCATGCAGTACAACAAGAATCGTATAAACCTGCTTTGTGTTGCAATCTGTTCTCTACATGCTGTATATAGGTTTCTACATTTTATGAATACTGCAGCACCTTGGGATAGAATGGCAAGACTTTATTTCCATGGGAGCTTTTGTGCAGGAACCTTGAAAATAAGTAAGTTGTTTATTCACATGACTACAAAACCAGGGCAGTGCTAGGACTTTCTGCACAAATAGTAGTTGGAGTGGCTAGTACCTTAACTTGGCAGCTGCTGTACAAAGGAACACAGGAATGAGAAAGGTGACACGCAGTATGTGTCAGCGGCAGAAATTAAAGGGAGACAACAGCAAGCTCATTCCCAGCAGCTAAATGGACTTGTTCTTTAAATAACAGGGTTCTGCACATTAACTGCAAGGCACTCTTGAAATGTTAAGTGCTTTTTCCACAGCCAGAGCATAGAAAGAAACATACAGAGAAAGACATTTATCAGAGACTGCAGCTGCGGTAATTGGCTTTACCACATTTGCCGTGGCAGTGTATTTCATACTTAAAAGCTTAGCGTTGGGAGGAAAGAACCATTCAACAAGTGGCAAAACCACCCGAAATACACAGCAGCAGATGCCTGCAGATGTTCAGTTAGGAAATGTTGTTTTGCATTTTTAAAAGGCCTGTGAAGCTGCAAAGTTAATTGTAATGCTGTTTGTACATTGGCAAAGAAGAGCTGTATTTACAGTACTAAGTAAAACTTAAGTCACAAAACCCCTTGCAGCGCCAAACAATAACTTACCTGTACAGATGAGGCAACAAGTATTCTAAAGCTTGCCTTAAACTAGCCCGGTTACATGCTGGGTACATCCTGGGTCTTGTTTAAGGCAAGTTTAAGGCATTTCTGCATTGACTAATGACCCAATGGGATTAACACAGCAGGGGACCCTGGCAGTCCCATTCCGTTTGAATGGGACTGCCAGGGACCCCCACTGTTAATCTGATGGGCCATTAGTCAGTCAATGCAGAAATGCCTTAAACTTGCCTTAAACAAGACCCAGCATGTACCAGCATGTTCCTGGGTCTTTATGGCGATTGCCACTGGTTTGTGTTAGAATAACCGTCGGCACTACAGTAATTCAGTTGACGGTACCGTAAGGTGCCTTACTGTGGGATAAGATGCCTCATGGCTGAGCCCCACCTAGTAAATATGGAACAAATGTCTAAACTTCAGTTAAGAAAATACTGCGTAGTCACTGACGTGGTATTGTGAAGCTATAGTTGGCTACAACTCAGACACACAGGAAGGTGGGTGGAAAAAGAAAGGGATTCAAACATTACTTTCTGGCCTACATGTGATAGCCACATCATGGGGCATTAAAAGGGTTAAAGAGCCATGTTAATGTATTGTTTTAAAGGAGAAAACCTACACAGCTGAAAGTTAATGTCATTATCTGCCTTAAACTGATTTGATTTCAGCAGATGAGTTCCCAGGAGGGATAGGTCAGAGGTTATTAGCGCAGCGAACATCAGCAGCAGCTGTGATTTATTAGACGGAATAGACATGATCATTTCTCGAATTAAAAGTAGCCCGAGGACACTTGGAGGTTTGCTTTCATACTCGCCACTGATTTACACTACGGCATGTTTTTTTTTCTTATAACGTACAAGGAACTTGTATTCGTTAGGTGTATGTTTTTAATGTTATTTTTAGCTTGTTATCTTCTTCACCCTTTCAGTGCTGAGGATGTTTGTAACCTCCAGTGATGCTGAACATTTGGATGCAGCGTTCGAGCCCCAGCACTGATATTATCCTAGCACACAACCCAGGCAAATGAAACCTTTGTATTTTCATCAGATTCTGCATGTTTTATTACTGCTGGTGGTTTATTGTTTTCTGGTCAAATGACATAATTTTTGCTCCAAATATAATGCCACTATAAATGCAACTTTATGAAAAAATGTAAGTGCGGAGGTAGCCAGATTTATCGTACTTACAGATAGCGCAAAGTATCACAGAGTTTCCATAAGACTCAATGGCAGTGATAACACAGAATATCATGACATACCCCACCACAACGTGACAGAGGTTAAAATGAGAAATGATTTCTCCTAATGCACGAGTACTTAGGATCTGTGTGCATCTCATCTCATGGTCTTATCTGTGTGTAACGCTAGTTCGTGTCTGGTCTGACCCACCCAATCTCACATTGGCCCCTGTGGTCTATCCAGCCCCCATTACATGTTCGTGTCTGGTGGTGCACCTGTAGGCAACAGGACTCCTGAGTCTCCCGCATGATGGTATTCGGGGATGTCAAGCCAGACAGGTATCTGAGGTAGTGGGTGCGAGTCCTACTCACATCACGTGCAGCGCCTCAACCTCATCAGGATCTATGCGTATGCAGGTAGATGGTCCTGATGAGGAACTCCTTCTTGGTGGTGAGGGCCCCTGGAGAGTAATTGCAGACTCACACCATGGGGTTCTCGTTGAACAAGCCATATTTATTGTGCGTGCTGATAAGGGCCAGCTGCCCCTCACAGTCATTGTCTCAGCCGCACATTGCTCCGTGATCCCCTTTAAAAGGTACGCCCTCCCAATGGAGTGGGATTCCCTCTCCCCGCAGGGAGATCACCCCTGTGCCAGGTCCCTGTGCACAGTTGGCCTTCTCTGGCTGGATATAGAATGGTGCCACTAGTTACTGCACTAGTGGGCACCTTTGAATTTGCTGCTTCACCTTGTAACATCAACCCGCAGCAACCACACTAACTTTAGGCAGTGCAGTGCCTTATATACCTCAGGAAGCAGGCACATCTCTGATGTCACTAACTAGGGACTCAGAGCATGTAGCCACTCCCATCCATACATAGGGCACCTCACCAGGGTGTGAGGGCAAAACTCCATAATTACTGCTGGCATTCCTGTAACTTACCAGGTTTTGCTGCCAGCAGGAGAGATGACTGTAGACATTGTTATGCATGGCTACATGTGTTATTATTATTGCTCTCTTTTAGAGGTTAAAATAACCCTGGCTACATCTGTACATAGGAACTTCCATTGTTTTTCTTATGTTCTGTATCAACAACATACATTCTGTAGCAGCAATAGATTCACATCCTGTTTCCTACCTGGGCATCTTCAAATATATTTGTAAATACTTTCTTTTACCAGTTTATAGCTGTTGCAAAATGTACACACACACACACACATATATATATATACCCATATATACATACAGTATATAAGAGAAAAAAAAGAAGAAAAGCGCCTGATCCTAGTGCGTTAAAAATGGTACAAAATTGAATAAATCCAGTGATCACAATTCAAAACTCACAAACATCTGTTGTAATCGAGTGTTTTATGAGACAATATCACGCGGATCCCGTCTCTTGGTCCTCTGCCGCTATACAAGCATTCGACAGACTGAAAACAGCCTTCATCTCTGCACCCATCCTCGTACACCTGGATCCTAGCTTACCTTTCACTCTAGAAGTAGACGCAACTGACGTCGGGGCCAGAGCTATTTTGTCACAGAGGAAGACACCACCAAGCCAAACTTCATCCATGCGCGTTTTGTTCTAAAACGTTTTCTTCCGCCGAACAGAACTATGATGTAGGCAATCGAGAACACCTAGTCATCAAAATGGCTTTACAAGATTTGAGACACCTGTTCGAGGGCACGGAAAACCCAGTTACCATATCGACGGACCACAAAAATCTTCTATACATCGAAGGCGCTCAACAGCTGGGGTCTCGGCAAGCACGATTGTCACTTTTTTTCTTGCTTTAACTTTATAATTTCATACCTACCTGGCTCTAAGAATGTGAAGGCAGACGCTCTCTCCCATAAGTTCCTGGTGGAGGACAAGACGGAGGATTGGCAGGAGACAATACTCCCCTCAGCATGCGTAATCTCTGCAAATACATTCAATTCCTTGGAGAACATTGTTCAAAGTCAATCCCACATTCCTGCGGGTCCCGTAGTCCCAGGGGGTCATCTTTTCACCACGCCTTCCTATCGTAGGAAGGTACTGGAATGGGGTGACTCCTCCAAGACTTCTGGACACCCGGGTACTAGGAAAACCATTAACTTCCTGGAACTGCCTTTTTGGTGGCCGGGTATGCGGAAGGAAATCAGGCTTACTTCAACCTCTTCCTATTCCAGACCGCCCATGGACCCACCTGTCCATGGACTTAATTGTAGAACTACCCATATCCAAAGGGATGAACACCATCCTGGTAGTAGTGGACCGCTTCTCCAAGCAAGCTCACTTTGTTCTTCTGAAGTCTCTCCCCAACGCTCCCAAATTATCAGAGGTGTTTGTTAAGGAGATTTTTTATCTCCACGGGGTACCCCAGGTTATTGTCTCGGATCGGGGGTCCCAATTTATTTCTACATTTTGGCGGTCCTTCTGTCAGCAATTGGGGATCTCACTTCATTTTCCTCTGGTTACCATCCCCAGACCAATGGCCAGACTGAACGGAACAATCAATCTTTGGAACAGTTTATTCAATGCTTTATCTCTGACACCCATGACAACTGGACAGATCTTCTACCCTGGGCCGAGTTCGCGCACAACAATTCATGCAGCGAATCTACTATGGAGTCACCCTTCGTCAATTGCGGCTTTCACCCATCTCCTCTCCCCTTTACAGCACCCAGCTATCGCAGGAAAAGCCCTATTAAAGTCAATGGGGCTTTTCATGTGATAGCACGTGATCTGCGCTTATCCCACAATACAGAATAAGGGCCACGGTGTGAAATTCTATTGTATGAAACACCACATGCTGTACAGATAATACATTAGCCCCTACGGGCAAGCACAGATAGACCACACAGGCCTCGCAATGAGAGGACAACTCCAAATGCGGTCCCCCCTCTGTGGAGGCTCGATTACCTGTTCCCGGCACGTACCGTCACTTCCGGCCGTGCAGAAGTCGGGTTACCGTCTTGCGTTTTGCTCCTGCAGAGATTACAGCATCTGATAAAGCTTTGGAGGAGCGAAACTGGACGTATACAGGATCTGGACGGATCAGTGCACCATCACAGAGATCACTTCACAGTCACAGAGATCACTGCATAGACCTATGTCATTAATATGGAGATAATATTTTCCGAGGTGCAATATTTTTACCCACAATTAAAATGGAATTATAATAATACAATAAACGCAGCAAAATCAGACAATAGGAAAGGAAATCCCTGCCCCGAAGAGCTTACAATCTAAGTGGTATAATGAGAGACTTAGAGACAGCAGGTGAGGGAATAAGTGCTGTAGATGGCAGTGCTTGGTCACAATGGTTGGTAAGAGTGACTGTGGGTGTGGGACAATAGCCATGAGTGCAGGCTATTGGGATGCTTGATTTGTGGGGTGAGTTTTAAGGTTAGTCAGTATTAAAACAGAAGGTTAACACCATTTACAGGGGAAGAGATGGCAGGGAGGCGTGGGTGAGAGCAGGTGTGTATGTCTGGGTTCAGGCTTAGGGGAGATCCCCAGTAGCAGGAAGGAGTAGATAGAGGGTGTGAATAGAGGATTTGTGTGGGTGCTTTTTATTGAGGGGTAAAAAGTTGTTGGGAGAGAGGTGTATAAATAATGGTGCAGTGTATTGGGCACAGGCATAGGTGGAGGGGATGAGAGATGAAGAAATGTGGATAGGAGGGAAGTGGGGAAGTTGGAGAGAACAGAAACGTTCACAAAGGAGTGAGGAAACAGTAAACACAAAAAGTCAATAGGGAGGGCATAGTGAGCTTTAGGAGGAGAGACTTCCCACTTATTAGAGGATAGGCAGAGTACAAATAATCACAGCATTTAGCAAGTCAAGTTATCACAGTTGCAAAGTTGTTATTGTTGTTGTCCAGAGTTCAGATTTCTGTGCAGTATTCACCTCCAATTTCAACTCCAAAATTAACTCACCAGACACTTTATATGTGATACTTTAAGATTTTACACACAGCCAAAGGGCTCACAGCCAAAATAGATGGTCTTAAATACCTACTTGACTAACAATTAAGGGAGGGGTTTGTCTAATCAGCTCACAGAAACATACCAGACACTTGTTAATTAGATTGAAGTTCTTTCAATTCATAGAAGAAATCAGCTCACAGAAACATATGTATGACATTTTTCTTCTGTTTTGGGGGTCCCTCTTGCTATGGATTGATTTTTATGTTTTAAAAAAGCAAACATTTGATGTCCTTTTTTTATGGTTGGGCATTTACCTTTTTGGATTGGTCCCACAGGACTACAGCCCTAAAGATGAGGATGGAGTAAGTCACTGAATGTTATTACAGCTTTCTATTGATTGGCAATGTGGTTATCTAGGCTCCCATTGAGAGAGTGTAGGTAGCCGCAGTGACAATCAATGGGTATATGTTTAGAATGTTTTTTAAAATATGTTTTTATATTGGGGCCGGTGTTGGGGTTAGTTGCCCCGGGGAGGGTTGTTAGGCCATGGGTGGTGGTGTGGGTTAACCCTTTGTTTGCCTCAGTGAGCGGCAAAGTATTGCATGGCAATGCTTTACTAGACACCAGGGTAGCTTAGTGGGGTAGGTAGTGTAGTTTTTTTTGTGCATTTAACCTATATAGCCCTTACTGGTCAGCTAAACCACGAATAGCTGAACACTTGGGCTACTAAGCAGTTAATATGTAGTAAAATGTGTTGCATGTGTAACACCCCAATCCCCCCCTCTAAGGGAGATCTACTTGGTAATGAGTTTTACGGGTTCTGTGATGCTAACCTGTTTGGGAACACAGGAGGCCTAAGCCTCTGCTTATAGGGAGCTTGGGGTGCAAGGTACAGCGCCTCCACCTGTGAGGATCCCGCCACAGACGAGATGACTCGTCACAGGAACATACGTCCCTAACTTATGGGCAGCCCTACAACACTCAGACTACCGTGGCTGGGGGTCTAACTGGGCCCTCCAGGAAAAACACTAAACTAATCCCAGGCAGCCTCACTGGCTCCCGGGACAGTCCTGGCACCTCGTGTGCTCTGGCAGCACTGACTGCGCACACGATAGTCCAAGTATATGTAAGGATATAGAGTTCTTTTAGTCCGCCTCTTCCTCCTCAGTCTGCCTGAGGAGCTGTATAAAAACCCCTAAAGTTATGGAACAATACCCTGCTACATATGTAGCCGGATGGTTTGTTCGGCTAGCACAGGAAAAATCTAGGAACATTTGGGACTATCTCACCGAAATGTTGCAATAGATTTTTCTGCTATTTGAATGCAATCTAATGGCCCATGGGATAAACACAGTGGGGGTCCCTGTAGTCCATTCAAATAGCAGGACCCCTGCTGTGTTAATCCGATGGGCCTTTAGTCTGCATTCAAATAGCAGAAACATCTCACAGAAATTAAAATCTCACAGAAATGTTGCAAAATTCCCCAAATGTTCCTAGATTTTTCCTGTGCTAGCAGAAGAAACCATCCGGCTACATCTGTAATGTTTTATCACCCATTCCATGTTGGTTTAGCTTATATTGCCTATGTATGTAATGGACATTGTATACTGTACATAAGCAAGCTGATGCTGGACTGGAGTAGGTGATTAAAAAATGCAAGTTTTTTTTTCGTTAACCTGGTTGCTATAAATATTAGGACTTGATGATAAGCACCAAAATGATTACATTCGTTGTTTTTAGTCATTTTGGTGCCGGTCCCGATACTTTAATAGCATCGGTAAAAGAAAAGTGTTATTTTTTAATGCTATCAAGTTCATAACTTTTCACTATAAAGTATATTGCCTTTTTTTTTGCCTATCCAGCCTAGTACCCCATGCTACTTATTTCTCTGGCCCCAACACTGTAAGTCCTGGTAAGGAGCAGGCAGTGTTGGGGTTAAATCCCTCATAACATGAGTCAGCCTGTGTGGTCACCATGGGATAGATCATTTGTTGCGGTCTCCAGATGCTAGTTGGGAAATGTTGGAGCATGTGACCCTGGGGGTGGGTTTCCTGGAGGGGTGCTGTCCTCTTACCGGGCCCAAGGAGTTGGACCCTCCTCTGTGGTATAAAACATGGCATCCTGCTAAATTTAGTGGTTCTGTTACAGATAGCCTCTCCTTAGGGAGGTGGTTGAATACCTGTTACCCCATCAGGGGGTAAGGGAGTGGAGGATAGGTTCTTGGGTCCTTAAGCGCCTTGGGCTGGTTCCAGGGAAGGGTCCTGTGAGCTACGCGCTGACCCAGGAAAGATGCCTGCAAGCTGTGAGGTATAGGTTAGTGAAGTGCCTGTGATCTGTACCTCTCTTACTTGGGAGATGAGCTGAGAACACCTGCAATAAAGATCTAAGTTGTTCCATCACTGTGTTGTGTTCTATGGAGGAAGGAGTGCCTGTGGGGGTTACCCCTGTTTCTAATAGGGTCCCTGCAGGATAGAGGCGCTGCACAGAGAGAGGAATGCTGAAACCCTGTCCTGTTGCTACTCCCAAACACCAACAGCGGAGATTCCACCTCCTGTAAACCTACAGGTGAGCACCACCCCACAGGTAACACAGGGGCTTTATCTAGGAATACCAGATCCCCCTTAGTGTGGGGGGGAGTAGATAAAGGTTTTACACCTCTAACACAAAATTTGGGGGGCTGATAGGTGATCAACGACTCCAACCCAAAGAGAGAGAGAGTTACATATATTTGTGCAGAATATACTTATCGTTGCTGACGGAGATGGTAATAGGCAGAAAAATTAAATAAGCAAAGCCCAGCCACCTTTGATTAGTTATAATGAGGATAAAACGCAAGCACGGAGCTCAGGCTGCTAGAAATAATGAAGGCTTATTCAGGCTTAATGGAGGCTTGTTATTAGCTCTAATTCCTTCCTCCTGCTGGGTTGCTCGGTGCCTTAATAAATACAACATTACCAGGAATTGCAAACCCATGTTTCAATTAACAGATTTGTTCTATATAAAGGAGAGTTGTGGGCAGGGAAAGTTTTCTGGTGGGTGTTCCCCCCCCCCCCCCTTCCTTTAACCGAACACATCTCTGCAAAGTGCTCATAGTGCAGTAAGTGGTCGGTAATTGGTTATACTGTGTGTTCATTGCCAACTAGTAGGCCGGGCCGGGATTCGGTACAAGCTGTACCAGCTCACACAAGAGAACAGTGTAATAATGATAATAGCGTATTGTATTTATATAATGCAGCTTTCTAATTATACTTCACGGTCGCACAGGCAGCTGGGGCTGGAGTTTAATATTGACGCCCCTTTCCTGTTCATCTGGTGTATTAAATGTTACCCGGTTACTTGCGGGTAAACTGAGGCAAAGGGGAGCTTGAGTGATCAAACACAAAGTGAGTTATTTGTGGTTTAGTCTGGAATGCTTACCCATCACACACACACACACACACACACACACACACACACACACACACACACACACAAACACCACACACACACACACACACACACACACACACACACAACACACACACACACACACACACAACACACACACACACACACACACACCATCTATAATTAGAATGCGTTAATTACATCACTCTTTGCAGTTAACCCAGAAGCATTCACGCAGCTACCTCAGGGTATAACAAAAGGGCAGAAGAGGACGAACACTGATATATATATATATATAATATATATATATAAATAATATATTGCTGACAGTATACATAGCCCACTGATAGAATGTTACACACACAATGAGTTCCTGCCCTGTAGAGCTTACAATCTAATTTGGTGTGAACAAGATGTGTTACCAAGAACAAGCGCTTAGATCAAATATAGTTCTAATAGAACGCACCCCGTGATAGGTGTAAGTGATACAAAATATTCAAAAATTAGTGACAAATAAACAGGCTATACTTCGCTGCTCAAAATACGATGCGCTTCTGAAGTCAGGTAACCTTCCCTGATTAAATAAACAAATACCACATAGTGTATACTGCTAAAAGAATTGATCTCTCACGCAAAAGTGAAAATACACTCACATGGTTTCAAAGTTCACAGAGCCTTAAAAACAATTACTGGAGCTGTGACCGGTCAGGATCTCCGGGCGCTCTCTCTGCCCTCTGCTCGGCGAAGTAGTACGCGACGTGATGGGCACACCCGCCCAAGATCAAGTCGGAGCATTCTGCGAAAGTACGGGACGGGAAGGAGCAGCGGAGACCGAGCAGAGGGCAGAGAGAGCGCCGGAGATCTGACACGGTCACAGCTCCAGTAATTGTTTTTAAGGCTCTATGAACTTTGAAACCATGTGAGTGTATTTTCACTTTTGCGTGAGAGATAAATTCTTTTAGCAGTATACCCATCACACACACACCATCTATAATTAGAATCTCACACCCCTTCCCCCTGCATCGCACATCACGTTCCCCCCCTGCATCTCAAATCACCCTCTGCCCCCCCTGCTGCATGTCACATCCCCCTCTGCCCCCCTGCATCTCACATCACCCTCTGCCCACAACACACCCCCCACCCTGCATCTCACATCACCCTCTAACCTGCACATCGCGCGCACCTTCTGTGCCCTGCCTTCAAGCCTCCGAAATTCCGGTTCGGGGGCTGGGCCTACACAGGAGGCTGTCCACAACAGCAGCTGAGAGTGAAGCCTGCTGCAGGGAGGGGTGACAGGCTTTCCGCGCAGATGGAGTCCTAGAGGGGAAACAGAATTAAGGACCGGTCGCACCGGTTCGGCGAACTTTGAAAATTCTAGAAACAGGTTCACACGAACGGGGGCGAACCGGCTGAATCCCACCGCTGGCTCAAGCTCACAAGGAGCTGACACCAGGAATTGAACCAGGCTCCGCCACTCCAAGCTTAGTTATTTTCATAGTCAGTGAGGCCTATCCTAGTAGCTCCAAAGTTGTAATAGCCAAACCATGCGGTTTTTCAATGTAACGGTGAAGGGGTTAACCAGGCTCACTAATAAAGGTTCAGCCCACGTGGTTACCCCTGATCCGTGTGTTGAGGTCCTAGAGTGTCAGCTCTTGGACCCAGATCTCCTAAATGCATTACTGTGACGGTGTGCAAATTGTGCGACATTAGAGATGTCTGTGTGTTTTGCCTTTCCTAGGGTGCTGGGACAGGGAGATTTCGAGGCTGCAAGTTTAAGACTGGGTTTGTCAGAGAAAGTCTTAACAGAATATGTCTATGAGTTAATGGGATACCCCAGGAATTGGATCCGGGAATTGAGTGAGATTCTCGGACGCAGCCAAGCACATTGCTCCGGTCAAACTCTGACTCTGAAAGCGCTATTACGAGTCACCGCCAGGATTCCTGCTGCAGCATCTTCCAGTCAAGGTAACCGGGCATGAAGGGGTTAATGTATACCTGCGATCACCCGCAGGGTCCCTAGTAGACAGAGGGGTCCCTAGTATAAAGAGTGGTACCCAAATACATGCCCAGATACCCTGCACTTAGTATAGGGGTTCAGGGGGGCACTCCAGCTAAGTGATAAAGCTGAGAGTGGTTCGTGTGTGTAAAAGCTTTAAAAGTTATTTTTCTAAAGTGTGCCAAGTATGAGCCTAGTGAATGTAGGGAATACATACACTCACTCCATCCCTGATACCAGAATAGGGACTTATATTTTACCACAAATAAAGTCAGGACTCAGTATATTTTATTAAAGGATTATATTTAATAGGTATATGTACTGCTAACCTGTAAATGAACTGTGGGATTTCCAAGTCATGAATTCCGAGCAGACCAGATGGCTACCAAGCTTGGTGCCTATGGGTCTGTGAGAAGTCAGGACTTGAAAGCCTCAGGGTTGCCAAGGTATTAGAACAGGAGGGGTACTGCAGTTCTGCTTGAGTACCCACATCCTGGGCTAACACATGGTTATCCGGCCACCATTTGCCAGAACCCAGACTCTGTGGAGCCTGGACAGCGGGTGGGCTCAGTATGCAAAGAGGCAGAGGTGCCAGGTTGGCGCATGCCCCTTTACAGACAGAGAAAAGGTGCCCGCCCGGCTTTACAATACCGGCAAATCGGTGATTGGCTGGCAGGGAAATTCCCACGCTCTGATAGGCTGTAGAGGTTGGTGAATGAGAGTCTGAAACCTTTAAGAGGGCTGGCAGCCAATCAGGAGCGCAGATTCCAAGCGCCAAACCAACAGCGGCAAATTCAAAGATACTCTGTACTTAATAGATGCGAGCCGGCTTCAAGGATTTTCAACTCAGAGAAGTTTCTAAGTCCTGCATTTGAGAACGTAGCGGTGGCAGCTGGCATTGCATGCCCAAATCAGTTCCAGGACTTTCGTGAGTACCTACCGGTCACGGAAAAGAGCTCCTACAGAGATCTTTTTTGTGAATTTCATTTTAAATGTAGATTTATTCGTTAGCCTGTTCCCAGTGTGCTAACCTTGTAAATTGTGTTACATTGTGTGTATGTCTTTTCCTGAAATGAATTACAATTTATTTTACCTCCTTGCTTTGCTCAATCAAAGATCCCGGTATAAAAAGGTGTTAATAAACCTGGTCTCCAGTGACAGTCATGTTCAGAAGTAGCTAAAGGAAATGTGAGGATAAAAACCCTATTCTACAGTATATTGCAAATCACAATTTCTATCCATATGGTTTAAAAGCCAAAAACCCTGGATTGCACTTGCTTTGGAAGCGGAATGACCAGAGGTGTTGCCAACTCCATCCCCAGTCTGTGTTTTGGTCTCAGTCAGACCCATATTTCAGGCTCTGGATGTAACTCGCAATATCAATCTCACCCCCCTTGAGGTGGCGTGAAAAAAAATAAAATGTAACTTTTTAGAAGCAGTTTACCTAACGGAGCTACAAAAATTCCTGTTTTTGTAAAAAAAAATTTTTTTAAAAATCTGAGTTGGAGGCTTTTTGGACAAACTGGTTGTATTGTCAGAGCCAGGGTGAAGCTGCTTCTAAAAGAAAGCCTTTTAGACAGGGATTGGACATGCAAGAAGGTCTTACAGAATAGCAAAGCGTGCCAATCCCATCGGAAAGGGCTATTAGAAGTGGTTTGTCACACTTCGGAGCTGCCCAGAATAGTGTCTTTACTCACTGAGCCGCCACTGCAGCCCCTGTTATTAAAAGTAATCAGATGTTTTTTATCTTTGATACACGGTGTGCAATTTTCTACAGATTGTATGAATGTTTGTGCTACTTTTTAGCACTAAAATATTGATGTAAAAAGATAAATGGTGATTTTAGTACGTAGGTTCTAGAATGCTGAGGCCAAATGAATATACATTCTACCCACAAAGTTTCCAAACGGTAATGAAACACATACTGTATAAAAAATGGTTTGTGTGACAAGGCAAAAATCTCCAAGTCAAATCGATAGATTTAACACTTGTCCTACTTCTACGAGGTTAAAATACGAGATTATAACACAGTCTTCATGCTTGACCTCATCAGTGTGTAGCTAACTTGTAGAGATGCAATGAAATATAACCTTATCTGCATTGTCCCACTTTTCACAGCGGCAATCTCTGGTCAACGCATAATAAAGTCATCTTGTGTCTTGTTATATCAAAGTAAGCCACCGCCATGATTGATCAAAGCTCTTAAAAGCCTTTGTATATAAATGAAAGCGAAGTACAAGTGATCTAGTAGAGGAAATGCCGTTGCTTTTGAACTGGTTGAACCTGTTTCGAATTGTGTCAGATATATTGGCTGCGTCTGAAAAATTCTACGTACTGTACAGCGCTGCAGTGCACAACAGAAATATATATATGTATGTTATATACGCGGAAGGTATGTACTGTATGTACTGTAGCAAGTGTAGCTTTTCTTAAAGTTCATTTATCTCTCTTAGGGCCTCATGCAGAGAGCAGCGCTATTTAAGATTGGAGAGGGGAATAAAAAGTAGGTTTAATGGAGAGTTTTATTCTCCATATGCAGAAATGGGCGAAATCTGCTATTTATACCATTACTGCATGTGGAGAATTGTAAATGAGGAGATGCGCGCTGCTGAAAGGGAAAAAAAAAATCGCGCTTTTTTTTTTTTCCCCTATAGCCGGCGAGCTCCTGCTTCTTGCCAACTTTAGTTGGCGGAGAAAATTGAAGAAAATCGCGCCATGTTATTGGCGCGAACAGCCGCTAGATGGCGTTCGCGCGTTTCTATTTTTAAAGCTGGCGAGATGTAGGTTCTCGCCAGCCGCGCGGCGAAATTTTCAAATAAAAAAAAAAATGGCGCGTTTTTCGTACCTCGCCATTTTCTGCTGTTTTCTGCGCAAATTTCTCAAAAAAATGGCGAGATTTACTTTAGCGCTGCTCTCTGCATGAGGCCCTTAGTTTTAAAGCCAAGGCTGCATCCATACAGGCTTCGCTCGCGCGGAGGCGGGCGCGTCCGTGATGTCACCCGCGGGACGCACCTTCGTTTTTTGGACATGCTAGATGCGCTGTCGGGGGGTGTGTCTGTGACGTCACGGAGCTGGTTCGCCCTCATTGGGTGAACCACTCACGTGACCTGCACGTCGCTCCGAGAAATCAGTTTCAACTGACTCCTCGCGCAACGCGTGCCCCCTCCTTTTGTCGCCCGCGCGGTCTATGGGCGCGATCAATGCCTTAAGGCAGTGTGATCGTGCCGCGCGTGGATACCTCTGCGCGGCGGTCTTCGGCAGCATGGACTGCGCCTAAGAGAGTTAAATTAATTTTAAGGAAGGATGCAAATGCTTCTAGAGTAAATAATAAATCTAATGTAAATATTCTCTGACCTAAATCTAAAAGATATGTAATTATATATTTTTGAGTATGGGTTCTTAAAAGATGGCCGCCTATCTGCCCATTATTCTGCTTATTTAAAACTGCATTTATCTATAAGATGGTGTTGAATGTATTGTAAATTGTATTGTACAATACATTGAATATTGTACAGAATACTTTAAATCCTATGTATATGTTGTTTAGAATTTTATACTGTAGTGTAGATAGTATCATTGTAATTAGCAAAAAAGTTGGAGGAACTCCACAACAGTGCGTCTAGACTCAAAACATGCAAATAAATGTCACAGTGGCTATTTAATAAGTGGCTGTGTTCAGCGGCAGACTTCAAAATCCGCCGCACGGGAAACCAGAAAGATTACCAATACGATATTCAAAAATCCTGCGAGTGTGCTAAGAACCGCTTTGATATTTCTACAGATATAGCCAGGAGGCAATCAAAGACTTAAGATTGAATTGTAGGTGTGAGGGTGAGTGGTGGATAGATATATCTGCGTATCATGGGCATGTAGATGCTATCTAAGGCCGGTGATATGGTAAAGGCGATGGCGCTAGCGTGCGCGGACCAATGATAATTGCCTGTCTTCCTATGACAGCGTATCTAGTGCGGGGGCGCACGCAGGTGGCAGAACGCGATGGTGCATAAATTGAAAAGACAAATGCTGTCTTTTCATGCGCGGCAGCGTGATGTCAGCGTCACGTGAAGCGGTTCAGCCAATGAGGGAGAACCAGCTTCGTGACACGTGAAGAGTTGATGAGGACGGTTGGTGCTGGGGCCATTGAAATTTACACTAGGCATATGGGCCAAGACCAAAACAAAATTCAAATTAACATCAAACACATCACAGCTTGTTCCCCTCTTTAACAACCCAGACTTCCCACCAGGAATAAGCCCAGGATCTTTCGAGCAATTCAAAAATAAAAACATTAGAAGGGTGGGGGACCGTATCTAAGGAGGGGAAACTGTTAAGTCTCACAGAACTTCGTACTAAATGAGATGCACCTGATCTGCCTCTCTTTCAGTATCTACAACTTAGAAGGTAATGTCTATCAATCACTAGGTAGCTAGAGGTCTCGGAGCTCTCTAACCTCAAAACATTGTGCAAATAAAGAAAGTCCCGAAAGGGCTTAATCACTAGGATATACGCAGGACTGGAGACCGCAGGGAGCACCCCAGATCACGGTTACATGATTAAATGGGCCTAGGGTTGGATATCGATAGAGAGGATTGGGATGACATTTGGGACAACGTGGCCAGAACCTCCATGTGTACGACTACGGATACCAGCGATAGTAACGCTGATCTTCCCTGAGGCCTCAGATCTCTGTTGGAGAGACTGCGGCCAGACAGGAGATATGGTGCATATTTGGTGGTTCTGCCCAGCAGTCCAACAATACTGGAAAGTAATCCAGTAAATTATCACTGAGACAACAGGTTACGAAATCCCACTGGATCCCCTGACGTATTTACTCGCCAAGCCGATAAAGGAGATGAGCTCCACGATCAGACGATTAATATCACATATTCTGACTGTGGCCAGATGCGCCATAGCAGCAGCCTGGAAGAACCCACTACCCCCTTCCAGGTCAAGGGTAATAGAAAGGATCAGTGAGGTTATGCTAGTGGAGAAGTTGACCGTGTTCCTGAAACGCTCAACAGATAAATGTTTTAAGATCTGGGACTGTATTATTTACAACGTATAAAAAATAGTGTTTAAAGTTTAAGCCTAGGCTTATATTATCTGTATGCAGGGTTCAATGTTACCCTCATGTAAGAACTGTATTTATTTATTACTGCTGAAAATTCTAATAAACTATTTGTACAAAAAAATAAATCTTGGTCTCCCGTGACAATGGTAAAAATAAATCCCTTGGCCTGCTTAGTCTTCCCATTTTTCTCTCTATTATAAAACCTCAAACTACTTTGATCATTGGCTTTCTTTTATATTTAGGGTAGTCATATGTCTACCCCAAGCAATTTTTTTCCGACTGTCCTTTCTGAAGCATCTACCACCTTTTTGTTGGGAGGATATTCCCCAAATCCACCACCCTTGCTGTGAACAAGCACTCCCTTTTGCATGATGTCAAGAATAAAGCAGCTTCTGTTCTACGCAAGGGAATAAAAGAAAATACATTATTCATGGAGGCTACGCGTTTGTGTCCCTTGCACATCCTGAGACGGCATGGAGCGCATCCAGACATACTTTTACCCTGTGCAGTATGCAAGACTGGAAGATAACTTGGATTGTGAGAAAAGAAGAACTTCTGTATGAAGGACAAAGTAAAATGCATGGCCAGTTTATAACCTGAGGGTGCAGTCTTAAGTGACCACACGTGCATCTTTCTTGGACACCCCTCTTATGAAGAGATTTAAACAAATAAAAAAAAGTCTGGACCACTACTACATTTCAAATATAGAGTACAGAATAAAGCATACCCCGGTTTAAGGACACTCACTTTAAGTACACTCGCGAGTAAGGACATGTCGCCCAATAGGCAAACGGCAGCTCGCGCATGCGCCTGTCAGCACGTCCTGAACAGCAATACCGGCTCCCTACCTGTACTGAAGCTGTGCGCAAGCGGGGAGACTATAGAGCCTGTTACACATGCGTTATTTACATCAGTTCTGCACGTATATGATGATTGCAGCACAGTACATGCATCGATAAGTGAAAAAAAGGGAGTGCTTCACTTTAAGTACATTTTCACTTTACTACATGCTCTGGACACATTGCGTACGTTAATGCGGGATATGCCTGTAGTCATTTTTGCTCTATGTTTGTTAGATTACATTAATCTTTACCAAGGCTGAATAAATGTACAGTATTTCTCAGGAGTCCCAAAGGTTATAAGAAAACATGTCAGATAAATATACATAAGCTGTGATGTATATTGGACACAAGTCTCTGGACAAGTGTGTCTACCTCCATCCAAGGTCAGGGTGCCCACAGTCTAATACTGCAATCTTCAAACCCTGTACATTGATCACAAGGTAAGTCAAAGCAAATCAATGCCATCCAGGAAACATTTATGAGCTTAATTAATTATTTACTCAAAATCTCTTTCAAAACAATTAGCACCTTGTACTCTTCAGATGATGCAAACCTTAATGATCAGGTCCACCTAACCTTGGAAGGAGGTAGAAACACTTACACAAAGACGCATGCCCGGTACACACTACAGATTATATGTATGTAACAGGTTTGCTTGTAGTCCCAGTATATCTCTGGGACACCTCAGGTATCCCGTAGAATAATTCAAACTAGCAAAAAGTGCATGCATACTAACAATTACTATAGAGTGTTATTCCGTATTTGGAATCCTTGATTGTCCCATTAGCAGAGTATCTTCTGGAGAAGGTCAGTGCATCCTTACCCCCAGCAATTCACCTTTCTACCCAAGCTCAAGTGATATCCACCACTGATTTCTAGGAACTTTTGGGAAATATAAATGCCTGACTTAAACATCATTTCCTCCAATCAGTAAAGGGTACATTAAAGTGCACTATGACCAACAGTGGCTAACACTAGCACACACTGCGTTCCTCTCCATTCATTACCCATCAGTTGTTTTTTTAGGTATTGAGGTATTAATGGATTGGTGCATCTTCAGGAAATCCCTAATATATGCACCGTAAATCTAAGTTTATATCATAACTAGCTGAGAGACCCGGGATGTAATGTTACAGCTCCCATTCCTCTATCCCCCCTCAACCTACTCTCTCAATAAAACGCTGAGATACATGAAAAGGTCTACAAAGACAGATCGCTTCCCCCCTCCCCCCTCTCTCTCTTCCCCTGTCTCCCCCCTCCCCCTCTCTCTTCCCCTGTCTCCCCCCTCCCTCTCTCTCTTCCGCTATCTCCCCCCTCTGGTTGTCCCCCGTTCACATCAATCCGCCTCCCCCCCTTTACAGGTCTGGTCCCCCCCTATTTACAGGTCCGTTCCCCCGCCCCCCTTTTACAGCTCTGTTCCCCCCCCCCCTTTACAGCTTCATGCAGTGTGTGTGTGTGTGTGCGTGTCAGTCAGTGTGTGTGTGCGTCAATCAGTGTGTGTGTGCGTGCGTCAGTCAGTCTGTGTGTGTGTGCGTCAGTCAGTGTGTGTGTGTGTGCGTCAGTCAGTGTGTGTGTGTGCGTCAATCAGTGTGTGTGTGCGTCAATCAGTGTGGGTACGTCAATCAGTGTGTGTGTGCGTCAATCAGTTTGTGTGTGCGTGCGTCAGTCAGTCTGTGTGTGTGCGTCAGTCAGTGTGTGTGTGTGCGTCAGTCAGTGTGTGTGTGTGTGTGCGTCAGTCAGTGTGTGTGTGTTTGTGCGTCAGTCAGTGTGTGCGCGTTAGTCTGTGTGTGTGTGCGTCAGTCAGTGTGTGTGGGTGTGCGCGTTAGTCTGTGTGTGTGTGGGCGTCAGTCAGTGTGTCTGTGTGCGCGTTAGTCAGTGTGTGCGGCAGTGTGTGCGTCAGGCCATCTGTGTGTGTCAGTCAAGCAGTGTGTGTGTGTGTGTCAGTCAGTCAGTGTGTGTGTGAGTCAGTCAGGCAGTTCGTGTGTCTGTGAGTCTGGTGTTGCCCCCCCACCCCCCCTCTCTCTTGACTGTTTCCCGCCGCGGGGTTTTGGGGCTGTGTTTTGTGACTATTCCCCCATCACCCACCTCCCCCCATGCGGAGCTGCTGATTGGGGGGGCGGAGGGGGGCCTGGCCTCACCACTGGCTTCTCCCCCCGCCGGCGCTCCCGGCGGTAATACGGGGCCCGAGGAGAAGAGCCGAGTGGGCAGGCGGAAGGCGGCGGCATGTGAGAGGCGGCGGTGGCGACTCAGCGTCAGTGCATCGGGGGGAGGCAGCGTGAGTTGGGCGGGAGGTGGCGTGTCGAGAGGTGAGGTGGAGGAGGGTTGCTTTTGTTGTGAAGGGGGGGGTTTGAGGTGAGGCGGCGGCGGCGCCGATGCCCGTGGGTAGCGGTGCTGGCGGCACCGTGAGGCTTGGGTTTGTTGTGGGTCGGGGGTGTGGGGAGAGGTGAGGCGGCGGCACCGACGAGCGGGCGCCAATGCCCGTGAGTAGCTGTGTCGGCAGCGTGTGAGTGTGGCACTTGGGTGAGGTCATAGGAGCACGCAGACCAATGAGAGGCGTGCGCGGGCCGGGCCGGGCCACGGACCAATCTGATTGGCCAGAGGGTGAGTGAAAGACCAACTGACCAATCAGATTGCCCATAAGCACAGCAAATATACGTTTTCAAAAATATATATATATAGATATCCTGCCCCCCCTCCCCTCAAACCAAACACACATTATTCCTTTGGCACCGGGTCAGCCGCGGTCAGGTTGCCCCAGTGCCGGAGACAATCGGTATGGCTACATCTGTGTAACCCCTCCTTACCCGGTTCAAAGGAGTGTCATATCGAAGTATGTTACTTCTGTACAGGTGGCCCTCAGCATCTCTGTTTACCTTTCTCGGGGTATCCATGCAGGCTGGGCTTTTAAGCAGGGATGGTAAAGGATGGGCACCAGGAAGTTTTCTCTTAAAGAGTTATTCTTTATTTGCATGTGATATCAGACATACTTCATCTTCGGGGGCCTATGCAGCATCCCAAAGAGGCACATTGCTCGTCACCATTTTGCAACATTAATATGGCAATCCCTTGCCTAGCAGACGGGGCTCTCCTACATTCCACCGGGACCTATTTCCAGGGGTGCATGCTGTAAGGGTTCCGGTCCAGGGTTTGGCTGGAACTCACCCTTACATGGCTGTAGAGGTTCAGGGCAAACCTTTCCCTGGACTAAGTGATTGGCAACAGCTGTACTGGACTTACATTGCAGTCTGCCTTGTTGCTACCTTCTGTGCAGCCCTGCACCTATTGACTCTCCATCATGCTATTTATGGTCAGCCTCTTCCACCAGGAAGGGGCTGAGAATATTCATTGTAACCTGTGCTTGTCACAAGCACCTCTGCTTTGCCTGGCCTGTGGCCTACTCTGTGCTGAGGCCCCTGTGCTGAAGTCTTCTCCATTCCTCAGGCTTTCCCTGTGCTGAAGCCCCTGCGCTGAAGCTTATCCTGCTTCAAGAGGCCTGTGCTGAAGTCTTCTCTGCTTCCAGAGGCCTATCCTGCTTCCAGAAGCCTATCCTGTTTTCAGAGGCCTGCACTGAAGACTTCTCTGTTTCAAGAGGCCTATCCCATTTCCAGATGCCTGCACTGAAGCCTTCTCTTTCCAGAGGCCTTCACTGTGCTGAAGTCTTCCCTGGTGCCGACCCCAGCCTGTGACCCCGACCATTGCTCCTGTGCCGCCTGCCTTGACCCCAACCTGCATATCGATTACGCTGCTCTCTCCAACCCCGACCCGGCTACCCACAACTATGGAATCTGCAATCCAGACCTGGCTTTGCAGCTCCAGGTCGGTGTTTCTATATCCCCACCTCAGCCCTGCTGTCCGGTCCTTGTTTGTGGCGAGCACGTCCGTTACCCACGCTCAGTGAAGGATCCATATCCTGTCACCCTGTGCAGAACCCTCCAAGTCCCAACCTATTGGATGTAGGTGTGCTGGTGGACCTGTTATTTGAGCGGCTCCATCGTGTTCTCCTGAGGCCCATATTCAATGGACCTCACGTGGAGTACCATGCACATCTCCTTTATTGACTGAGACACACCTTACCCTGATAGTGTGGCCCTATCCAAAATAAGGGACACATTCCTGTAACGCCTGTATGCCCGCAGATCTGGCCAGTCCCCAGTACTGAGGTGGGTAAGGGTATAACATGCACCCACAGCAGTGAGGGCGTGCCCGGAGTGTGGTAAGTTGCATTGCCGGGCCTGGTGAGAAAAGGGTTAACCATATACTTGCAGAGTCCGGGGTGCCAGAAGTCAGAGGGTTAATGTCCAAGAGCCAAGGGTCAGGGGCAGGAGAAAGCAGCGTGGTGATGTCCAAAGCAGAGTCCAGGGGCAGAGAGGTACACATAGTAAAGCCAAGCCAAGATCAAACCAGGGAAATCCAAACAGAGGAAGGGTAAGGAACAAGGAGCTGGAACAGAGAGCTAAGCACAAGTCACTGCACACAGGAGCCACAGAGAAGCTATGCTGAGCGACGACGGAGAGGGCAGACTGAGGTAATAAAGGAGGGAGAACCAATGGTGGCAAGGGGAGGAGCGGAGGCCTGTCTGAGTGAACGCAGGGATAGGTCCAGGAGGGAGGCAGGCGTGTGATAGCTAGTAATGCCCTGCAGCCGATGAGAGGCGGCGCCAGCAGCACGGGGAGGCAGGTAAGAGGATCGGGTGCGCGCGCCTTCTGTAAGGCTGTCGTGCGCGCGCCCCGATCGCGTGCATGCAGATGCGGCGTGCGCCGTGGAGGAACGGCTCGGCGTGGAGGAGGTAAGCAGCTGAGGGACTGGAGAAGCAGGGCAGGAGGCTGCCGTGGGGCTAGAGGTGACGGGGACCCGCTGAGAAGCACGTGTCCCCTGATCCGTTACAGTTCCCTAACTGCCAAACAACAAAGGTGACCTCCTTTCCCTACACATAGTTCCACATTTAGACAAGACTTACTCTATGTACAGTGAAAATGGAAAATCAACATTTACAGTGGAAATCCATGGACCAAAGTAACCATCCAATCCGCTGCCGATCCAAATCCGCCACAACAATTCTCCCAGCTCTACCTGCACCGTGTGATGGGATAGGGGCGGTACTCTTTCTAAACACAGTGTTAACCATGTAAGGCCCTTAACCTTTAGTAGTCCCTAACAGGGGGGCTACATCTGTATATATGGGGGTGCTTTCATTTCCTCCTGCTCCCTTCCTTCCTCTGTATTTCACATATCACTATGTGCTGAGCAGGAGTTTGCACAGGTAAAACCCCAGTCCCTCCCCCTCTCCTCGTGTTTGTCTCTCTAACTCGAACAGTGTGAGCTAGGGCAGAGGAGCTCAGGTCCAGTTCTCAAGCCGCCCTCCCCAACAGGTCAGGTTTTCAGAATATACCTACATCAGCACTGGTGGCTCAATCTGAGACTGAGCCTCTGATTGAGGCGCCTGTGATGAAGCAGGGACTGATTGAGCCACCTGTAGGGGGGGGGGGGGAGCTTGAGTATGAGTTGCGCACCCCTTAGCTAGAGGTTAGAGGATGCACTTGATTGACAAGCACCATCCTGTCCTGAAATATCAATTGATTGCAAAGAAATGGATCCTTTTTGTATGACAGTAAGAATGAATGTGCTCAGCAGATCTCTGTAATGGGAGGCGCATGGTGTATTGTGTGCATGGACACTCTGTGATATTCTGAGTTTTCAGTTGGTACAGTAACCTTTGCTGCATCTGTAATATAACTTATAAAATATATATTTATTTACTAGGCAGTGCATGTAATAAGGTACATTCCAGTGTCTAAAGGAACTTTATGGCCCAAATAATTGAACAGGATGTACAGTGTTTTCTGGTGCTAGAATACTGTCATATGGCATAGCACTGTTTATTAAATATGGGCCATGATGCTGTTAGGTGCTAATAGCCAGTGACAGAAACAATGCAGAACTGATTCCAGCGATGGAGTGATCACAGATCTATAAAGTCTTTAGTTCAGTTTTACTCCAGTGCTTGTAGGAGACCAGTGCAGAGGTACAACCACGGAGACATAGATTTTGGAAATAAACAGAGGCTTTTATTTAGCCTGTATCTTCAAACCAACACAGCCTCCTGTCGGCCCCAAAAAAATCAAACTGCTTATCCCTTTGTAAGGTCTGACACACACGTCCCAGTCCCTATCTGCAGGGCTGGGAGGTTAGGTCTCTGACACCAAAGACCAAAGAGCTACCTGTAAGCCAGGGGCTCTTTACGTCAGTCTCTAGGTGTGTGTTGGTGTCCGTGGGGGATTGCACCCTCTGGCGGGTTCCAGGGTCTGCTGCACCCTGGAATCGAGTGTCTGGTTCCCTGGGATCTCTCTGGCAGCACCGTCCTCCTGGGCTAGGGACCCCAGGCAGTTTGCGTAGCACAGCTTTTAAACATGCTTGGTGAGCCAGGTGAAGACTGGATAATTGACACCTTGCTGGACTCATCAGCTACAGACAGGCTCTAGGTGTGCTGCATTTTCAAACCGGGGAAAGGCCCTGTCACAGTGCTGTACAAAACTACCTGACAGCTTTACAATGAAAACAGAAGTACAATGCCAGCGCTCCTCTCAAACTGTCTCGCAATTTATTAGTGACATTTCTACATTTAGAACTTAAGTCTATGTAACAAATTAGTCATTTTGTTGCATCTTGGGACCAAAACATGATTCACGCCGGCTAACCTTGTCAAGGTAAACGCCATGCTTACCTGCTATATTGAGTTTACCTTGACGAGGCTGGCAGGCTTGAATTATGTTTTGATCAAAAGATGCGGCCTATGGCTCCTTTGTTACACAGACTCTGGTTCTAAATGTAGAAATGTTGCTAGCAAATTGCGAGCAGCGCTGGAATTGTACTTCTGGTTTCCGTAAATGTCAGGCCAATCATTTTACAAAGAAGAATGCAATCACCATGGCAGAGTGAATTGTTCAAACAACAACAGGGACTATGCACCATGATCACATACAGTACAGTACTGCCATCCGATCTCACAAGTGTGGGAGATATCTATACTCCTAATGCCTTTTAAATCCATATGAGACAAATGCAAGTTCTTTATTTTCAAGGTGCCCAGAGAAAAGAAATTAGTCAGACATCCCCCTTACTATTTTTATGGTATGTAGGACTATTCTGCATCCTGTAGCCCCTGGCGTTTTCAGCTCATTAGCTATACCTGAGCTCCGAAAACTTAGGTGTTAATAACACACTTGTAGAAATGACATGTTTTCCAAAAGCGCCTCCGCAGTGCTAAGTCACTCAAGGAAAATGAGGACGTTTTGGGCTTCATGTGTGCGCTTCTCACGCTGGGAGACTGGCAGGATTAAATTACTTTGTTTATAACTGGTGTGCAAATAGGCAGGTTGATATTAAGGATGATATTAATAAGGGTACAAGAAGTGTAAAGGTGCTGTCATGCTTTTCCACATGTACTGATAGCCGCCAACTATGCAACACATCTCTGTTATTGTTAGCACAGTTCTTTTATGTATCCTGACGTATTTTACACACTGCTGGGGACAGCCATGGAGAAGTGACTGGGCAGCTGGGATTACCACTGCAGGGTTCAGATCGAGGAGAATGGACCCCCCACCCCTCCTCCTGCGACATGTCTGGCCATGTCTGTATACAGGTGCTAAAAAAATAGGTCTACTATGTCAGATGGAGGTGCTAGGATCCTGCATGTGTACCGCAAGATGCATACAGTACAACTATATAAAAACTAGGCTGGACCAGCACTCAACAAATAAAGAAAGGAAAATGATAGACTCACGTTATCATTGTGGTCGCACCACGTTTCTTGTTTAATGTATCAAAAAAAACAGCAATACAGAAAAAAATATATCAGCACACACCGGGACGAAAGAAACTTGGTGAGACCAGAAGGAAACCGTGAATACTTCATTTTCTTTCTTTTTTGAGTGCTGATTATTATTTTATTGTCATATAGTTGTATACAGGTGTGGCCGGCGTTATTGTAACCCGTGGCAAGCTGCATTGGGACATACAGACAATAACATGTGGGGAAAAACTTCAGTGAGTACAAGTCTGAGCTACCTGATGAAGGGTCCGTGTGGGACGTTATATTTACCACTGTTCCTATGTCACTGCAAGAAGTATATTGTGCGGAGAGCTTCTGTATCTCCTGTTGAGGAATTCTGTTCTTATTGCATTGAGACGTACACAACGCGCCAGTGTGAGAAGCGGCCACTGTTTTGAATCCGCTATGTGTGAGAAGGGTCGGGCCTCTCTCACAGTTTCACCTGCGGGAGTGTGATTGTTACAGTTTGCAGCTCAAACTGCTGGGAACATTGGCAACAAATTATCACAGGAAAGTGTGGCAAAGATCTTACCCTGCTGGGGAGGTGGGCTAAATCCTGCTATAGAAATCACAGGATGCTCCGTATATTAAAACTCATTAAAAATGGCATTGAGTTAAAAAAAAAATTGTCACTTATCTAATACTACAGAACTGATTCTATTAAAAAACAAAAAAAACAAACATATAAGATTTCCCGTTTTGCTGCTATAAAGAGGCAGACCGCCCCGGAATGAAACTGAACTAATGGCAGTGCCATGCTTAAGTGGTTAAATGTTAGTTTAGCGTTCAGTGCACAAGGAGAAGAAACTGTGAGGTTAGGAAAACTCTGTACATTGTCATTTCATCTTTGAAGACCTTAAAAGTTATCACAACCACCTCAGAATCTTCATAAAATAAGTGTACAGACGTAGCAGACATTATTACCCCAGTTAACGCACAAAACAATGCGTTAAATAACAGGCGTGTTATCTCCTTACCCATTGTTAGCACTACTGTTAAAGCACCAGTCCAAGCTGCCATATTTTTTTTATTTTTATTTATTTATTCCCCTCTTTAATATGTGCATCAATACAATCCACACAATGATAAGTAATTAGCTAAGTTTGCCGATCGATCCGTTCTCCTGTGATCGATCCGCGATGATTTGGCTCGGGGGTTCACTAAATGGTCAGTATAGCAGAAGACGACCAAAGATGCAAAGTTCTGTGGGGAAGATCATGTGACCAGGCAGTCACTAGATACAATTGAGCTCTGTACTGTTGAGGGCGGGGCTCAAAAAGGGGTGTGCCAGAGCCTGTTTCAGAAGAGAAAGGGAATGTGACTTTGTAAATGGTTGCTATAGAAAGAAAAAAAATGCTTGTTACATTATAATACATGAAAAATGTAATTCAGAGTGGTTTAAAAAAAATGCTACAAGTATTTTCTCATAGTACAGAACTGATTTAGATAAAAAAAAAACACATGTAGGATATTGCTTGGTCTGCGGCTTTAAATAATACACAGCTGTAACAGGTGCCATCACGTCTGGTACGTCTATAGGAGATTTGCTACTTTGTTTCAACAAATCAGTATATATTTTTTCACTTTGAATGTTGTCCAGGTAAATAAATGCTGTGGAGGATTGTTTTGAGATCTTCGATTAATCTCCTGTAATGATAAATCCACAGGGAAATTGTTTAATGCTTGGGATCACTATTTGTGAAGGAATTATGATCCCTTTTTTTCCCCTTCAGGGAGATTACAATGACACCTGAATTTGAGCTGACCTCTTCCCTCCCCCCTCCCCGATTGCTTTGTCTTAACAGCCTCCAACTGCCATTGCCAAACTGCTATTCTCGTTGCTCCCTTATGCAAACCGCTTCTAAAGACTCACATTTTTTTCACCCAACCTCAAGGTGGGGGGCGAGATTGGTTTTGTGAGTTACATCTAGAGCCTGAAATATGGGTTTGCCAGAGAGAACAAAACCCATAAGTCAGACAGGGGATGGAGTTAGCGCCAGCTCAGGTCATTCCGCTTCTATCGCGTACATTCCGGGCGGATTGACTGTTAAACGAAGCGGTTTGTCACTTTTTTTTTTTAGAAACGGTTTATAAGAGGTAGAGAACAGCGTTTTTTTCTCACATTTCATTCAGCTACTTCTGAACATGCCAAACCGTGCGGTTTGGCAATGACTACGTAGGAGCTACAAGAATAGGCCCGGTGTGTCTTTGGTGCACAGCCGTGCGATCGCGGTGGTGGCGACACCAACGGATGAACACTGCGAGGGGGGGTCCCATTCAGAATCATGGACCCCTGCAGTTCCATCGCAGCAGACATTGTCCCCAGTGCCATGGGCTTTTGCTTGTTCGTCCCCGGCGCTTGCTACATCTGTAACTCTGGCCAGTTCCAAATCCATTTTGACCATACGTTTTCCCTAAACCTTCACCGGGCCATATAACGTTGTTTGTAGTTTTGGTATTTCCAAGCCAGCTGCACTGCACACAAAATGTCATCAAATGTCATTAAAAGGAGCACCACTCCGAAAGACAACTCGGCTCTCAACCTGTTCAACAAGAATCGTTACTAGAACAAATTATTTTACGGGGCTTCACCCTTGTGATGCAGAGAAACCTACGGTCAAAAGAAAAGATTGATGGTGCACGTGAAAAGCAGAAAGACCTCTGCATCTGCATCGTACACGTTCAGTTGTATGTAGTTCAACGCTCCATTAGACATACTGTTCCTTGACGAAGGTAGCCTTGCTGTAGGATGTAATCAATTATAATGGACCAATATAAAAGCTCATTGTGACAGTAGGGGGTAACCAGACTCTCAAAAGTTAAGCCCGTTTTGGTTACCCCTGATTCTTGTACAAGGGTCCAAGAGAGTTAGCACTTGGGCCCAGTAACATTGTATCTTTCCAATGCATTACCTGTAATAAAAATATTTTATGTGTTTTTCCCTTTTTGGCCATGACAGGGATTGCTGGGGTATGAGTTTCAAGGGGGGGTTTGCGGAGGAACCGTTGACAGAAGGTGCCTAGGAGGTTGGGGTCCGGAGTTGTCGGTTCCCCTAGAAATGTACCTGGGATTCGTGCCTGATTTTCGGATACATGTAGGCACATTGTCCTGGCAATATCGCCCCTTGAAAACGCAAGCGCGACTCACCACTAGGCTACCCTGCTTCAGCACAGCTCAGAAGGGAGATGAGGCACAGGGATGAATAGGTATCCCTGTAGCTGAGGGGATCCCTAGGTTAAGGGGGGTACCCCAGTTAGTGCCCAGGTAGCCCAGAACCTGTATTGGGTTTGAGGGTGCTGCAACCATATACAAGGTTGTGAGGGAAATCTCAGAGTCCAGGCTAAGTCCAAAAGATAGTGTGTGGAGAATACAGGCTGATAGAAATAAAAGTACATCTTTCTATTCTATTCCCCATACCCAGGGACTGAGGGATGTATTAAAGTATATTTTATTAATATATTGTAATGTACTATAATGAGCTGGGACTTTCGGAACCGATGTTCAAACAGAGTGCCAGGGCTAACCCATAGGTGCCAGTAAGTCTGCTGGACATCGGAGTTCAAAGTAGCCAGAGATGCCAAAGGTGTGAAAGCCATTTGGGGGGCAGGGAAGGGCTCAAGTACCCAGGTCCAGGGAACAATGGCAGTCATCCGGGCTGCCATTTGTTCTGCCAGACCTAGTGGAGCCTGACCCAACGGGTGGCATTGAGAAAGCCAGGGATGGAGGTGGCAAACTTGAGCATGTCCCTTGGCAATTTCATATTTCCCGATGACCCGGCTTTCTATACCGGCTTGGCTCTGATTGGCTACTGAAAAAGTTCCCACGCAACGATTGGCTGCTGAGTTTGATGAATGAAACTCTGACTACTATAAGAAATGCCTGAGCCAATGAGATTGGAGATTCCCAGTAGTAATAGCACGGGCGGGCTTTTCAACGTTGCTTCTGCGCGAATAGCAGATCAACCGGCTTCGATTTCAAGCCAGGAAAGCCTGCCTGCCAGTCTAAGTCCCGATTTTAGCGGCCAAGTTCTCAAAATCGAACGTACAGGACGCGGCTGGGATTTGATGCCGATTTCAGTCCCAGAGGATTGGTGGTAGCTCGCAGTCAAGAAAAGTCCAAGTTCTCAGAAGAGAAGGGAGTGGCGGCGTGTGGAACATCACGCAGATTTGGGAACCAGGAGATTCCGGGCTAAGTTCCGGTCAGGGCAAAACTCTTATTTAGAGTTCCCTGCACCTAGGAAAGTCTAGTTTTCTACCCCAAACCCCCAGTGAGTGTATATTTTTTTCTGTATTTTGTGTATCATATTGGTTAAGCAAATTTGTGTGAATGAAATACATTGTAGTTTATTACGTTGATTTGCTCAGTGGAAAACTGATCCTTGTATAAAAGGTGTAACTAACCTGGTCTCCTGTGACACCAACGCTGTCTCAGAATGGGAAAATAAATTCCTTCCTGTCTCCAGTAATGGCAATCAGATTTCTCCCTGGATCAACATCCTTCCCATGTTTACTTATTTGGTATATCAGTGTATCCCTCTCTATAGAGTGATATGGCACAGGGAGCCTACTGTATGTAAGTCGGAGACATCATTTTTACAAAATGCACTATACAGAGTGCGGAGGACATTCCAGTAAATAATAGATGGAATTTCTTGATATTTACTGATGCTGTTGTTCCTCCGGCTCCTGTTATTGAGAACATAATTCTTAATTACACTTCAGTGCTCCTCTTACACTGGCGACACACTTTATTCGAGCTCGGCTAGTCCCACGAATTCGGGTATACCCGGGTGTATTGAGGTTTGTGACTGTTTTCTGCCCGAGTGCATTGGGTTATTTTCCAGGCAGGGATTGAAGCATTTTATTCCCTCTGGCTGCAATACTGCACAGTATATATATATATATACTGCATTACAATTCATGAATTTATGCCATCTGGTAGACACGCGAAGCATTGCAGCCTATTAAATCCTAATCATTATCATTTAACAGATCAGCCGCCCGTCAGCCAGGCATGAACCCAGGCTGGGAAGGCAAATGCAACGGGGCTTGTCAGAGGTGAGGAGCGGCGCATTCCAGGTATCTGCCAGGTACATACTGGGTATTTGCTCGAATAAAGTGTGTCGGTGCAGTATATCTAAACACTGGCTGTGTAATATTTTGATTACCATTTGGAGTGCTGCCTCTGATATTTCATCTTGATGCGGTATCGTATTGCCTAAATTATTTTATAGGATTTGCACCCAGTATTTTGTTGATTCGGACGGAGTGCTTGTGGTTCTTTCAAACTGCTATATATATATATAGGCAATACGATACCGCATCAAGATGAAATATCAGAGGCAGCACTCCAAATGGTAATCAAAATATTGTATTGAATCAACAAGACATCATTCCAACGTTTCGGTCCTCAAACGGGACCTTTATCAAGGTGATGTGATTTACAGAGTGAGAACGAACACACATATATACCTAAAAACCCATTAAATGTACAGGTGCAAGAAATAATCTACTTAATCATTACTCCCATCCATGTTGTTTAACCCCTTGAGTACCTGTCAGCAACTGGACTGTTGCTGTAGCTCTAGATTAACTGCGTGCATCTGACATGCATCTATGGTTAATGGAACGCAAGGAAATCTCCATTAAGAACCAACTGCGCATGTTAAGCAACATGAGGGAACACTTGGATCTAAACATACAGCACCTGAACAAAAACACCTAAAGTGATAGTAAAAAACATCATAAAAATGTGAACATACATGCTGATGCATACTGGCAAGATAGATAAAAAATAAATAAAGTACACAAATCATTACTGCTCTTGAGCTACCTCCCCCTTCTTTTTGGGGGATACAATATTTAATGCATATGCATAGTCCAGCATCTGTGAGATAACATGTTGACTGTTTATTACCTTGTGCAGGCATCAAAATGTCAAATCAGCTCCAATTAATTGGTGTACACCAAAGCATGCATTCTGTTTGTCTTTGAACATTAATCTCCTTATCACTCATTTACTGAATGTTTCATATCCTATTTAGTTTTCAACTAATCACTGTCGGGGTAAAGCAGAATTTACAGCGTCCAAAAAAAAAAGAAAAAGCGCCCATTCTTTAATCCAAGCACATTAAATGCAACATTGTTTTAAACGGCTTACCGATGCAATTAGCTTCTTTCCAAACGAGCTAATCATCATTAAAATGAAGATTTCACCTTCTGCAACCCTAACCTTAAACTTACTTCTCCGGTAGAGATGAGGTCTTGGACCATGCAAAATGCATTATTCTGATTCATACAAAAAGTTGCGGCTGAGTCGGAGTTTGCAAGCGATTCGCCAAGCGTCAAGCCAGTGCGCATTGCAAGTTCGTTTGATATGCTAATTTTCTAAATTCTGTCAAATCGCTCTATTGGCTTAATACTGAGGCTTTTAGCACTTTGAGGCTTGGTAAAATGTTTCACAAGGACTTGAATTTGGGGGGGAGGGAAGAAACATGCTTAACATTTAACGAATCCATGCTGGGCAAGTATTGCACATCTCTGTTCCCCTGGAGAAAGAGGAGAGTGATTCAGGGATAATGGTATAAAGCAATTTGATTAAACTTATCATTTTTATTAAGATTTTCAAACAAATGGGAAGGGGTACAGAAAAAAAGGGAGGGAGGAAGTGGGGGGGGGGGGACAACCGTTTTGTAACGGAATTCTTACAGTCGACAACAATCACATTACATATCATACAAAGTTTTGAATTTTATAACATTTTATCAGCGACATATCCTACACTAATCACTCCCCGATCCTGTAACCTATTGGGGCCTTACCCCTATCCAACATCCCAGGGGTCCCAGACTCATCAAACTTCCTTGTGGTGTGATTCAAAAATGAGGTGAGTCCATTAATTGTACATTGTTAACCCTTCTAATGACCTCTCTTCTGGAGGGCGGCAGTGTCTTTTTCCACGCCGCCGTTAATATATGCATAATTAATTTAGCTGAGTAATGATGTACAGGTGCGCCGACGAGTATTCTAAAACTTGCCTGAAACTTGCTTTGGAAAATCTGGGGCTATCACCAACAAGACCCAGGTACATGCTGGGTACATGCTGGGTACATGCCGGGTACATGCCGGGTACATGCCGGGTACATGCTGGGTACATGCTGCAACATTTCAGTGACATTTCTGCAGAGACTAATGGCCCGTCGGATTAACACAGCAGGAGTCCCAGTCAAACTGAATGGGACTGCCAGGGATCCCCGCTGTTAATCCGATGGGCCATTAGTCTGTCTGCAGAAATGTCACTGAAATGTTGCAGCATGTACCCAGCATGTACCCAGCATGTACCCGGCATGTACCCGGCATGTACCCAGCATGTACCCGGCATGTACCCAGCATGTACCCAGCATGTACCCGGCATGTACCCGGCATGTACCCGGCATGTACCCGGCATGTACCCGGCATGTACCCGGCATGTACCCAGCATGTACCCAGCATGTACCCAGCATGTACCTGGGTCTTGTTGGTGATTGCCCCAGATTTGTTTTAGAATACTCGTCGGCACTACAGTATGTATTCCAGAGGCTTAGACAAAATGATTAAAACTGGGTCTAGCGGAACCTTGATTCCCATCACATCTTCTATTAATTTCAAAACTGCCCTCCAGTATGTCTGCATGACTGGGCAAAACCCCCATATATGTGCTAAATACCCTATCCGCATCCCCTCCAACATCTATCGGTCGCTTCCGGAAACATTTGCTTTAACCTTTTTGGTGTAATACAAGCGTAACAACATTGTGTAAATATTCTCTTTTGTCACTGTACATATATGTAGCCCTGTGTGGTTTGGACTATAGTTCTGCCCTCCTCCTGGCAGTAATCCCTGTGTAAGGGCAGGTTTGCCAGGAGTTATCATGGGTTTTTCCCCACCTCAAGCAGTGCACTGAGGCAGAGAAGGCAGGTCACCTGACTCTGTGTCCAATCAAGAGACACAGGGGCGGTGCCTGTTGAAACTACTTAGGGCATTGCACTTCCTATTTAGTGTCAGTTGAATGAGTAGAGCTGTTGGAGTTAGAGTCAGAGTTCAAGAGTGTGGATCATATACCTCCTACCCTGCTTAGGGGGTAGGGGAAGAGTTAGACCCACTCTGGGTGGCCATAGGCCCGGAGTGGAGTCAGGGACATCCTGCTGGGAGACAACTTGCTGTGTGCACGGTATGCTGTACTGATTGAGAAGATAGGAATAAAGCGATTGCACTTTTATACAAGCTCCTGCCTGAGAGTGGAGTTTATCAGGAGAAGGGGGAGACAAATTCTTCTGTAGGCACTCCACCCCGTATTGCTGGGGGCTGCAGGAGATGGAGGCGCTGCACCAGGGAAGAGAACGGAGGCACAACCCCAGAAACCTGTCCTGTCTTCCCCCATGTCATCGCGGGAGACTCGGGGCCCCTTGTTGCCAGCAGGTACGCACCACACACAGACATATAGCCTGAGCGTTAGATCCCCTATCTGAGATTGAGTGGGGGAAACAGGGTTACATATAGAAGTTTTGCCTGCATTATCCTATATATCTTCACAGTCCTCCCTTGTAAAGGGGATAGATTGTTGCGCACTGGAGTCAGGAAGCTGACAGTGGAGCACGAGTGTCAGTAGGAGCTGGGAGACAAATAGGGGAGGGTGTGTAGGTGCAGGGAGCAAGTGGCCCGTGCACTATGCCAGAGACCCCTTAGGCTCCAGTCATTGATTGTTTGTTGCTGTTACAGGGACATGCCCTAGATAGGGAACGGATCCCCTTAACAGGCCAGTATAGTCAGGAACACAGCTTTGTACAACGTGGCCTGGCAAGTGAGGTCTGGGACCAGACCTGTCTCACTACAGATAAAGGGACTATCTGTATGGTGAGATCATTCTGTTGGAAAGAGGACGCCATCGCGGAGACTTCGGCGCTGGACACAGACGGGTCCTCTTCTGTTTTTCTGCTTTACCCGGGTGCAGGAGCCGCGGGCAGGTACAGTCATCAAGTGCACCAACTTTAACCCCAGTCACACCCTTGGGGTATTGTGGGACTCTTGGGTACTCTGTGTGAGATACACAGTATTGGGCACAAGGTGGGGGTACGGCCCTGCGAGGTCTGAAAGGATAGTTGTATTATTAGTGATCCATATAGAGTGTTATGTGATGTGTTACATATAGTTATGATATGTTACAGTAAAGCCCTTTCTATTTTTACTATGTGTATGTGTTCATTGTAATAGTGTCCTGTGAGGGGCGGCTTCCACTCTGCTGGGATACCTCACAGGTGGAGGCGCTTCTCCATATAGTAAGTGGTAAGAGTAATTCACCCCAGGCTCCCAGCAGCGGAGGCTTAGGCTCCTGCGAGCCAACAGGTAAAGGGCAGCACCAGTAGCTATTTGCAGCCACCCCCCCTGATCTCATTTAGGGGTGGGGGAAACAGGGCTACATACTGTATATATATACACACACATACAGTATATTGTGGACCCTGGTAGCAGAGGAAAGCAGCTACTGGCACATCATTTGCAGGTAAGTATCTTCAGAAGCAGGGGGTCCCCGGAGCTGAAATCAACAGGTTTCAGCTATGGAGACCCCCTGCTTCAACACTAAAAAGGAAATTAACAAAAGCGATTCGTTGCGAGTGGGGAAACAGTTCGCAGAGTTTTTAAGGGCTAAAAGGTTATCAGTAATCACACATTTCCACCATCAATTCACAGGTGATTCGCCAATCAGACACAATTCACAGGTGATTCGCCAATCAGACACAATTCACAGGTGATTCGCCAATCATTTTTCTCCTCTCTTCTCCAGCAAACGGTAAAACTCATACAGTATTTGAGTCTGTGGACAGAAGATCGCACCATTAATCGAAATGCATGATAGATTTTGATTAGAGATCAGTGAATTTTTTTATTTTTTTGCGGATTTGGAATCCGCTGCAGATCGGCCAAGTTACTTTTTGGTCTGTGGATTTCCGCGAATCAGTCTCAAAAAGGCAGCCAATCCGTGGATTACGCAATCCGCGGGTGGATTTTAACAATCCAATTCACGGATTCAGCCCTCCGTGGAATCCACAGATTCAACGATCCCTGGAATCCACAGATTGGATTCTTAAAAAAATTTAACCATATTTCTGGCTTTAAGATTAATCAGTCTAAATCAGAAGCCCTCAATATAAATCTTCCCAAAGAAGTTGAAAAACTGATTGATCTCAACTTTAATTTTAAATGGCAACCCTCCGCTATCAAATATTTAGGGGTATATCTTACACGGGACTACAAAACTTTATATAAGGCAAACTTTCCCAGGTTAATAAAGGCGCTGGGGGAGGATCTCAGAGTATGGGCAAAAGGGGGCATCTCATGGATTGGAAGGATACACTGCGTGAAGATGAATCTCCTCCCAAGGATGTTATATCTTTTCCAGAGCCTACCTATACCATTGGTCCGCTCTGACATCCTCTCTCTTCAGTCAGCAATAATGAAATTCATTTGGAATAAGAAAAACCCAAGAATTGCTAAGGGTATTTTGACGAGACCCACAACCAGAGGAGGGCTAGCGGTACCTTGTTTGTTCGCTTACTACAAAGCGGCTCAATTGGCCCAAATTCTTCAATGGCACACAGACCCAAGCCTTAGGAGATGGGTAGAGTTGGAGAAAAAGTGTTGTGCACCAATTGACATCCAAACGCTGATCTGGTTGCCCAAGGGAAGGGCACGTCAGATCGGCACGCCGCTACAGACCATTGCCAATTCTATTCGGGTGTGGGAGGCCACCAAATTTAGTTGTAAATTAACCACAAAGGCATCACTCATGACGCCAATCATCGGCAACCCTGATTTCGCTCCGGGCCTGAACAGTAAAAACATGAAGTACTGGACACAAGCGGGCATTACCCGACTTAATGATCTGAGGGACAGGATACATATACAATCATTTGAACAAATCAAATCCGCAAAAAATATCCCAAATACATAATTTTTTAGGTACCTCCAGATCAGAGATTTTTACAACAAAACTCCAATTAGACCAGCACGTACTAATTTCGAGCAGCTGTGTTCCAGAGATACGGACACAAGGGGACTCACATCTAGAATGTACAGGGAGGTGGTCTGTCCGAAGATGACAAGCGAGACCCGGTTACACTACATTCGACAGTGGGAGACTGACTTAGGGGAGACGCTAGAGGACGAGGAATGGGAGCAGATCACACAAGCAGCAGCTAAAAGCTCCATCTGTACCACACTAAAGGAGAACGCGTATAAGGTCCTGATGCGGTGGTACTACACCCCATCTAGATTAGCTAAATTTGTTGGGGGCTACTCCCCGCTCTGCCCAAAACAGTGCGGGGAGGTGGCTGACTTGCAACACATGCTGTGGTCCTGCACAAAAGTGGCCCTGATTTGGGAACAGATTAGAGATTGGTTACAGCGGATTCTCGGTTGGGAGATCCCCCTGGACCCGTGGTTGTTCCTACTGGGCAGGCGGGTCCAGGGTATGCCAAATGCGACGCACAAATTAATCGCGCATTTTGCAATAGCCACTAGATGCGAGATCGCAGCATTATGGAAGCAACCAGTAATTCCAGTTATCCCCAAGATTCGAAATCGGATTTGGCACGTTTGCCGGATGGAACAATTAACGAGTTTGGTTAATGACACCGGCACAAACTTCCTAAAAGTCTGGTCGCCTTGGCTGACACAGACAGACATCCCCGGGGTGGATGCCACCGCAATCCTGCTATAATAGGTACAGGCGCGTTCTCCTCTGGAGGTCAGAGCCCAGACGACGAATAGCGACGAACAGGTAGGTGACAGCCCCCAGGGTAGCAATCCAACACACCTAGTCTATAGGGATAACTCGGCATACTCGAGATGGAGACAATGAGGGATATCTACAAAGATAAGAAGCTCATAAGAGACTATACGTCGGTAGGCATACCCGGAGAAAACCCCTCCCCCTTCTCCCCCCCTCCCTTGTCCATCGTCTAGTTTGTCTTGTTTGTCCTATATGTTTGCTTCTTGTTCCATATTGAGGCAGTTCAAATAGTCTAATGTATGATAGAAAAACTTTATTGGGATGCTTTAATACAATGGGCTGTGATACAATGTAAGAATCTGTGAACCCAATAAAGAAAAATTTGAAGTTGAAAAAAAAAAAATTCACCTGTGAATTCTATCCAGTTTCAGTTGTATCGCACGGATTGAAATGGGAACTATCCGTGGTTGGATTTTGCACCACAAAACTTTTTTTGACAGTCACCCATCTCTAATTGTGACTTAGCACTCACTGATTTGCAGCTTTTCATTGTTTGCAATCTCGGCCGTAATCTTTGCACACGTCTAGAGCTGACATTGAGATCTCATCCAAGATTCACCTGTCTCGGAGGCAGTGACACTGTGCTACTTCTTCAGCCCTTAGGGTAACAGCTTCCTATCATATTGAATAAAGGTCTACGGTCTGTATTCAATACAATGGGCTTAGACCACGCGTGAAGCCATCTTCTCCTGGCTTAGGAAGATTATAGCTCCATTGATTTGAGGAGAGGGGTGTTGAGCATGCAGTGAGCAGACAAAGGTGAACTAAAACTACGAAGTAAGTCCGAATTTACAATATATACAAACATTGCCTGGGCCACTTAAAAATGAACAACATTTAACCCAATTAAACTTTACTGCCCTAGATTTGCTCCTAAGTGAGACGGCACCTTTAGGGCATGCTTTCTTTCACGTCTATCATCTAAAGCAATGATTCTCAACAGGGGGTCCGAAAATCCCTTGGGGCTCGCCCAAAAAATATCTAGAGAAGTACAGTATCTTGCTTGTTATGTCCAGTCCCTCTCTCTTCGTCTACCTCCAAAAGCTCTATTTGAGGGTCTTGAGTTATTGAGGCTCTCCTGAAAGTTTGGCAAAGCGTAAAAATGTTTGTCAAATGTTTTGAGAAGAAAAAATGTCAATTTTGCAAGATTTGGGAACATGGGTGAACTTCTCGCATAGCTATAGCTTTGAGCAACACCTTTAAAAAATAATAATAATTCCAAATCACTCACTCATCCAGGTGGAATAAATTTGCAACAAAAAACCTTGTTACAGTCCCAAAAAGAAATATAAGCTAACATAGTAACACAACATACCATGATGCTACTGTATATAGGATTCCATGACAAAGATTAAACAGTAAAGGGTTCATTTATTTGTGTCTTTAGGCTACAAAGCAAGTGTAAAAACAGTGCACAACATCTGCCGCCACAATTATCAAAGGGGAAAGTGCCATAGATTTCAATAGGATATGAGGTTTTTCTGCTGCAGTGTTGTCCCAGTTTCACAGCAGCGAGGCCTGCATAAATACACCGATATACCTCTTATCTCACAGTCACAGGAATCCGGACCTCAAACATACTTATTACATTTCTCAGTAAAGATATTCCTTTGCTGCAGCTGCTAACAATGAGATTAACAGATAAGCAATAATCACATTGATTGTGAGTTTCTCTTCTCTCAATGTGTGCGATACTCATTCATTGAACTACGTTATGAGAATCAAAAGATACACATTTGCAAGCGCTAACCATGGCAGGGCAGGGCTCGTAGGTTTGAAATAAATAAGGCTTATTTATTGATTTCCCCAAATAAAATTCTAAATTAAAAACACATGGTCCCAATCACTTTTGACTCTGCTGGCAGAATACTAGATATCACACTTTGCAGTTTAAGGACTATGTTAGTGGAATACAACACCCCAGAAATAAGACTACTCTACTCAACCAGTGAATGTGCTTTATCTTACCAAGTGTTGTTGGTCCTGGGGACCTGAAGCGGGCAAATGCAGGGTCATTCCACCAAAGGAGAAGTAGAGAAGAGGCTGGTAACCACTGGTTGATGAGCCTGATTTTTGTCTGTGGGGAAATTAGCATTGCTCATAGGAAGAGTTGTTGGATGTCTTCAGCTTGACATAAAGAAACTGGAGGGGGTTGGAAAGAAGGACAAAATACATGGCATGTGGTCTGCATTACATCTCCTCTAGGAAAGACTATAGGACCTCAAATGTACGCAAGGAAAGAGGGACAAAGAGAAGGAAGGATGAGGAGGGAGAGCGAGAGAAGAGGAAAGGTTTTGATAGCAACTTTAAATACAGATGCAGCAACGAGTATCCAAACACTTGCCTTTGAAAATCTGGGGCAATCTCCCAGTAATGCTGCAACATTCCAGTGACATTTCTGCAGAGACTAATGGCCAATTGGATTAACACAGCAGGGGTCCCTGGCAGTCTCATTCAGTTTGAATGGGACTACCAGGGACCCCCGCTGTGTTAATCCGATGGGCCATTGGTCAGGTCTGCAGAAATGTCACAGAAATGTTGCAGCATTACTGGGAGATTGCCCCAGATTTTCCCAGGCAAGTGTTTGGATACTCGTGGCTGCATCAGTACATGTTGATTATTTGCTAGAAATAAAACTTGGGAGACTTGACAGCCAGTGAAAATTAGTGGACCAGGTTATTATCCACCAAATAAATGTTACGTTTCTACAGTAGTATGTCGTTTGCATGGACGAGGCAAAATAAAAAAGAATGGAAACAAAGACGTATTATTATTGTCTGTTGACGTATTCAGGTTGAAGTTGGTTTCAATGGTAGTGCCAGTTTTGCATTAATTACATTGTTATCAATATGTTTTGAATGCTGTTACTTCATTGTGTGGGCGGTTTGATTTCTTTTTTCCTTATTACGTGTGGTAATAAAAAGACGTGACTGCCTCTACATGACTCCTCTCCAGTAGCTGGAATTTGCCTAATTGCATAAAAAGTAGATTATAATCTAAATTCTATAAACTAATTCTGTAAAGTGCTGTGTATGTGCCAGGGGCTATATGAATATAAATACACACGCAACCCCTAATGTATTTCATTAGGGCTTTTCAGCAATAACAAAAGTTGGTGTTATACAGAATTGAAAGAGCATGTAACACTCCTTAAAAGTCCCTCTATGAGATTAAAACCATGTTCACCTAGATTGCAGAAGACTAGAGATCCGGTAATCACATGGTGAAAGAAGGATAATATGTATTGGATCAACTGGTTTGTTTTTTTTAATATGTCTGTATTATAGGCAATGAACTACTGCATCAGTAGTGATACTAATACCGAACAACCCGGCTTTTGGCCCCACCTATCTGCTCCTATTGGCTCTAACATGTCCTTCTGGTTCACTTTGGTTTCACTTGATAAGGACCACTTAGGTCGAAACGTTGTGTTTAGCTTAATAAATTCATTGGTTATACTTCAAATCCGTGTGCCCTGCCTTCCTTCAGTCATCACGTGTATTGGATTGGATGCAGCCTATCGTTCAAAGACGGGAGCACCGGTAACTGTATCTTTTACTTTTTATTCTGTTTTTGGTGTGCAGCACTTACCCCTATTTGTATTGGATTCACTTAACAAGAGAGGAGTTTCCTGTTGCCAGTTCAACAAGTCTTCCGGTCGATTCAGCACAGTTTGTCCTGCTATTTTGGTATGCCTGACAAGAGTCTCACTTTTCCTTGCTTCGCAGATAATTAGGTACCTCTTCTTTCTCTTCTGCATAACACTTCTAGTGTCAGGCACGAGAGCTACTCTCTCTGCTCTTGCCATTGAATATTGCTTATTTGCACTAGGTGCTCACCCACCGGCTTCCTTCCAAACATTGTTCTCATAGGGAAGGAACAGATGAAGAATGTCTGTGTAGTGTATCCTCTAACATACACATCTTCTTCATACCATAGTATTATAATCATACATGCTTATTAGATATTCTGCACAATTATTATACCAGGGTAAAGAAAGCATGGTAAGAACCTGTCTTCTGGCATAGGGAATGGAAAAGCATGTACTATCCTAGAAATGAGCAATGGCAAGGATGACATTCACCGGACCTCAAAGAAGCCACCAGCATGCCCAGCCTAATGATGTCCTGTGGCCATCCCAGGGCACACTAATGTATAACACTTCATGGGCACTAGAAAGTGTGTACAACGGTCGCTGCAGTCTTAAGATGAATTCTGCTACCTCTGCAGTTCTAGTAATGTTATAGCAGAGTTAACATGTACTCCAACAATATATCATGATATAAAATCCTGTGACTTGGGTAAAATCCGTAGATACCCTTCCAACCCAATAAAGTAATGTCAGTGCAATGAAGCAACACAACTCGGTCTCAGTATAGATGTACAGTAGATGCAATAGTTGCAGCATCGCCTCCTAGAAACTATATAACTAAGAAGGCGTTGGAGCGCCAGTAGCTCAAACAGTATATATATTGATGATCTGTGGGATGTTGCATGAAGCCAATCTAAGAATCTGATTCTACAAAGGATTGTCATCAACTTCACAGCAAGGGACATACCAGCTACTAAAAATCTCTGCACTGCTTGAGGGCTCTGCAATGCAAACTAAAAAGGGGCTAAGAGCTTTAACAATTGCTTTCAGGCATATCTGCAGGAGATCAATTCACTTCTGGTTTGTGCAGTAGCACAATGGTGATGCAGAAGCTTCTATGCTGGTGTTTCATTGACACATAAGCCAGGGGATTCACTTAACTCAGATAGAGGTTATCCCAACACGATCCAGAGTTAAATGCCATTGACTGGGCATAAAGGAAAAATATATCACTAAGAGATGGAGAGTATTGTTTTATGGTCTGATATCCATACAGAAGCGTGAAGGTGATGATAGTGAAGCACATGGCATACAACCACTTTTCTGCAATGTCATATACTGTATATTCTGAAAATGGTCTCTCCCATTGGCTCTTACACAATACTGGTATATTGTGCTGCGTGAAAATAGGTTCTAAAGAGCACTGCTCTACTATTTACAAGTATTAACATCTACCATGTCTCTATGTATACGTGCAAGAAATCCATATGTGCCCAGCCTACACCTAAACAAGAGAATAACGCAGTACGGTAGTTTACATATATAAATCCAGGCGACAATCCTAGTCCTACAGTATATGGTGTGTTGGTTAATTTGTACCATAGATTGCTGGGGTATACTATACTGTATGTGGGAAACTTAGCACCAAAGGATTTTTGGTGATATTACCTCAAACGGTACTCCAAATGAACTAGATCACTTAAAATGAGTTAGATTCACTGTAGAAGCAGTTTAAAGTGAGTTGTACTCCCAATGCATAAGACTGCTTCCATTGGGAAGGCATCATCCAACTGAGTGCGTGTGACCACTTCCAACGCGTTCGGCTTTCTCCCAATGACTGCTTTAGGTTAGCCAGGCTTCCTACAAATGAGTGGACTATCTTCCGGTAGGTGAGATGTACTCTTAATAAATGCTGATATTAGACAACATCTCGGTTTCTTATTCTCACTCTCAACGAAACAACAAAAATGAAAACCCGGAGATGCCGCATTCTTTATGCAAAGCTATTCAGTGTGATCACCGTTTGTCGTCACTTACAGTACATGAAATCATTTGACTTTGTTATAAAATACAAATGCAACTTGATGCTCGATATGTCTTTCAGATGAGGGGCCGTCCGCGCTTTTTCACCAACTCACTTTCTCTTCTTACTTTGTGGCTGTTTCATTAAATGATGCTACACCTGCATGTAAACGGTCATTATCGCATTTTCATTAATACAGCCCTTCCTCCCCTCAAATCCTGGTGTGTCCTGATACCTGTCCATATTGTCCATCAAAGATTCAGCAAATGGGACCATCTGTGTTTGAGAAGTCAGTGTTTGTGACTTCTGCCCAGATTATCATGTACAGTAACATACGAATGACTTAGTTTAGATCATGTGAAAATGAGGTATCGCATTTTTCCATCTGTTCCATTTCCCAGAAGATGAGACTTGAGGAAAGACGGAGGAAAAAAAGTGATTTTAATTGGACAATTAATGTCAGTGCTTAATACAGTAGCTGCATGTTGTAGGAGAGTAAAGCATCCCACACAGACTCTATTCTTTGCTGGCATCCCTTGTAAGTGATGTTTAAATGACTTACAGTATCTGCGCCATTCTGTATAACTCACAGCGTACTATATTATCTTGGTCTATTAGACAACCAGGAACAGAACTTTAAATGTGCAATCCCACTCAAAATTAACGTTGCACTAAAACATCAGGCTCCACTTATCCAAGTCTCCAGGCTGCAAACCATAGCAAAATTGAAGACAATTAATGCATTAAAAATAACATTTTTTCCCTATCGCAGTTTATAATACCAGTTCGGCAGCGGCGAAACTTTTATAAATACACCTCCTTCCCCCCGCCCTCCCCCCAAGAAAATGCAAATAAATCTCCAAATCAACAAAACAAAAAATAGAAGCCTTCATTTTTTAATATATAGTTTGTGTAGAAGTAATTTTCTAGCAAACAATTGTGTATCCTTGACCCAGTGAAAACAGTTGAAGTTTGCTGTGGGTGAAAACGAGAAACCTTTTCTCAGAACAAGTTCTTGTTCTGATGTGAGGGTGAGGCCTGAAAGATTAATGACTCTTAGGTCACACATGGGAGTTGGGATTTCCATTATTATCTCTTTTTCGAGGACCTTTTCCCCTTGTTGTTCCCAATCCCCCATGCTTCCTTGTCTCTTAGGCCCTCTCTTCCTCCCCCCCCCCTCCTCATCTGCCTCTTGATGGAGTGGGTAAACTGTACCCTCCTGATCCTAAAAAAGAAGTGGAGGATAAAGTAGGGGTGAGTCCTAGATCTGACTGACTCCCTTTGGCTTTATCGCCCTCGCCCTCAATCTTGGATTGCTCCACCAACTCAGTTGAGGAGCCGTCGTACCGTCTGGTCTGTGGTGCTTTAGGAAGGTTAAACTGAAAGATTCTACCCTCTCTAAAGTCCCTCGAATCACGAGCACATTTTTTGTTTGAGGTCCTTCAACTCTTTGATAAATGTCTCAATGTTTTCATTTAACTTAAGTTCATATGAGTCAAAGTTCTCATGTGTGTTCCATTCGGATAAGTCTAACAGATGGGTTTCTAAGGCCGAGTCCATAGCAGGACAGGCCGTGCTGAGCCGTGCGGACGCTCAGCGCTGAGCCCCTGCATCCTCATTGAGGATGCCTTGAGAGGGGGTTCACGCGAGCGTCCGCAGGTGTGCTGAGGCGCTGGAGTTTTCAGCCAACAGCCAAGCTGTTTTTCAGCGCGCTGTCGGCTGAAAACCTCCAATCACAGCACAGCAGTGTCAACATCACGGCGCCGTGACGTCGGCGCCGTGACGTCGGCGCCGTGACGTCGGCGCCGTGACGTCGACGTCAGTGCGTCTGGGGCGATTGGCCCAGCGACGTCACTGCCCCGCCTCCAACCACCTCCCCCTGGCTCCGATCGCGCCCGCTGGCTCGCCTGTATGGGCATGAAATCGCGCAGATTTCAGCAGGCGAGCCTCAGCGTCAGCGCGGCTCGGATCTCCTCACCCCTCTATGGCCCGGGCCTTACTCTAGATTTACTGTTGCCATTTTCTCTTTCTGAAAGACAATGAGAAGTGGCATTAATTTTGTAGAACAATCTAACAGAGTACTCTCCCAGGCTTTTATACATTGGGTGTCAGTAATCTGGTGGGATGGTGCCAGGTTAAATCTCAGCCCCCTTGGCACTAGATGCTGTTTAATATAATTCTCTAAATTTGAGATTTCCCACCAGATTTTGGCTTGGGACATATACATTGCTGTTGGCTGATTGGTCCAGTGTTTGACCTATCACACAACAGCATGGAGCTGAATAATTACAGCCGTTACGTCATCATAGCCCCGCCCCCTTAGCATGGTGATTGGAGGGCGCTCTACCGAGCCCCCTCCCTTACGCATACCTCAACAGTATCCCTTGAAGAAGCGCCTATGCGAAACAGCCGTGGGGATTGCTGCTTAAAACTCCCATGGGTACCAGGGTGCTTTCATAAGCACTCAGCTGATTGAGCCTCCCTATTTTGGCTTTTTATTTGTAGGCACAGCAGAGTAAATAGACACGTGGGCATGCACCAGATGACACCAGTATTGCACTTATCTCACTATTAAAAGCACACTGAGTGTTCTGTCACAATATCCATTTAAGGTGCATTTGGAGCTGCAAGATTGTTTTCAGCAGCATATTCTCAATACACTAAGTATATACCTGCAGTGATCTACATAGGCTACGCTCTCACACTTTGAATATGAGTATACTGTTATATTTTCTTTTCTTGGGGTTGAGGAGGAGCGCAGGATAAGCTCGTGATATGTGAAAAAATAAAAATATATATTGTGCAGATGGTAGATCACTGCTAAAAAGATAATCAATATATGAAATGAACTCACAAAAATCGTATTATATTACTGCATGTCAGAGATCCATCTCTCTCTGACTGGAGCCCTTTGTGTAGCTGGGGTCAGGATGCCTCTCAGTGGAGTGGATGATATGCAAGTGAAAGAAACCACAAATAGTGCGTTTCGCACACTGCTTCGTCAGGAGTATCGGAGTATCGAAGCAGTGTGCGAAACGCGTAGAGTTAGAGTTTGGAGAGAATTTGCTCACTGAAGGACTGGCAATCTACTGCAGACACCAGACCCATTTTGGCTTCCTGCCCTCACCTGTGACGCGAAACCGGAAGTGACGCGACGGCAGAGACTGATGCGGAACTACACTGTGAGGTGTAAGTGAAAGTGAAGCACCGGGCAGCAGCCTTACACTTCACCACCCTTCTATCGGCGGTTCTCTCCACCACCCATTGAATTTATGGAAAATGTGAGTTTCCTTAATATTTGTGACTAATACATATTTATAGTTTATACAGTATGCACTATTTGTGGTTTCTTTCACTTGCATATCATCCACTCCACTGAGAGGCATCCTGACCCCAGCTACACAAAGGGCTCCAGTCAGAGAGAGATGGATCTCTGACATGCAGTAATATAATACGATTTTTGTGAGTTCATTTCATATATTGATTATCTTTTTAGCAGTGATCTACCATCTGCACTATATATATTTTTATTTTTTCACATATCACGAGCTTATCCTGCGCTCCTCCTCAACCCCAAGAAAAGAAAATTCTACATCCTGGGACTTGGAACTGTCCCACCAGAGGAAGTTGAGCTGCACTTGTACACTATTATTTTTATTATCACTTTGTGGTGTAAGGTTTATTTTGTGTATCTAAGGTGTGTCACTAATTACACCAATCTAACATTAATTGGGAAGCGCCCAGTCCATCCACATTCCTCACTCCCCCACCCACTGTCATATACTGTTATATAGTTGTAATTGTAGCGTGGTCATGGAAGGGGGAGTTCGCCTGGGGATTCCCTTCCTCCTAGTAGGCTCAGCTCCTATTTTTGCCAGGCATCTGGCCTGGTTACCACCATATTTTGGAGCTAGTAACTTTTTGCAATATATGTTGCTTCTATTGTCTGAAGCTTATGCTTCCATTGTTTGAAGTTTACGTTCCCACTAGGGAGATGTTTAATACCCTATGTTTTCATTTTGTACAGACGAGCCAACGATTATTCTAAAACTTGCCTTAAACTAGCCAGGTACATGCTGGGTACATGCTGGGTACATGCTGGGTATATGCTGGTTACATTTCAGTGACATTTCTGGGGAGGCTAATGGCCCATCGGATTAACATAGCAGGGGTTCCTGGCAGTCCCACTCAGTTTGAATGGGACTGCCAGGGACCCCCGCTGTTAATCCGATGGGCCATTAGTCTGTCTGCAGAAATGTCACTGAAATGTTGCAGCATGTACCCTGCATGTACCCAGCATGTACCCAGCATGTACCCAGCATGTACCCAGAATGTACCTGGGTCTTTTTGGAGATTTGTCCCAGGTTTGTTTTAGAATACTCGTCGGCACTACAGTACTAAATAAAAGTGGTTTTAATATTTTCCATATCATATTGATTGTTCTAAAACTCTAATTCAGCCCATAATTGCTATAAAGCATTAACTTATTATCTAATAGTGATGAGTGCTGTTATGTAGGGGACTTTTTACGGGTCCATTGGCCCAGTCTGGGTTATTGGTCTACCAGTTTTTATATTTGTTGCATAAATCTCCAAATCTACTGAGTTGTGGGCCATTCTGTTTTAAAGAATTGTTGCGGTGTATTTCCTCTCCCATAATCCTCTGCTTGTATCATACATGCAGTTTGTTGGCTTTCTTCCCAAGATAGGGCAATTACTTTGTCAGGCTATAGCGAAAGCTTCATCTGATTTCACCTTCCATTTTGTTATATCCCCGACAGCAGGGATCTTAAATGATGCTTTTCTGCCGCTTAGAAAGTTGAAAGGAAGTGTAGGTTGGGGGCTGCAAGCAAAGTGAATAAAATATTAATATTTCTCATGCATACCAACGTTCAATGTTATTTTAGTAGAATAGCAAATGAATATCAAGTGTGTTCCATGCCAAGAGTGCTCGACTCCAGTCCTCAAGCCCCCCTGCTTCAGCACAGGTGGCTCAATCAGTCCTTGCTTCAGTTTCCCGTTTTTATCTCGGCGCAGCAGTGCCTTTGTTCTACCCACCTCTTCACCTGCTTCAGCGCAGGTGGCTCAATCAAAGGATCAGTCTTGGACTGAGCATCAGATTGAGCGACCTGTGCTGAAACTGGGATATCCTGAAAACCTGACCTGTTGGGGGGGACTAGAGGACCTGAGTTGGGGCCCCTGGTTCCATGTGGCACTCAGCCTGGCTATAGATAATATTAAGCAATCAAACAATAATAGAATACTGGACGCACCATCGTAGAAACTATTTTACCTTGCACACGTGTTTATTTGGCCGATGTTGGTGTCCTTGCACAGTGACAGAGCACTTTTATAGCCACGTTTAAATACACGCTGATATTTTTCTTTCTTTTACATTTTACCTGAACTGGGGGAATTAAGCTGAAGCTGCTCCATGGTCCCACAAGGACTGGCACAATAAAATGACAAGTATATGTCTATCTGGGGGGGGCCGGTTGTCAGGGGCACCTCCTGGTTCAGGTAAAAAAAAACAAATCTATTTGTGGGGAACCTCATCTTTAAGGGACCAAATCATTGACCAAAACAAACGTTTATGGAAGATGTTGATCACTCTACAATCATTGATGGGTTCCTGCCGTCCATCACATATGATCACTTATAACTAAAAAACAACCCATTCTTCCAGTTATTTAACATTTGAATTTCAAAAGTATTCATCTTTAAGTTAAAAACATGATCTTCTAATAGGTTCTCTCGTTCTCTCTCGTTCTCTCTCATTCTCTCTCTCTTTCGTTCTCTCTCTCTCTCTCAAATCTCTCTCTCTCTCTTGTTCTCTTTCTCTCTCTTGTTCTCTCTCTCTCTCTCTCTCTCTCTCTCGTTCTCTCTCTATCTCTCTCGTTCTCTCTCTATCTCTCTTGTTCTCTCTCTCGTTCTCTCGTTCTCTCTCTCTCTCGTTCTCTCTCGTTCTCTCGTTCTCTCGTTCTCTCTCGTTCTCTCGTTCTCTCTCTCTCTTGTTCTCTCTCTCTCTTGTTCTCTCTCTCTCTCTCGTTCTCTCTCTCATTCTCTCTCTATCATTCTCTCTCTCGTTCTCTCTCTCTCGTTCTCTCTCTCTCTCTCTCGTTCTCTCTCTCTCTCTCTCTCTCGTTCTCTCTCTCTCGTACTCTCTGTTGTTCTCTCTCTCTCTTTCGTTCTCTCTCTCTCTTTCGTTCCCTCTCTTTCTCTTTTGTTCCCTCTCTCTCTCTTTCGTTCCCTCTCTCTCTCATTTCATAGGCTCTGCATGTCGGCGATTATCTCTCTAGGAGCTCTTCGCTCTCTAGCTCTCATCTCTCTCTCTAGTTCTCTGTGCTCGCGTCTCGTCTCTGACGTCTCTTCTCTCTCTCTCGTTCTCATTCTGAACTTCTAGAAATCTTACAATGTTACTGTAAATACTTCCAGGACATATTTTATTTTTAATAAGAAAAAGTACCAAACCCAAGCCATAAAGAATGTGAAGCCTACATTTGCTAAAACTATATCATGTTTTAGTTAAAAAATGATGCTTGCTGAAAAACATTAAAATCTGTGCTGTGGAATTGCTAGTATGTTTGGAACCACAGGGGTTAATATGTATCAAACTAGGGAAGATACAAACTCGTGTAATTGCCTTTATCGAGCACTGTCAGAATATCAGCCCATTAAGAGAAGCAAATATTAAATAATATAATGCAACAGAATACCATTTAGGCTACGATAATACCAAGTCCGGTCATCCGTAGCCTGCCGATTGACCACACTTACTTTTGTCACTTTATAACCCACCATACCTTATATAAAGTGCGGTTGAAACATATCCCAGCTTCAACTGGCAAAGCCAGAATAACAAGCCTCACACTGATGAGACCCAAAATGTCAAAACAGCTGTCTGTGAGCAGGGTTACTGGCTCTGCATCTTAACCCAGGCTGTACTGAAAAGCTGTGTAATGCGACAGACATACGCTTATAAGGGTCCATGTTAAAATGGATTTAAGCAAAAAGGTGACACTGTGTGCTCATTTGCTGGTCATTTCCCAGAATCCCTTGCGGCAGTGGAAGCACCGTAGGAGATAATGGTGAAAAGCAGGGTGGCAGACCTGTCTGAGACATGTTAATGTGCTCACAAGTGATATTTTCATTTGCTGTATACTATACGGTGGAAGGTTTTTGTCACTTTTCTTTTACCCACCATAACATATTTAAGGTGTGGTTGAAATACAAGGGTATGTTCAATGTAGGTGCATGCTGGACACATCATCAGGATCAACACTGGCCACTCACATCGTAAACAAATGGGATAACTAGTCCAATAATTACAATGCATAGAATGCTATACAATGTTCCAGTGTACAGTGTATGAGCAACTTTATTACCAAGAAGAAGAAAAATGCGGCTTATTCATTAAACTGATCTTGGCGTGATCAGAAAGGATCTTATATTAACTTCAAATTGCCTTTCCGTGCAATAGTTTCCCCGATCAGCACTATCCGAGTTTAATGAGCAAGTGTCCACGCACATTATAAGTAAGTTTCATCCTGCCCAGTAAGTGGCCTGATCTGACTCCGCTTTCTCATCCTGACCATGATGCATTTTGTGTTTGGACCCTTCGCAAAGCTCGTCAATAGTGGAATTCCGAGCCACATCAAGGACTATGAGCCAGGTCACGGAGCTTTCTGGGTGTGGGTAGAGACTGCTTTTATCCTGGTAGTGCTTGGGAATTCCATTGGTTTTTTTCTCATCGTGAATATTACTGTGGCTCCAAAGGGTAAATAAGAACATTTGCCATTGGGAGGGTTTCAAATAGGACTTGACTGTTGAGCATACCTGCAGCAAATTTGGATCAAGAATCTGAGTGGACAGCTGGGAAAATATTTATTTATTTATAAAATATTTTACCAGGAAGTAATACAATGAGAGTTACCTCTCGTTTTCAAGTATGTCCTGGGCACAGAGTTAAGACAAATAATACATGATTACAAGTACAGTTACATAAATGAACAGGGTATACATTATATACAAGACATTGCATGCACAGTTAAAGAAAATATATATTACGGGCGTATGAAACAGTTACAGACCAGATTAAAATGTGAGACAGCCTTAGATTTGAAAGAACTTAAACTGGTGGTGGCTGTGAGAGTCTCAGGTAGGTTGTTCCAGTTTTGGGGTGCACGGTAAGAGAAGGAGGAACGGCCGGATACTTTGTTGAGCCTTGGGACCATGAACAGTCTTTTGGAGTTTGATCTCAGGTGATAAGTGCTGCATGTGGTAGGGGTGAGGAGCTTGTGCAGGTAGCTGGGTAGCTTGCCCATAAAGAATTTAAAGGCAAGACAGGAAAGGTGAAATATGCAACTCAACAGATATGAAAAGATTTCCACTAAATATCTTTACATTAGAAAATCACTGCGAAGCATTCTCATGTCATTAATCATACAATCATTGCAGAAGTCATTGGTCAAAGACGCTGGAGTGTAATATGAGAGAGGATTTCTTTGCTGGGATAGTAGTGGATGCACGAGACGGTCTCCCAGGAGAGATGGGGGCAGATGTTAAAATAAAGGAATTCTTAAAGGTTTGGAATGGATAGGATCTACGTTTATCTGATGATACATTCCTAATACATTCAGATGAATGTTAAATGTATATTTCAGTTAATGAAGAGGTTCTTTCTTTATTATAAGGGCACTGACCGTGTACGCAGCACTGTACGTAGGTTTGTCGGCACTGAGTGCCTGCTAAGAAGAGCTTACAATCTAATTTTGGTGGCTGGGGAAGGGGTACAGTTAACATACTACACTATACAGTGTTTGGCTACGATTAGGCTAAGGCCCCGCTCCCTCAGTCAGCGCACCCGCACTGCAGACAGGCGGGGCGCTGACAGACACAGACCGCGATATGCGGTCTGTAGGGAGCCGGGAGCCGGAGCAGGAGGGAGGGGGGCGGGAGTGGGAGGGAGGGGGGCGGGATCTGATCGTGGTGCCGTCCACCCCCCCACACACATACATACACACACATATACATATACACATACATACACACACATACATACATATACACACACACACACACTTTAACCTGCAGCTCCTTCCTTGCTCCCCGCCCAAGGCGCCTCCCATCTAGCTCCTTCCCTCCTCTCCTCCCCATTTGCTGACTCGCGTACCATGTGACGCGTCGCCGCACGGGAACACAATTCTCTGGTATCCCCTGCTGGCTGACGGTCACAGTACGTAGTCAGTTGGCAGTGAGGAGGGACTGGGACCAGATCGTGAGGCGAAACAGCAATAGTGAGTTGCGCTCACGCGGCCGCCCGCACCACCGGGCGCAGCGGGTCCCAGCCCTTATACCGGAGCTGCTGGGCAGCAGCGCGATGCAATGACGTCACCGCTGCGATCCGGGAAAGCGGCAAGTTGAACTGCAGGCAGGAGGCAACCGGAGGAGACAGGGAGGCGCGGCAGAGGCGTGGCCGTGAGTGGTTCGCCCTAATTGGCTGAACCGCTCACATGACGCGGCCGTCGCCTGCCAAGAATAAATTCCTATGTCTCCTCTCCGGTCTGCCGCCCTGCCGTTTGGCGCTGCGCGTCCGTCGCGATAGATATGTTTGGTTACATTGGATTTATGCGCTTTGTTTTTCAGCCGTGCTGCTTCGCGTCACGTGACGCCGCCGGGTGATTTTAGGAATCATCGCGGCCTTACTGTGCATCTCCATCCAGCCCCACAAACATCTCTGTGCAGAAGACGTTAATTAAAGTGGCTCTAAGACACAGGCCTTTGCACAGCACGCCATGTGTATTTTGTGTGTCTACTGCCTTTTCATTGACTGCAATAACCATTGTTAAAGACCCTTCCCATAGGCAATGGTTCTCTGTTGGTGTTTATAGAGGGTAAGGTTGTGTAGTAGAGGGTAAGGGGTGCAGTAGTGGGTAAGGTTGTGTAGTAGTGGGTAAGGGGTGTAGTGGGTAAGGTTGAGCAGGTTTTAGAGTATGTGCAGTAGGTTTGAACCCTGCAGTTATAATATACAGAAGGTTGTCATTATATTTATTGTAAATGGTTAAATCCGCGAGGTCATTTTTTTTTGCAACAAATATTTTGGTTATTTCCCTGGAATGTCTCTGAGCAGGAAATACTGGTGTAAACCTTTCAGTGCATGGCTTTTAGGTACTGTATATATAAACCATAAACTTGTTACATCCACGCCTGGAGAACAGATCCAAGTGTTCCTGAAAACTGCGTTATATTAACCATCAGCTTGCAAACAAATGTATCATTGACAAACAGGGGTCTAGGTATCTATGCATATTTCCCAGCAAACAAAAAACCCCAAAGGGAACCATTTCCTCTTAGCTGCAATACATTGTAATACTTTGCCCCCGTGTGCATCAGATAGAATCAATAAGAGGTATAAAGTAGGAGTTAAAAGTGGTTCACATATAAACTCATGTTCTGCATCACACGCTGTCCTGCTCCAACATTTTGAACTCATGTTAAAAACTTTGGAAGGTCGAAAAAAATTCCCTGGCAAATGCTCTGCGTCAAATGTAACAAACTTGGCAAAAACGCCCCGTGTACGACAAAGCACCGAATACAATAAAAGGGGATGCGTCAAATTCTGCGTCTCTATCAGAGTTTTTTTCCCTTCCCTTTCTGGTCTGTGGGTGTTGTGATTCTGCATAAGAATCTGTAACCCATGTAAAGAGTCTCATTAGCAAGTATTTGCAGCACATCTGAGTCAGAGGCTTGCTGAGAATGTGAAAGGAACATGCCCTGTTGCCTAATCTCAGTTGTTTTACGGTTGATACAGAGACCCCCACAGTGCTGCAGAACTCACATGCTGACCCAGCTTAGCCATTAAAAAACTTTCATCTGGTCAACCCCATGTCTTTGGAGTTTTATCTGCCTATTGAATGGTCTTTAATTATTCATAGGCTCTCTCTGACTGATGCGGGAAGGGAATGGGGAAAGTGGTTTGTAATTGTCTCCTCTTTCCCAGGTTATAAGATGCCACGGCTGGGCACTTTCACTACAGACATACACAAGACAAAAAACAATCGCGAACATCCATAGCAGCTCTGCGAGCTTCGTGTGGTACACAGAGTGCAGAGGACGTGCGCTGCGCTGGAGAATGTAAGGCAGGATTCAGACAGCAAGGTTCCCCTGTAAGTTAGCTGAACTGAGTTTTCCAAGCACCTGTTTCTCTCCCATTCTTGCCTGTTCTGCAACACATTATCCCACGCTTTATTTTTTTTATGTCAACTTGTCTTTTTAGTCAAAGATTTCCCCACCACGAAGGCCAGCACATCGGCACAGGAATCCGTGGCTCCATTCAAGAAGCACTTGTTTGGGAAGAAATATACACAACTCACACTCACTGTCTTTTTTATTTATTTTTTTTACATACAACATGAACGTTATGTAATTGGTGGGTGGCTGCCAGATGACAAAAGTGAATTCTGCCAAAGATTTTAGGACGGGAGTATCACTGCCTGGCACAGCACTTAAAGGGCTGACTTGTTTGTGACACCCACCACTACAAGATATCTGCAATAATGTGCAGCATAGATATGCCGATCCAGACAACACCAGTCGTCATGCTTAGGGACATTGATAACCTAAAGTAGCCCCAATGACCATCCTTGCCAAGAGAGCATTGCTTCAGTGCGGTAGAAGCCAGCAACACTTTGCTGGCATTAAAGGTGTGAACAATAATGCTGTCCAGCTGCACTGTTAATTATGCAGAGATGTGTGTTCAGACTGCTTGTCAGGTTGTGGGTGATCTCAATGTTCTGTAACCCGCATCGATACCAGCAGAGAGGGCTTGTTTGTAGTATGGGGTCGGACAGTATTAGGGAGTGGGGTGATATGATAAGTGCAGACCTTTTGGGTTTCTATTTTTAGCAAAGATTTGGACACTTGGTAACCCATGACCATACTCAGTTCTGCTTTATAGTACAGTGTGTGCATTTTCCATCATGGTCTTTAACATCAAATGCTCCCTTAAGTAATCTCTTAAGGCTGTCAATGACTCTCATTCTCCCCACATAAGATTCGGCACCTCTATGCCGTGTTCCTCACTTGTCCCACAAGTGGCTGTCACCGTTGTCTCCCTGGTAGATATTACATTAACCTAACCACCTCCAGCCCATTTATAGTATGTCCCAAGCAGAACAATGTACATAACTTGCCACAGCTGGAAGAAAGTAGCACTTACATGTCAGATGTTGCAGGCTGGTACTGCTGGCTCCGGCAAAGGATGGAGTGTCCACAAGCCTGGCCCATCACTCCTCATCCTCTCCCCAGTCCGACCAGGAGACGGAAGTTGAGGCGTCTCCACACAGAGGTCCCAAATGCAGAGGGCAATGGGATGAAGGAGCTATCCCCCTGGATTCTGACACCTTCCTCTTCAGCTCTGAATGATAACAGAGCTGTCTTTCTCCCCCTGTGCTCTGAGAGGGTGTTTGAAGACTGGCGCTGTAACAGATCCTAATGCAGCTTGCTGAAGCATGCAGAGGAGGGAGTGAGAGAGAAACAGCATGTGTGGATGACAGAGTGTATGTGTATGTGTGTGTGTGCAAGAGAGACAAAAACAGGAGAGAAAGCCTCTTGGGTTAACCTGCTAATCAATTCTGGGCCTGCAATCATCTAAGCTCTTCATAGAGGGCTTTTAAGTTAGTAAAATTGGAGTAAACTGGATTTCCCTTCTTTATTCTGAGATTATAAATGCAGAGTTCTAATGGCTGTGTTGGTTTTGGGGAAAACTGGATTATTTTTAAACCCGTTCACTACCAGAGTGTTCTGCAATGTGAAAGTCCTTCTGGCAGCATCTAAGAGACGCAGGTTGTACATCAGGTGTGAAAATTCATAGGTAAAAACTTTAGTCAGATACTGATACTAAAAGTGTAAGGAGAATAATATAATTATAATTAATATAATTATAGAATATAATTATATTATTTTCCCAATAGAGATCTATTGCCTCAAGTTTGGAAGTAAAATACATACAAATATAGCACACTTCATTGCTCCCGCTGATAACACAACAGATCACGTTAGAACGCAGAATATCACAGCGTTTCCATACAACTCAATGGTGGGGATCACGCAGAATGTCACCGAATCTCTCTCCATAATGTGCCAGCGGGCGCAGTAACGCTTGCTAGATCTGTAACAAGTATTGTTACCTCTGTGAGATTCCCTTTTCCTCGTATTATTCTGTCCCTTCCTTTTCGTTATGCTGGTTGGGTTTTCGGGAAACACCTTAATGTATAGGATCAAGTAGGTGCGTTATATGGGTTCTTTCACTTTCTTTTTATTTAGGATCCCACGTTTACCTGCTGGCACTGCCACCTATAAGGTTCTCTCCTACGGTTATGGTATTGACCAAATACTAGCATGACCTCTGTTGCAGGAAGTTCCTTTTCTTATACCTTTTCCTTATTCAGTCTGCCCATTTTCCAACCTGCTCAGACCATGTGAAATCCTTGGCTTTCTTTAAGAGATGTGTGAATGAGACAAAAATCAATCCCCAGATTTTCTGTGTATTGTTTATCAAAAGTCGTGCATACAGATATCTGAAAGTCGATTTGGTTATAAGAAATTAGTCCAAATGAGCCTGATCCCACCATCGTTTCAAACCGCAAACAGATTCTATATTCGGGGGAGAGGGTGTGTGGGATTGGTTTGGGGGTTGAGTTAGTGTGTGGGATTGGGCTGGTGGCTGGGTTAGTGTGAGGGAAGGGAGAGGCTGTGTGGGATTGGGCTGTGGCTGGGTTAGTATGTGGGAAGGGAGAGAGTGTGTGGGATTGGGCTGGTGGCTGGGTTAGTGTGTGGGAAGGGAGAGAGTGTGTGGGATTGGGCTGTGTTCCGGGGTACGGGGTGTCAGGGGGGGGTACAGGGAGCAGGGGCTGGGGGGGAGTGGGAGGGGGGGGCGGGGGAGGGGGGGGAGAAGGTGAGCCTGACCTCGAGGGGGGGGCGGGAGGGGATGTTGGTGCGCGGAGGGTGAGGAGGGTGGGAAGGGACTGAGGAGGGCCCCTAGGGGAGGGATGGGGGCGGGGGATGGGGTTAGGAAGGGGGGAAGAGCGAGCGAGTGCGTGTGGGGGGCATTGGGGGGGGTGGGATGGGAGTAGGTGGGAAGGGGGAGGAGGGTGTGGGCTGGGAGCGCGGGGTGGGGAGGGGTAGGGGTGGGGGGAAGGGAGAGGGGAGAGTCGTGGAGGTGAGGGGGTATGGGGTGAGGTTGGGTGGGGACTGAGTGGGGGGGAGTGGGATGGTGGATGGGTTAGGGTGCAGCGGAGGGAGGTGTGTGGAAATGGTGAGAGGGCAACTGGAGTCTGTGTGGGATTGGGGGTGGTGGCTTGGGAGTTAGTATGGGAAGGGAGCGGGGTGTGTGGGGATGGGATGGGGGTTGGGTTAGTGATGGTGGCGATAGGGATCGGGAGAGACGTGCGGTCGCATGGTTCCTGGTGGTGGGTAGCGTGTTGGGGAAGGGTGAGGGTGTGTGGGATTGGGCTGTGGCTGGGTTTGTGTGTGGGAAGGGAGAGGGTTGTGTTGGGGATGGGTTCGTTGGGGTTAGTATGTGGGAGGGATGAGGGTGTGTGGGATTGGGTGGTGGGCCCTGGATTAGTGAGTGGTGGGAGACGTGGACGGAGAGTGTGTTGTGGGATTGGGTTGGTGATGGTGTAGTGTTGGGGGAAGGCGATGGAGAGGAAGCTGTGGGGGATTGGGGTTGTGGTGGTTGGGTTTAGTGTGTGGGATTGGGGCTCCGGTGGCTGGGGTTAGGGATGTGGGAAGGGAGCGGGTTGGGTGGGATGGGTGGTGGCTGTGTTAGTATGTGGGAAGGAGGAGGGTGTGCCGGGATTGGGTGGTGGCCGGGGTTAGTATGTGGGAAGGATAAGAGTGTGTGGGATTGGGTTTTGGATGGACTTTGGTCTTCGTACGTTGTGTCGGTTTACACGGGAGAGAGTGTGTGGGGATTTTGGGTGTTGGTCTCGGAATGGTTAGTGTGTGGGAGAGGGAGAGAGTGTGCGGGATGGGTTGGTGGCGGATTAGTGTTGTGGAAAGGGACGAAAGAGATAGAGTAGGTTTATTTTCATTGAGAGTGGGGGGGATGGGTTGTTGTCGGGGGAGGGGGTAGTTGTGGTGGGAAAGGGAGAGAGGTGGTTAGGAAGAGAGTAGGAAGAGTATAGGGTGGTGTTGATTGGGTTTGTGGAGGGCGTAGTGTGTGAGAAGGAGAGAGTTTGTGTGGGATTGGGTGGTGGCCTGGGTTCGTGTTGGGGGAAAGGGTGCTCTGACAGAGGGTGTGGGATTGGGTGGTGGCTGGGTTAGTTGGTGGGAATGGAGAGAGTTGTGTGGGATTGCGAGTTGGTGGCTGGGTATGGTGTGGGAAGGGAGAGAGTGTGTGGGATTGAGTGGAAATGCGGTAGTGTGTGGAGGTGAGTAGAAGTGTGTGGGATTGGGCTGGGGCTGGGTTGGTGTCGGGAAGGAGGAGAGGGGTGTGGGATGGGTTGGTGGTTGGGTTATGCTGTGTGGGATTGGGATGGTGTGCATGTTTCCCCTTTAGTGTGTGGGAAGGGAGAGAGTGTGTGGGATTGGGTGGGGGGGGGACGGGAGTGTTGGTGGGAGGGTGGACTGGGGGGTAGGCGTAGTTAGGGTTGGGGGAAGAGGAGAATGCGCCGGGGGTCGTCCTCGGAGGCCGCGCCCCGCCGGGGGGTGTAGGGACCCCGTCGAAGAGGAGCTGCGCGGGAAAGCCGGAGTGACCGGGACAGGGGTGCGGCAGTCGACGGTTCACAGGTGGTTGGGGTGGTGGTGTGGGATTGGGAGGGGGGATGTGATGGTTGTTCAGAGGTCTCCTTGTCGGGAAGGAAGTTGAGAGGGTTGTGGGGATGGCCGCCGTTTGGTTGTGACCGCGGGTGAGCTGTTCCTCGTGGGACAGGGAGTCGAGAGTGGTGTGGGACGGGGTTCCAGGTGGTGGGTTAGTGTGTGGGATTTTGGATGTTTGTGTGGTTGATGGGTTAATGTGTGGGATTGGGCCTGGCGGTGATGGTTGTAGTATGGGGGCAACGGGATGCTCCCGCCCACCTTTCTTTTGTTATTCAGAGGGTTTTCCTTTTTCCGTTGCTGGGAGGGGTTGTGGTGGCTGTGCGGGTAGTATTTGTCGGTAAGGGATGAGGGGTACCTGTGGGATTGGGTTGGTGGCCGGGTTAGTATGGGGAACGGTTTGTACGAGAGGTGTGTGGGTATTTGGCTGGTGGCCTGGCGTTAGTGTGTTTCCTCTCTGTGTGGTTTGGAAGGGCAGAGAGTCGGTGGGATTGGCGATGTGGAATGGTGGTAGTGTGTGTGGAGGGAGAGTGTGTGCTGGGATGGGGTGTGGTGGCTGGTTTCTTGTTAGTTGTGTGGGTATAGGGGAGAGGGTTTTGTCTCCCCTGTGTGGTGAAATTGGGCTGTGGTCCCCCTACCTTTGGGACCGTTCAGTTGCTGGTCGGGAAGGGCATGAGGTGTGATCCCTCCGGCGGTGTGGCATTGGTGGGTGTGGAGGATGGGGGAGCGAGGGGGGGAAGGGAGACTGAGCGGTTTAGCGTTGGCGAGTGGATTGGGGGGGGGGGCTGTGCTGGGGAGTCGAGGGGGGAAGGAGCTGGAGAGACGGTGGGGGGGAGTGGCGTGGGGTGCGAGGGGCTGGAGTGGGGGGGAAGGGAGAGGTGGTTGTGGGAATTGGGGGTGGGGTCTGGGTGAGTGACTTGGGTGGGAGGGGGGGGCGGGGAGGGCGTGAGCTGGGTGAGGAAGGAGAGGGTGGGGACTGTGGAGTCGGCCGGGTGGGGGGAGGAGAGTTAGTATGTTGGGAAGGGAGGGCTTGAGGCGGGTGCTTGTGTGGGAGTGGGGGCTGGTTGGGGGTGTTTAGTGTGTGGGAAGGGAGAGAGTTGTGTGATTGGTTTGGTGGCTGGGTTTAGTGTTGTGGCGAAGGGACGAGGTAGCGGGTGGTGGGTATTGGGCTTGTGGGTGGGTGTTGGTGCCTGTGGAAGGGAGAGGGGTGTGTGGGATTTGGGTTGGTGGCTGGGTTACGTGTATTGTGGGAAGGGAGAGAGAGTGTGTGGTGGGATGTGTTGGTGGCTGGTTGTAGTGTGGGAAGGGAGAGAGTGTGTGGGATTGGGTTGGTGGCGGGGTTAGTGTGTGGGAAGGGAGAGGTGTGTGTGGGATGGTCTGGTGGTTGCGGTTAGGTGTGTGGGATTGGGATTGGTTGCGTGGGTGTTTGTGTGGGAAGGAGTGAGGGGCTGTGTGGGATTGTGGTTGGCTGGATGGTTAGTTTGTGGAAGGGAGAGGGTTGTTGGTGGATTGGGTGGTGGCTGGGTAGTATGTGGGAAGGAGAGAGGTGTGTGCGGATTGGAGTGTGGGTGGAGGTGGGTTAGTGTGTGGAAGGGAGAGAGTGTGGTGGGATGGGTGTGGTTTGGTTAGTGTGTGGGAAGGAAGGGAGAGAGTGTGGGGATTGGGTTGGTGGTGGTTAAGTTAGGTGTGGGAAGGGAGAGAGTGGGGATTGGGTTGGTGGCTGGTGGTTAGTTGTGTGGGAAGGGAAGAGAGTGTGTGGGATTGGGTTGTGTGGGCTGGTTAGTGTGTGGGAATGGGGAGAAGTGTGCTGGGATGGGTCTGGTGGCTGGTTAGTGTGTGGGGGAAGGGAAGGAGTGTTTGAGTGAGGGTTGAGTTTGTACTGCTGGCGTATGTGTGGGGAAGGAAGAGGTTGGGAATGGAGTTGGTACTGCGGTGTGTGTGGGATAGGAGGAGTTGTGGTATGGTGTGGAGTTGGGTAGGTGCTATGGGCTTGGGGCTGGGTACGGATGGTTGGTGAACGTGGAGAGTGTGTGGATGTGGGTTGGGTTCGGTGGGTTAGGTGTGGGATTGGGCTGGGGCTGAGTAGTGTAAGGGGGGTGATCTACTGGGAATTGGGTCGTTGGATTTGGGTAGGGTATGGTGGTTATAAAGGGAGAGAGTGTGTGGGATTGGGTTGGGTGGTGTGGGTTGGTGTTGTTGGGATTGGGCTGGGGCCTTGGGTTTAGGCGTGTGGGGAATGGAGAGAGTGAAGGTGGGGGACGAGCTTGCGTGGTGGGTGGCGTAGCGAAGGGTTGGGAGTGGGGGTCGGAAGGGAGAAAGACAGGGGGCGGCGGAGGGGCCCAGGTGGTCTGGTTGGGTCGGGTAGTGTGTGGGCCCATTTGGATGGGGTGGGAGGGGTGTAATGGTTGGGGGGATGGGGTGGTTCCTGGCGGAGGGAGTGGACGCGGGGATAGGGATCTGCAGTCTAGGTCCCCCTTCTCCGCCTTTGGTGCTGGGACGGTGCTGCGTTTCGGATGGGCGTTAGCTAGTTGGGGCGGAAGGGGAAGAGGGTGATGTGGGATGGGTCTGGTGCCGGGGTTAGCTATGTGGGAAGGTGAGAGAGTCCTGACGGAGACGCTTTGCTGATGGGCGGATTGGGTGTGGTGGTCGGATCCCGCTTAGTCGGGTTGGGACGGCGATTCCGAGAGTGTGGGATTGGGCTGGTGGCGGGTGTAGTGCGTTTGTGGGTTACCTGTGGAAGTGAGAGAGTGTTGTGGGATGGGGCTTGCGTGCGCTGGGTGTTAGTGTGGGAACGGGATGAGAGCGTGTGGGATTGGCGTTCGCGTGGCTGTGGTGTAGTGGTGGCGACGGGAGAGAGGTGGGGGATGAGTTCCTGCGATGGGTTAGTGTGTGTGGATTTAAGGATGGCTTTGGAGTGTGTGGGATTGGGTGCCTGGTGGCTGGAGTTAGGTGGTGGGAGAGAGGGTGGGCCCTGTTGGGATTGGGTTGGTGTTGGATTGTGGGTGGGATTGGCTGGCTGCTGGGTTAGTGTGTTTGGGAATGGAGAGAGGTGTGGGATTGGTTGGTGGTGGCGTTGTGAGGGTGGTGGGACCCCTGGGCTGGTGATGGTTAGGGTCGCTGGAGAAGGGCAAAGGGCCATTCCCTTGTGGGGATTGGTGTTGTGGATGGTTCGTTTGGTTGTTATGGTGGGTAAGGGAGGAGAGGTGTCGTGGGATGGGGTGGTGGTGGGTTAGTGTGTGGGATTGGGCACTGGTGGCGGGGTAGTGCCGTTGGAAGGGAGAGAGTGTGTGGGCATTGGGTGGTGGATGGTTAGTTGTGGGAATGGGGAGAGAGTGTGTGGGATCGAGGCGGGTGTGGTGGTTGGCCCGGTAGGTGTGGGGAGGGGGGTGGGGGCATGGGGTGTGTAGGGCGCGGAAGGGAGGACAGACTCCGAGCGCCGTCTGCTCTCTGGGTTGGATTGGGTTGGTGGCTGGGTTAGTATGTGGGAAGGGTATCTGAGTGGGCGGGTTCGGCGATTGGTGTGGGGAGCTGGGTTTGGTTGATGTAGGTGGGAAGGTTGTGTAGAGTTCTTGAGAGAGTGTGTGGGATTGGTTTGGGGGCTTGGGTTAGTGGGGTGGAAGGAGAGAAGCAAGGGATTCTGAGAGTGTGGATTGGGTTGGGGCGGTTGGTGTTACATGTGTCCCTGGGAAGGGACGAGCCACCGCAGAGACCGTGGAGGTTGTGGGATTTGGGCTGGGGCGGGTCGGTTAGTGTGTGGGAAGGAGAGAGTCGGGTGGTTTGATTGGTGTGGCATGCGGCTTAGGCCGTGGGGAATCGATGAGTAGGAGTGTGGGATTGGTGTTGGTGGCTGGGTTGTTAGCTAGTGGGAAGGGAGAGGGTGGTGTGGGATTGGGCTTTGGGGCGGGTTAGATGTGGGGAAGGCAGAGTAGGGGTGGGATTGGTTTGGTGGCTGGTGTTAGGGTTCTGTGGGTAAGGGAGAGGGGTGTGGGATTGGATTGGTGGCTGGGTTAGTGTGTGGGAAGGGAGAGAGTGTGTGGGATTGGGTGTTGGCTGGGTTAGTGTGTGGGAAGGGAGAGAGTGTGTGTGATTGGGCTCGTGGCTGGGTTAGTGTGTGGGAAGGGAGAGAGAGTGTGGGATTGGGTTGGTGGCTGGGTTAGTGTGTGGGAAGGGAGAGAGTGTGTGGGATTGGGCTGGTGGCTGGGTTAGTGTGTGGGATTGGGCTGGTGGCTGGGTTAGTGTGTGGGAAGGGAAAGAGTGTGTGGGATTGAGCTGGTGGCTGTTTTAGTGTGTGGGATTGGGCTGGTGGCTGGGTTAGAGTGTCGGGATAGACAGGTTGGAACCTGTAGGAAGGGATTTTTATACATTGAAATCTGTTTGCAAATCCGAATGTTTACAAATCTGCCAATTTTCAGTGATAGGGGAAAAAAAATGTGAACGTGCATTTTTTAGACCGATCCGTGAAAATCCACTGATGAAAGGAACTTGTAAATTTGCAGCAGATTCTAATCTGGGCAAAACATTCACCCATCTCAACTTTCTTTCATATTTAGGGAACCCTGGTTCTATTCAAGGAATCTCTGGGACATAACGCCCCAGTTGCCCCAAAGGTGTCTCCCTAAGGGACACTCCCCAATATGCTTTCACTGATCATGTTCACTAAGCCAGCGGGGATGGGGTTAACAGCAGGAGGAAAAGAGATGCCTCAAAGACCACCTGGAGCCCACCAGTCCCGCCCCCCTGCATGTCTGACGTGAGGTCCAGTACTGTGCTATTCTGCCGTTTCATTCTACCAAAGGATCTCTGGGTCATAACACGCACGTCACCCCAAAGGATGCAGCCAAAGGGTGTCACCATTCACTGAATCCCGCTGATGTTTGGTAATGTTACAGCTGCTCTGTTGCAATCTGAAACTCTGCAGCCCTCTCATCCCCTGTACCCAATGTCAACTTACCCGGCCTATAGATTGTAAGCTCCTTGAGGCAGGGCCTCTTCTAACACATTGCAGGTGTATTCTACCTCTCCTAACACAATATTAATCCTGTCTGTAATTGTTACTTATGCCCATATATCCTATCTCTAACAATCCATGAAATGTCTGCACACGGAATGTATAACCTCCGTTCATTGAATGCAGCCGTGTATTATTATAACTCTGGCTTTCCCTGGCTGTCTCTTGTGTAATAAAATATTTGTACAGTATGTAATTGTAGTTGTTCTCAAAGTGACTGTAAAGTATTGCGCTGCTCCCTTAAGTGGAGGCCTGTATTTACTTAAACAATAGATGATCCCAATCAGGTTTTGAATTCCCTTACTGTACTATCCTCCATCATCGCTGCTGGGAGACTATTCCATGAACCCACCACACCTTCTGTAAGGAAGTACCTCATATTTCCCCCTGTCTTCAGCATTTTAGTCTCCAAATTGTATTACTTCCCTTTTCCTGAAATATGTTTCCCTCCTGTATGTTATCTGTATATTAATATGGTATACCTGGGTGCTATGTACTGTACAATGAAATCACTTTTATAAACAGCCAAAGTCTGGTGATGCTAGGGCATACCAGTACTATTTTGTTTCCACACCCAGAATACCTCTACTTATTATTTACACATATAACATAGCCTGCCGGCAGTTACTTCTTTTCCATGGACGTTTCCTGTCAGTCCTGTTAGTGCAGGCAGTGGAGTGTGTGTGTGTGTTTTCAGCCTTGAATTAAGTAATCAGTATTCAAGGGCGGGCCTAGCAACGTCTGAGGATGTCAATCTGAGGGGTGGATATTGGTTGAAACACCCCCTGTAGTGTGTAGCCCAATCTGTATCCGGCTCTGGCTTGCTATGAGTCACAGTTAGAGACACTCCCCAAAGAAATACTAAATTGTGACATCCTCCCAAATTAAGTCACTTGAGTTCTGGAAGAGAGTTCAAAGAAGAAGCCTGTTAGAACAGAGAGAGAACAGTCTCTCCCTCCCACCCATGAGGGGCTAGGAGGGATGAAAATTATGTTGCTTGAATCAGGGCTCTAATTTAGGAGAGAAAGAGAAGCATGATAGGATCCACAAATAAGAAAGCCTGTTCTCTGACTGCCAAATGAAACCACACCGAAAGACCATGCTGTGTATTCCTGTCTCTGTTGAATGGAGGAGTGTCAGTGGGGGTCCATCCCCTGAATATCTACAGGGGATCCTTGCTGGCTGGAGGCATTGCACCAAGTGAGACCAAGGTAACCTGTCCTTCCTGTCCTGTTTCTCCCCACACCACCGCAGAGCTCTCAGCCCTCCTGTTACCTACAGGTCTGTACCAGCACCAGAGCAGCTGAAAAGAGCATACCCCCTCTCCCCCCAATCTCACTTAGGGGTGGAGGTACAAGGGCTGCACACACTTAAATTTCTGCTTCCTTTTAAAAGAAAAAAAATGATTTTCTCTGTTTAACAACGCATCTCTTCCTTTTTTACTGCATAAACCTTGCTTAAATCTTTCAACAACACCGTCCATAGAGTAGAGATGTGCAAATTATTCACTGCGAATATGATGTTTATTCGCACCTGTGAGTGTGGGTGAGAGAGAGACTATTCTTAGTTACAGTCCCAAATTCTAACTCTTATAATAATAATATTAACTTTATTTCATACAGCGCTTTTCTCCCGAATGGGACTCAATTACAATATAGTGCGCAGTACACAGCATTGTACATCGGATTGTTATAGAAACACACACACACATCCCCTCAAACCTCAAATAGGAGTAATTTAATATACTATTCATAGACTATTAGCATATATCCCAGGTATCTCAGGTATGCTCCTTTCTGTAAACAGGTGTCTCTCCTTAAGTTGTCTCAAGGTTGGTTTGATGGGATATATGTAGCACTTGGGACTACCGTACACCAAAAAAGGTCCCTGCCTTGGTACTTCTAGGTAGGTTGTATAAAAGTGCACGAATCAAATACGAGCATGGGGACCACCGGTGGAATTGCATACTGTACCTTCACGCAAATCTTTTGATATTTGAATATTCAGCATCGAATTGAATCTGGTCTAAATAAATAATTCACGGATCGAATTTTGACATATTCACCCATCTCTACCAAACAGCATGGCCCAAGTGTTTCATAAATGTAGATCAGTATCCCTGAATTCTCACAACAGTAATTCAATCGCTGCACTCTTTGCAAAAAAAACAACACCTCACGTGAAGCACTGAACATGTGAAATGAAACTCTTTGACAAAGCGCACGCATGCGCGAAACGCGTCAGAGGCTCCTCTCAAGACTCTGTTGTATAAATTGTAAGTTGTATAAATAATGGTGCAGTGGGGAGTGGGGAGTGGGGAAGTTGGAGAGAACAGAAACGTTCTCAAAGGAGTGTGGAAACAGTAAACAGAAAAATCAATAGGGAGGGCGTAGTGAGATGCAGGAGGAGAGACTTCTCAGGTATTGGAGCATAGGAAGAGTACAAATAATCACAGCATTTAGAAACTGAAGTTCTCACAGTTGCAAAGTTGTTATTGTTGTTATGATGCAGTCCAGAGTTTCTTGTAATGTTCACCTCCAATTTCTACTCCAACATTAACGCCACAGACGCTTTATATGTGACACCTAAGATGTTACACACAGCCAAATAGCTCACTGCCAAAATAGACTGCCTTAAATACAAACACTTGACTAACAATTAAGGGAGGGGTTTGCCTAATCAGCTCACAGAAACATACCAGATAGTTGTTAATTAGATTTAAAATCTCTTTCAATTGATAGTAGAAATCAGCACACAGAAACATCCCTGGTTCAAAATCCAATGCCAGTTCTTTGTGACCATGGGCAAATCCCTCAAACTCTCTATGCCTCAGGAACCAAATGCAAGATCATCGGAGCAAGGAGTGTGCTTTAAAATTAGTACGGTATGTACTGTGGACAGTTGTGATGTTCTTTCATTGGATGATGAACATGTTGTAGCCAGGTACCCTCCGGTCTCCCCGCGCTCCCGTTTCCCCCCCCCCCCCTTACCCTTAGTGTAACGCAGGGCAATAGAGTTGCCGGTGGTTCTCGCCCCAGGGTGCCACCATGTTAGGTGTGCGCGCGCACGAGCGCAGAGTCAGGGCATGCGCAGAAGCGGCAAAGGCCGGGAAGAGCTCTGGAAGGTTGCGCATGAGCGGGGCAAGGTCGCGGCGGCCATTAGAATCACGCAGGAGCAGTGCCCTATGCGCACGCGGTCGCAATGTTAATCAGGCAGCTCAAGGGCTACAACTCCCATGATGCTCAGGGAGGAAGCTGCCTGGTGACTTATGAGAGCTAATAGGATGGCTGGATTGCTTCTGGAGGAAGGAAAGACTATTGCCTGCTGGGACAGGAAGTGCCAGTGAAGACCAGGAGCCTGAAGTTGCAGGTTGTCCACAGAGCAGTGCTCCAGGGACTAGGCCAGAGGTCAAAACCCCAGGGCCCAGTTATTCCCCTGAGGTGCTGAGAGTGATTGCTATAGCGAAGGCCTTACTGTAGGGACCCTTTCATATAGCCTCAGAGAGATTATGTTGCAGGACATTGCCTGAGGGCTGTGCAGCCTGAATGCTGAAACAGACGCTGATTCCTTAAAGAGACAGTCGGTCAAGGATCATCTGGCTGGAGATCCCTCCCCTAGGGAGACAGACAAGGGATTCATCTCTGCACAGAACAGCACGTTGTGGCGGGGGATCACTGTGCAGTGTTGCGGAGTTCCAAGGATCATCCTGATCAGGAGCAGTGATCAGGGAGGTAGTATGATAAGTGCACCAACGGGCCCCAACACAGGGAAGCGCTGTCCCTCACATGGACACTATCTTTCTAGCTGGTGGACACTAAGAGGTTAAGTGCCCTGGCGCAGTGGTACACCAGAGACTAAGGTGATACAGGTCTGATTATAAGCACACACTCAGTTTCATATATGTGATGCTGTGTATGCAGTGTAACACTATGTTGATTATATGTTAAGAGTTCTTATCATTCCGGTCAGTAAATACTTTTTATCCAATCACGTGTGGTATTGTATATGTGGGTTCTGATAAGGGCATACTCCCACCCCGTTGGGATCCCTCATCAGTGGAGGCGCTGCACCGAGTGTAAGTACACCCCAGGCTCCCAGTGGCGGAGGCTCAGGCCTTGGGTTATCCTAACAGGTGAAAGCAGTACCAGTAGTGCCATACCACAGGGGTACACCCGCTACATGTTAATGGTGTTTTTAATAAGCAGGGCTCAGAAATAAGGAATGGATTTGTCTTTGCTTCCAAAAGGAAGGAAACATGATGCCGGGCCTGAGAGTTTGGGATATACTTTGATATAGCCCTGAGAAACAGGGGGGCGGGGGGGAGCATCTTCCTCATTCACATGAACTGAAATGTATAGACTGACAATGTTAAAACTGCTCTCTCCCCATCCCCAGCATGACAGACAGAGAGTATAAATATTTATCACTGCCAACGACCTTCCTCTCGTGGGCATCTTTGCACGGATTTTTTGGCATGCCAATGAATAGGTCCCACACGAGCATTAAAGTGCAATATTTCTCAAAAACACTTCACTCCATACTCATTAAACCATTCGCTCATGCCTAAACTGTCACATAAATCATAATTAAAGAACGGAAAAAGAAACGATGGTGCACGTATTGCTGCTCTCCGCATAGTGGGCTTTTTCAATTAATTGAGTTGGATTCAACAATATTAAAGAGTGTAAGTGGTAAATAAACCTAGTGTACACCTCTACCCCCAGCCAACAGGAGAGGGGCACACCAAAGTGTCCTAGTGTCTCTTTAGTGGTGTAGGTGATGCTCAGCGGTTCTTTTACATTAAAGCATCAGTCCAAACTGCAATTTTTTCCCCTTTAATATGCGCATCAATACAATCCATAGCATGATAAGTAATTAGCTACGTTGCCTATCGATCCGTTCTCCTGTGATCGATCGGCGGAGATTCGGCTCGGGGGTTCACTAAGTGGCCGTCAGTGCAGCAGAAAGGGACCAAAGATGCAAAGTTCTGTGGGGAAGATCGTGTCACTAGATACAATTAGTGCACTGCTAGAGAGATGGCAGAGCTCTTAAAAAGGGGTGTGCCAGAGCCGGTTTCAGAAGAGGAAGGGGATGTGACTTTGTAAATAGTTGCTACAGAAACAAAAAAAAATGCTTGTTACATTATAATACATTAAAAATGTCATTTCAGAGTTAAAAAAAATGCAACAAGTATTTTCTCATAGAAGAGAACGAATTTATTTTTAAAAAAAAGAAACACATTTAGAATATTGCTGGGTCTGAAGTTTTAATTGTCAGGGGGCTGGAATTTGTGCAGGGCTGGTATGGTGAGCAATAATAGAGGGCACAAGGAACTTTTCTGCTACTTTATTTGGACAGTCACATATAACATCTTCAGAGGTGCTTATGCTGCAGTCTCCAAAGAGGCACAATTCTTGCGCTTTGCATTATGGTACAGAAGCACTCCTTTACTTGAATAATGGTTGTTCCCACCTCACTGGAATCCCTAGGCAGGGTACACTTTGACATGAGAGCTTATACCCTATCACCTTTGACCAGGGTTGCCGGTGCTGCAAGTTGGGTCTGACCTCTGGCCGGGCCCGGCTGACGGTCCTCTCGCTGACGGGCCCTGGCTCTCCCCCAGTTGCGGGCCTCACTCAGTCTGTCCCACGCCGAGCTTCAGACGATGGTACGCGACGGGCCTCTCTGACATCGACGCCTGCCAGAAGTAAGCTTGGCCAACTTGGCCCAGCTTCCGGCACACGCCGGCATGAGAGGGAGACCTGGTGTGTGCCAGCATTAGAAGCTCAACGTGGGACAGAGTGAGGGAAGCCCGCAGCTTGGGAAGAGCCGGGGCTCGGCAGCAACTGCAGAACCCCCGCAGGTCCTGGCCCGGCCTGAGACCGGGCTCGGCCTGAGGCCATCCCCAAGGTATGTCTTTATATGTATGTAGCAAGGTCCCCTCTGGCTCTCCGGTTCCCCCTCCCTTACCCTAATCCCGGTGGGCGCAGCTGCGGGGGCGAGTGCGTCGCCAGGGGCTCCCGATGGCAACAGCGACAGGGCGCCGCCATGTTTGATGTACTTGTGCATGCGCATGTGTCCGGCGGCCATGTTAGGGTTGGTGCGCAAAGTCGCGCATGTACAAGGCTTTGCGCAAACGCGTCAGCGGTGGCCATTACAGGTAGAGCCTAAGCCATTGAGGGCCAGGAGAACAACGGTGGCCATTATAGAGTTGTGCATGCGCAGGTGCAATCGCACGCTCGGCCCCAATTTTAAAGAGGTCCACAAGGGACTACATTACCCAGAAGCCTCTGGGGACTGCCATTTCACCCCTATCACATGCCATCAGACAGCGAATATGGGTTACAGATTCTCCTGTCCACAGGATAGGGATATGACTCACTCACACCATGCTAGTCAGTAGGAGCTGGGACACAGACAGGGGAGGGTGTAGGTGCAGGGAGACAAGTAGCCCCTGCACTAGGCCAGAGACCCCCCTAGGCCCCTACTCATAATAGATTGTGGCTGCTGTAGAGAAGTCCCCTTCAGTTAGGGACCTTGCCCTTAGTAGTGTGTTAAGTTCAGGAACACAGTTGCAGTGCTGCGTGCCCCTCACAATGGTGGTCTGGGACCAGACCTACCTCACTCAAGATAAAAGACTATCTGTATTGTGGGATCATACAGAGGGAGACCATCCTATTTGAAGGAGGACGCCATCGCTGATGCTTTGGCGCTGGAAGCAGATGGATCCTCTTTCTGTGGTTCTGCTGTACCTGGGTGCCGGAGCCCCGGGTAGGTATCAGTCACCAAGTGCACCAACAATACACCTCATCTAGTGGGCAGCGCTGTCTCGCACTTGGGTGGGGTTATGGGGCTCTTGGGGCATTTGGGTATATGGTGTGGGGTTACGGCCCAGTGAGGTCAGTGTTACAGGGGGACACACACAGTTGATGTATGCTGTTATATTCTTTATCTGCACGTAGTAAACTGTTTATAAATACACTGGTGTATGTGGTTACTGTATGTGGGTCCTGTCAGGGGTTATTCTATACTCTAGGATCCTGCACAGGTGGAGGCGCTGTTATACTGTGACTATCGTTCCAGGATACACCCCAGGTTGCCATCAGCGGAGGCTCAGGCCTCCTTTGAACCTGACAGGTATTGCACCACACCTGGTAATGCATGTAGATTTGCCCACATTGTCCCTATCTGTGATTTTTGTGTGTTACATGTATTTGTGTGGTTTATTTTTCTATGTATTGGGAGGGGGTGTATTTTTATAATTATTGGGGAGGTTATATGTATTTGTTTTTTTGGTTTGTATTTGGGATATGGGCGGGTTTGTCTGTATTTAGGGGTGTGGTTTTTTTTTGGTATGTATTTTGTGGGGGGGATTGTGTGAGGGGAGGGGTCATTGAGTGAAAGTGGGGTAATTGACGGAAAGTAGGGGCAAGTGAGAGGAGTGGGAGGGAGGGAGGGAGGGAGGAAAAGAGGGAGTAAGAGTGAGACCCGGGCGAGAAATACATGTGATGCGTGAGGGGGGTGAGGGAAAGTGGGGTGAGTGAGGAAGAGGGAGTGAGATGGAGGGGAGAGAAATACATGGGCAGAGGGTGGGAATAGAGGGGCTCGAGACGTGTGAAATGGGGCGGGGCTCGCAATACGCCGTGACGTAAGGCCTGTCCCATCTCATTTGAAGCTAAGAAGATGATGGGACAACATCCGCCCCATTGGATTGGATTACAAAGAAAGAAGAAAAGAAAGAAGAAAATAACTTACAGTACCAGCTGTTGAGGAGAATTGCGTCGAGGATGAAGCGGTTGCTGCTGGACTTGGAATCGGAGTGTGAAGATGTCAAAAGTAAGAAAAACATTGATTGTATTTATTTTCATTGCGTATTTTTTTTGAGGTTGCCCACAGACTACCAATGTGCTTATCTACGCCCCTTTTAGGCTATAGATAAACACAGTGACAAGCAATGCATTTTTGGGCAAATACTTATTTTTATTTAATTGTTATGTATTTTTGGTGCTTTGTTTTAATTTCATTGTTGTGTATTTTTGGTGCTTGTTTTATTTAATTGTTGAGTATTTTTGGTGCTTGTTTTATTTAATTGTTGTATATTTTTGGTGCTTGTTTTTTTTTTTTAGGTGGCCCATTTACTGCCATAGTGGCAAATCATGCCCATATTGTATGAACAGGGTGTACCACTGTGCATATTAATGGGTAGAGGGTGGGGTAGTTGCACCAGGGAGGCTGGTTAGGCTTCCAGGGTGGGGAGCGGGGGAGGGGGGTTTAACCCTTAATTACTATAGTGGTTACTATCGGTAGAAACCGCTAAGGTAATGAAGGTGTTAACTCCTCCCACTACCCTCCCGGTAGGCATAAACACCCACCGTGGGCCAAATACCACCTTCACCCACCCCTGCAACCCCCCAAAAACGAGCACTGGTGTTTAACCCCTTCATTACCTTAGCGGTTAGCCGACAAGGTAATGAAGCTGAGTGTAAATGTATTTTATTACATTGGATAGAAGCAGGGGGTCTCCGGAGCTGGTATTAATGTGGGACTCCCAGCTTCAATCCAATGCAATAAAAATAAGAAACACATTTCTAAGTCCTACTTGCAAATCCCATCTCGCCACTTCAAGGGTGGCGAGATTAAATTTACGAGGAGCTCGCTAGTTCAGAGCCTCAATGTTCTCAATGGAGTTACTAGAATAGGGTGATTTTATTTTTAAAAAAGCCCATTGGAGCTGTTTTTCAGCTTCCGCTCGGTGTTTTTGAGCAGGAGCAAGACCGCTCAGGAAGATGCACTTCCCGGATGAGCTTTCTGAATAGCAACCTTGATAAATAGTTCAGGAAGTGCTCAAAAATCTCAATGAGTTAGTTATCGAAGTTTATAGACTAGACCCCATAGACAGAGAGAGAGAGATAGAAACAAAGACAGAGAGTTAGACAGACACAGAGACAGACAGAGACAGAGGGAGAGAGAGTCAGAGACATAGAGTGTGTGTGGTGTTTTTGTGTGTGAGTGCATGTATATATTGTAATACAATCACTGTTTCTAGGGTCTGGAAAAGTGCAGTAAGTGTGATTTCCAGTCTACAGAGAGTCAGTCTCCCCTAGAGAAGATAGCAGCAGCTACAAACAAATTGAGCAGGCTGGACTCCTGATTGCACATGGAGTTTTAAAAGTCAGGAAGTGACTTCACAGAGAGAGACTGCTTTCCCCAGAGAAAGGGGGAGGGAGAGAGAAAGTGCTCCCCAGCAAAAAGGCTGGCACTGTCCCCTAGACCCACTGGACGGTGGTCGCGGGTTCTGCTGGGACTGACTGGGTTTGAATCCCAGGAAATAAGAATGAAGGACGCAAGACCATGCTGAAGCAGGGATGTCCGGTCCTTAACATTGGACTTACAGAGAAGAGGGATTCTCTGAACTCCCGCAGGGTCCAGAGGGAATTACCTGGAGCCCCAAATTGGCACAAGACAAAGAGCTAAGTAACATATTAATGTACTGAAGATGGTGTTGTTGTATATGATAGGGCTAAAGCTACGGTGTAGTTAGATTTCCCTAAAGGAAATAGGAGTTATTTTAGGATTTGTTTTGACTTAAAGGGACAGTAGGCCTGTTGGTGTATGATTTAACCCCGTAAATAAACCCCCTGTAGAGAAATACAATGTTTCCGGCCTTATTCTGGGATTTAAAGATATTGTAATGTGATGTGGGCATCATGTATGGGGGACAATATGTATGTGTGTAAACCTTTTTCCGTTACAGCTACTACTGAAATTAGGGGGTCACCTTAAATTAAAGGTCACCCAATAATCGGGCAAATATGGTAGATTGAGGGCTCTGAGTTACCGAGGCCAGGTGAGATTAAATAAAAAACAGGTTTTCTGACACTCACTAGTGAAGCACAGAGAATAAAGCAGATACATGGAGAAAATAATATAACAAAGAGACCTGATGACTTGAGTTAGTATTTCTAATCTCATAAAGGATAAAGACAGTGGCCCATATTTAGTCAGCAGTGTTCTGCCATAAGGCACCTTTGTCTCTTGAATACATTATATTACAGCCTATTAAAAGAAATGGACTGTGAGGTGTCTTCTCACGCCAGAAGGTATCTCATGGCAGAAGACTGCTTATTAGATATGCTTCTCTGTGCCAGAGGAGAGTAAAGTGGTTTGTACAGGTATGAGCACCCAGTGAGACGTAGAGCTCCTCCTCCCCTTATGCTTAAAAATTCGACCATCCGTAGACAGATTTTTGTGTGAGGATCAGATTTGTTCTAAAAGGTCTCAGAAAATCCGGGAAGGGGTTTCGGACCAGTCCACCCCTCTCTAATTAGGAGCACAGGCTTTACGGAGTTCTTTCCCCTTCTCTCTCCCTCTCTCTCTTCCTCCTTCCCTTCTTCTGTAAAACCTATATTTCAGGTGGGAGTAAGGCCACCTTTAGATATAACTTAACTAGCATCTCGTTAAATCCCAGAGGAATCTATAAAGGACCTTCTGTGGATGCGTTGCATATCATTAGCACTAATGGCCGTTCTAATGAAGGCAATGCCATTTCTATCTGAAAACAGCACTTAATACTCCTTTAGAGAGCTTTGAAGATACACGTAAGCACTTAACGAGGCGCTAATTTAGGTTAATGCTTCATTAAGCCAATAACTGAGTTTTGTGGATCTCGGCCTAAAATGACAATTAAATGAGAGGTAATCCTTATGGGAAACTTCAATCTGCCAGAATGGACTGTCTGTATTAGGTTCAGCCAGAATTAGGGACATCCTGAATTCCTTACAGAGGGCATCTCTGAATCAAGTAGTGATGGAGCCCACTCGCCAGGAAGTAATATTAAGACTTAATATTTACAAATAGGGACAAAGTATCAGAAGTAATTGTAGGCGAGAGCTTGGGTTCCAGTGATCAACAATCAGTGAGGTTTAGTATAAAGACAGAGTCATACCACACAACTAAGGTTTTAGAATTTAGAAGGGCTAGCTTTTAAGTGATGGGAAATTATTTAAGGGATTCCTTGGCAGGGTGGGGGTGTGGGGGTACTTATTTGGCAGGGTGGAGGTATTTGGGCAGAGTGTACAGCAGGAGCAGTGGGGAAAACTAAAAGATGCAATACTAAAAGCATCAGACCTTTGTGTCTGGCAGGTTAGTAAAAATACAAGGTGCAGAAAGGCAACATAGGACATCTTTCAGGAAATAAAGGAAGATGAGAAGATAACTATATCAGACTAGACAGAAGACATATAAGCAAATAATCAGGTGTGAAAAGGTCCAATCGGAAGAGACAATAGCTCAGTCAGTAAAGAAGGGGACAGAACCTTTTCTCAGTATATGTCTTTCCCAACAGTGTTGCTGTAGTTCAGTATTTGAGAGAAAATATATATCTCTGATGCACTCACCAGGATCAAGTTCCTTGTCCAGGAACTCCATATATGAGGGAATAAACATGAATATAATGTAGAACTATTAAGGATCAGAGTATAAAATAAAAATAAGAACTATTTTCTCACAAATCCTGAACTACTGCACTACTTTTTTCTTTTACCTTAATCCTTTCAGGTTGCACCCCCCCTGCTGGAGGAGCGTGAAGCTAGGACTGACTGCACAGTCTGGGAGTAGGGTTGCCAGGTGGCTTGTCCAAAAATATTGGACACAATGGAGAATGGTGCGACGTGCTTGAGACACACACACACCGCTCTCATCTCTTTCCACTCCATGCTGTTTCCTCCTCTTCTTGGCCCCACCCCCAGGCTCCTGACACCTGCTCCTGATTGGCTGCTGCTGCTGGGTAATGCAGCCAATCAGGATGGAGGAAGCTACCCGGCCCCCTAGCAACAGCCCTGCTCTGGGAAATCCAACGGCCTCCCAAGCCTGTAAGGTCACTATGCCCAGAGAAGTAATACCGGTATACACATACACGCCCAGAGAGGTAATACCGGTATACACATACACGACTAGAGAGGTAATACCAGTATACACATACACTTCCAGAGAGGTAATACCGGTATACACATACACGCCCAGAGAGGTAATACCGGTATACACATACATGCGCAGAGAGGTAATACCGGTATACACATACACGCCCAGAGATGCGCGGTAATAAACGGTACTACACACCATAACCACGCCCGACTCGGAAGTAATACCGGTATCACACCTACACCCCAGGAGGTATACCGGTATACACATACAACGCCCAAGAGATTCGGTTTAATTACCGGTATAACACATACACGCCCGGAGAGGTAATACCGGTTTACACATACACGCCCAGAGAGATGGTAATACGTAACACCCTACATGCCCAGAAGAGGTAATACCGATATACACATACACAGCCCAGGCTCCAGTGAGAGTAACTGGTAAATACCCGTATTACACTACACGCCCATGGAGGTAATACCGGTATACACATACACACCCAGGAGAGGTAATACGGGATAACCATACACACCCAGAGAGGTAATACCGTATTACACCACTAACACGCACCGCAGAGACGATAACCAGCCCTATACAAATACACGCCCGAATGGAGGTAATACCGGTATAGCACCATACACGCTCCAGAGAGGTATACCTATACACACATACCGTCCAGAGATTTCCCGGAATTACTGTGTACCCATTACACATGTTCCCACACAACCAATCCAGAGAGTCGGCCGTAATGTACCGGCTATTTATAACCACCATACCACGCCCATGGAAGTCAGTTTGGTGTAATACCGGCACAAAGTACTTACACCCAGGAGAGGTAATCACCCGGTATATCAACACATACACGCCCATGGAGGTAATACCGGTATACACATACACCCCCAGAGAGGTAATACCGATATACACATACACGCCCATGGAGGTAATACCGGTATACACATACACGCCCAGAGAGGTAATACCAGTATACACATACACATACATGTCCAGTATTACCTTTCATTTTTTACTGGACAGAGTGTCCAAGTGCAGGAGAGTCCAGTTCAATACTGGACACCTGGCAACCATATCTGTGAGTAGCAGAACCATTTTGTCAAGGGGTTGTAAAAAATATAGGATCAATTGGGTTAGATTTGAATATCCAGTGGCATTATTCCTTGTTGCGAGAAATGAATATATTTTCTGTCATAGGGTTTAACCAAAACCTGATGAATCAGACTGCTCACCTATGTAAAATGTCCTAAAAGAAGCAGATGCAAAAGGGTAAATGATAAACAGCAAAACAAAAGACCCCGAGATGTAGGGTCATAAATAATATGTCATAGGGTTTGCAATAATATTTGTTACATTACCCTATGGTAGAAATATATGATTCCCCCATTCCATTGCTTTCGGTAATTAACTCCTATTTACAGGTTGTGTTAATTACATCATCACGTTTGACATTTTCATATTGCACCTTTACCACAGTGTTGAGTACTTACAGTCGGCCATAACATTGCAGTTAAAGCACCCAATATAATTTCTTTACAAGGTGCGATATTAACTCCTGTTTAACAGAGTGTGATGTATCTAGGCCACAGTCTGCTGCTGCAGCCCTGATGTGGCACAAACAGCCTGTTTAATAATTCCAGCATAGCTGCAGCAGAAATATTAGCAGCAGGGCCACAGACAGCTTACTCGGGGCTCAGGACAGGAGTTTCCACTGGGTCCCCCCCCAGTGTCAGCGGTCTTGCGAGACCCTCCCATCTCTTACATCCTCACGTCTCTCCCTCTCTCAACCCACCTCTCTCCCGCCCCCACTTCTCTCCATCTCTCGCTTGCCCTTTCTCGCACTGTCTCATACTCCTTTTGCCCCACCATTCTCCCTCTCTTGACCCCACCTATGGCAACTGTCAGAGCTTGGAACACAAGGAGGACGCTGCCATTTGCTGGGCAAAATTTACCGTTTCATGTTTTTTATCCATGTGAGTGCAATAAATAAGTTTTTATTTATATTCAAATTCTTGGGCGACTAAACTGTATTCTCTTTCTCTTGCCTTAGAAAGTAGAGCTGATGAGCTGTATCCAGAATCCCTGAAAGTTATTATGAGAAGGGACCTCACTGTGCATCTTGAAAAAAGGCAGAAGTACATATTTTAAGTAAGGAAGTTCTCCCACAGCACAGCTGCCTCACTCATCTCCTAGAGGCCCCTTGTCAAAATATATTTGCCCCTGTGCTTGATAACAATAATATGACCACCAGTGATGTCACTGACAGCGGGCCAATTAATTGGGATGATGTCATTGTGACATGCAATGTTCTCTTTATTGGACGGCTTGCACCACAATACAAACGTAAAAGTGTTGGGACTAATGGGTGTTGGGTCAAGCTGAGCTGGCGTTCTCCTGCACGTAAATCCAAGTTCATGCCTGGTAAGACCATCTCGTTCAGCTGAAGTGCTGTAAAATGTAGATTTAAGAGTAAATGCATCCAATGGCTGGTAATGTCCACATAATCTTACAAGCCTGCCTCAGTAGCATTTCATAAGCCTGATTTGATACAATATATTCATGTATCATGCACTGGTAGAGATTTGTTGTATCTGCGAAGATTAGTGTTTCCTTTTAGCAGGGGATTAAAAAAGGTTTTGTTTATTTGAGAAAGGGAGGTAGGTTTTAATCATTTGCACAAGCATTTTCCTTGGTACTTTATTGTTTTCAATTTGGGATTTTCTTGGTGCTTGATAATTTGTTCCAATTTGTAAGTGTAACGGTGTTTCCCCCACCCAATCGCAGATAGGGGCCATTACATGGTGTGTGGTGCATATACCTGCTGGCAAGAGGAGGGCTGAGTGGTCCGCCGATGGCAGTGGGGACACAGGAACAGGCTTCTGGGGTTCATACCCCACATATCTCCTTAGCAGTGCAGCGCCCCCATCTGCCGTAGGCTCCAGGAACTGAAGGTGATCTCGCACGGTAGAATTTATTACCTCTCCCCCCCAGTAAGGTCACACACCAGACAGGAGGTATATTGCAAACAGGAACGGGTTTATTATAACACTCTGCAGTAACAGTTACACAGCAGTCTTCTGCCGGATACAGTCTGTCAGATCAGCTCTCACTGAAGATGGTCCCTGCACAGTCACTACATGCCAAGGGCACCCGCGGCCATCCTAGCTCTTCCCCACCTCCCTAGCGGAGGCAGAGGTAAGGTACACACTCACTCTCCCCGGAGGGAAGAGCACATGGAAAGGCCCCAATCTCAGGCTCCCAGTTGTGTGACCTTCCTTCCTCAAGTGGGAAGGAACAACTTAATTTTGGCGGTGTCTGCCTTTAAGTAAAGCCAGGATAGGGCAATCTCAAACCTGCTGTACCTGCCTCCTCTGACACTCAAGGGCAGCACCAGTGAAGGGGGAAAACCCCATGATGACTACTGGCAGGCCTGCTATACCATGGCTTACTGCCAGGAGAAGGGCAGATTAGTAGTGAGGGATGACCCCGCTATACTCTCCCTCTGGTGGATTCCCAATGACCTCGCTTGGGTCCTAAATTTTTGTCTGATGAAACCTGAATAAACAAAATAACATTTCACATGAATATCACGTTCGTATGCATGATTTACATTGTCTGTGAATACAATACATTACATTTTATTTGAAGGACATTTAAATGTCTGCCCTGTGGAACATGGGTTCCTCCCAACCTGGAGAACCTTGTTATAATAGTGCTCTGGCTTTAATAGCTAACTAATGCTCTGTACTACCGGGCACTGTCACTGCAAATACCCTATTATGGTGGTCTGCGTATGGCATGATCTACTGGATTTAAAGCAACCATTAAGCGACATTCCTGGTAACATAAGGGGCACCCACAACCCAGCAAGGTGGTAGGCATAGAATTTAACTACGCAGAAATATCCCGCCAGGATAACCCCTGAGCACTTTTGTCGGAACTAGGCATGCCCCAATCTGACTGATACTCTACCATAATCTCACTAACCCACGGTCGTGAAGCATAAGGCAGTGCAGATTCAACTCTGGGGAAATGCTCTACAACAATTACCAATGTATTATCCTTAATGGCTCTATCAGAAAAGTCCCTTAACTCCCTCTCTTTGGGGCAAGGGTCACTTCCCTCACTCTCATCGGAGCTAAAGGTAATATCCTCATCTCCAGTACTATACTGAAACTCTATATCCCCTCCTACTGGCTCCTGAAAATAGAATTCAGATCTCAACCTGTTTCTCTCCCACTTCGCCATACGTTTGAAATTCACAGGCATGTCTGGATCAGGCAAAACATTGTCCTTAATTTACTCCACTTCCCAAGGAGGTACTCCCTCCATACCGTCAATATAGGACTCTATTGGCGGCGGAAAGGATTGTTCTATAGCATAGTTCTGGTGCTCAATCAAAGTCTCACATATGAGCGGTAGCACTGTAACTTGGTTGGAAGCTTTTGAACGTCCAGGAAAAGGCCTACGAGCCCCTTTCGGAGGTCGCATACTTGGAGCAAATATAACAGGGGCGGTACTCACCGAAGCGGGAATCGGTCACTTCTCCTCCACCCCGGCGGTCACTGCTTTCGTCATCGGTGTCGTAGCTGACCCCGGAAGGCATCAGTTCAGCGGGCATCGTCATCGGTCCTTCTGGGAGTAAGGAGGTGGTTCCCCACCGCTCCGCGGGTAGACTGGAATCCCGATGATCACTTGAGGCCACAGTCCGGCTACTGCTCGAGTTGCTGAGTCTTGATACCCACGAAAGGCTCTGCTGTTGCTCAACTCCTTCCAGGTGGGACTTCCAGACTAATTTGCGCGATCGTCTGGAATCTCCGGCAAAGTCCTGATCTTTAAGGACAAAAGTAGAACCACTCACCGGTGGTTGCAGCATCATAGGGGCTGAGTTGCGGCACATGCTGGATGTAGCTTTAGGCCCTTCGGCCCGCTCATGGACCGGCTCCGGCTGTGGAGCCGTCTCGGATACTGAGCCAGCTTCCGCTGTACGGAAAGAAAGCTCCCCATCGTCTGACACTGTGTCAGAGTTGGTCCTGTTTCCAGGCAAACAAGACGTAGACTAGTGCAGGTGGGGTGTGAAGTAGCTGGCACCACAGGCAGGCCACATAGCTTCACAACCCGGGTCTTGACCCGGATAAGAACAATTCGGGCATAGACACAACAAGCGGGCAGCATCCCCAGTTATTACTTCTAGGTATCCCCCGGGCAAGAAGTAATGTCCTGCTGCACAGTCCACCATTTTTGATCGGACTAAAGTGCATGGAGGCAGAAGCACAGGTAGAGTAGCTCCACTGACGCCGCTGGCTCTGGAGAACTGAGGGTGCGGTCGGGCACTTATGACTCCTCCCTTGTCCTTGGTAGTCGATGAGCATTGGTTGTTACCGTGGCCCCTCCCTCTGGTGGAGATCAGAGGAGGGTCCCACAGTGACAGGGCGTGACTTGGACTCCTGGGTGAGCCAGTCACATCGCGAAGGTGGGGTCCTAGATTTCGTGCACCCAGTAGCAAGTGGTTCAGCACCCACACTGAGCACAACCTTGTGGCTGTTGGCGGGAAGCCGAACGCCATTTTGAATAAGTTCACCTACGGGTTGAATTTGGGCAGAGGAGAGGTAATAGTTCTACCGTAGGAGATCACCTTCAGTTCCTGGAGCCTACTGCAGATGGAGGCGCTGCACTGCTAAAGAGATATGTGTGGTATGAACCCCAGAAGCCTAGTCCTGTGTCCCCACTGCCACCGGCGGACGACTCAGCCCTCCTGTTACCAGCAGGTATCATGCACCACACGACCAGTAATGGCAGAATCTCCCACCAGGTGGGGGAAACACCGTTACATAAATATAAATAACAAATGATAAATGGAACGGTTTATCTTCTTTGTTCAATAATTACTAGCTGAGAGACCCGGCGTTGCCCGTGATGTGAACCGTGAATAATTATGTGTTAATGTAGTGTAATAATGTGTACAGAAATTGTTGTGGTGGTAGGGGTGTGTTGACGTGTTGTTGTGTGTGGTGTATGAGCACAGGAGGGTTGTGTGAGTGAGTGTTGTGTGGGTGAGGGCGTGTTGTGTGTGTGACTCGAGTGTTGTGTGATGTGTATCAGCACAGGAGTGGTGTGTGTGAGTGAGTGTTGAGTGTTGTGTTTTGTTTAATGTATTTTGTGTGTGTGTGTGTGTATGTGTGTTGTGGGTGATTGTTGCTTGTGTGTGGGTGTGTGGTTGAGTGTGTGGTGTGTGGGTGGATGAGTGAGTGTGGGTGTGTGGTTGAGTGTGTGTGATGTTGAATAGTGTGTGTATGTTAGTGGTTGTATTTTTTGTGTGGTGTGGGTGGATGACTGAGTGTGTGCTGGATGTGTGATTTTTGTGTGTGTGATTGAGTGTGGTGTGGGTAGTTGAGTGAGTGTGGGGTGTGTGGGTGAGTGTGGTGTGTGGGGTGTGTGAGTGTTGTTGGTGTAGTGTTGTTTTGTGGGTGGGTGTTGGTCAGTGTTGTGTGTGTATGAGATGATTATTGTTGCATAAAAGTACAGATAGGGGCTAATTAGCATTGTGTGCGTAATTGATGTTATTGGAAGGAAAAGGCGACTGGGTGTGTGAGGTGTGGTGGTAGTGGAGGTGTTGTGTTGTTGTAGATGTTTTAGTGGTGTGTTTGTGTTGTTTGGAAGGGTGTTGTGGTGTTTGAGGTGCAAGAGGAGGGGGGGCATAGACGTGTAAATTGTCATTGTATGTAGTGTGTGTGGTATGATGGTGAAGTTGAGGTGTGTTTCCATAGTTGAGTGTGTTGTGGGGGTAGGGGTGTGTTAAATAGTTGTAGTGTGTGGTGTATGAGCACAGGAGGGTTGTGTGTGTGTGTGTGTGTGTGAGTGTTGTGTGTGTGAGTGTTGTGTGGGTGAGGGAGTGTTGTGTGTGATTTGAGTGTTGTTTGATAGTTGTGTGTATGTGTGCGAGTGTGGTATGGGTGTTGTGTGTGTGTGTAGAGTGTTTGTGTCAGAAATTACACAGACGGCAGAATGATATTTTTTGTTAAAATATATTTTATTATTTATTGTTTGAGGTGATTTTGTGTTGTATGTGTGTGTGTTTATGGGCAGGTTTTGGTGTGTGGCCGGTTCATGTTCCAGGGGAGAGGTGTTCCAGAGCACTTAATGTGCATTGTGTTGATTTTGGAGTGTTTGGGGGGTGGTGGGGGGGTATCCGTGCGACGGGAGTGTTTAGGGGGTGTTGGGGGGGGCATCCGTGCGACGGGAGTTTGGGGGGTGGTGGTGGGCATCCGTGGGACGGGAGTGTTTGTGGGGTGGTGGGGGGGCATCCGTGGGACGGGAGTGTTTGGGGGGGGCATCCGTGCGACGGGAGTTTATTAGTGTGGTGCTGGGAGTTATGTGTATGTGGTGCTGGGTTTGGTGTGTATGTAGTGTTGGCGCTCCACGTGCGCGCTTGGGATGCGGGCCCTGAACGGAGGTAGTGTTGGCGCTCCACGTGCGTGCTTGGGATGAGGGCCCTGAACGGAGGTAGTGAGAGAGGGTTTGTGGGGTGTTGTGGTGTACGGGAGTTATTTGTGGGGGGGCATCCGGGCGACGGGAGTGTTTGGGGGGGGTGGGGGGGCATCCGGGCGATGGGAGTGTTTGGGGGGGGGGTGGGGGGGCATCTGTGGGACGGGAGTGTTTGGGGGGGGTGGGGGAGGGCGGTATCCAGGAGGGTTTGTTGTGTAGATTGAAACACGGATGTGGCAGCAGGGTGAAGGCGAGATGTGTGGTCCGTGGAGGTGGGTTTTGTGGTGCATAAAGCAGACATGTGTGAGGAGGTGTTTTAGAATGGAATGAGTGCTATGTCATATAGTGAATTGATGTTGCAGGAGTGTTAAGGTGATGTGTGAGGCCCTACCGGGAGATGTGTGGTGTGCTTTGTGGTGTGCATTGGTGGGGGGGTGGTTGTGAACAGGTGGTGTGTGTTCCGTGATGGTGCGTTGTGTGGAGGTGGGGTGAGCGTGCGGTGTTGTGTGAGGGTGGGTAGTGTTGCAGTGGTGAAAATAATATATATATAGCTAAGAGTCTGTACCTGATTCCGCAGTTGTTTTGGTTGAGAGGTGAGAGCTGTGAAGAGCAATGAGGGTTAGGTGCTGTGAAGCATTACCAAATCTCCCAGAGAACTGAGGTTTAGGTGCTGTGAAGCATTCCCAAAGGTCAGTGAGGGCTGGGAGAGTGTGGCAGTGGTGTTGGTGTGTTTGGTGTGTTGGGCGCAGGCCAATGAGAGGTGTGTGGGGGCGGGTGTGGGGCCAAGGGAGCAATCTCATTGGGCTGAGTCAGTGGTGTGAGGTGTGCGGGGGCGGGTGGGCCAAGGGAGCAATGTCATTGGCCTGAGGCAGGTCCAATGGGATTGCCGCTAGGGACACAGGGAGGGACACAGGGAGACACATACAGACCCGGACACATAGGACACTTTCAGAAATATATAGTAGATAATTACAATTTTGATTTAAAATTTTGAGTTTATATAGTACAAAAAAAACTAATTGTTTTATTGCAGTTGTAATTACATTTGAAACTTCTGAGGATGTCATCTATAGACAGCCATATTCACTAAATGGTGCTAAGCGGGAAGCTGTATTTAACCCCTTCTTTGCCAGAGGAAAGCATTGCAGGACCCTCTGGCATAGAGGTTAAGAATACACTGTAACTGAGATTTGTTATTGCTGTATTTGTGGACAGTCATTAGGACTCTAATGGGTTAATTCCTAAAAATAAGAGGATAGTGTCTCTTCAGAGGATCTGACCTATCTTCTCAGCTAGGGGTTGTGGCTCTAATTCTAGACTATTAATAGTAGTGTCTGTGCTGAGATAATTAGGAACAATTAGGGTGGCACCCTAGATGAGCAGGTGTCTGGGTCAGGTGCAACGAGGCAGCCGGTCCACAGGACTAACTCTGTAGCCATAGCTGGATGAAAGGCTCAGTTCCCAGTAGTCACGGTGGCGTACGCTACGGCGTGCGTACTACACATCACAGAAGAGCCCTCTTAGGGGCAGGCCCCAATGGCTGTGTGTGGGCACGCAAAGCGCTCTGACGTGTACGCTGACAGGGAAGACAAGAATTTTGTCTTTCAGTGCCACGACATGGCCGCGCGCAGCCAATGGCAAGGCAGATATGCCCCATCATGACCACGCCCCCCCATCATGGCCCTGCTCTCGCGCTCTCCCTAGATCTCACCCCCTCCCCTAGACCCCGGCACCGCATCTACGACTATCCGATCTCTCTACTCCTTGACCACGGCAAGTACCTCGACCAATCTGACCTGTCCTACCCTGACCTGCCTACACGACTACCACTCTGCACTCCAGACGTGTCTTCTCGGTTGTTGGTCGGTGGCTACCAATATCCCCACCTCAGCCTCACGGTCCCGCCTTGTTTGTGGTGAGCACTCTGTGACAATGTGTGAGTAGTGAGCAGTGAACAGCGAGCAGCTCAAAAGTAGAATGTGACAATGATACTGCCCATTGGCTGGTTTACCTCACAGTGCTAGAACTGCTGCCTAGAACAGCAGTCGTTGTGGGTTCTAATTCTTGTTGGGTTTGACACCATTGCACCATTCTAGTCAGCTCAAAAAATGCAGAAACTTGCAATTTTTGACAGTAACTGCTTGTTAGAAATCCAGTTCAGTGATGATAATTATATTGTAATATTTATGAATCCGTTATGAAGACAAATTGTCAAAGTATGCAGAATATTGTCTCATGGTTCTTTCTTTACACGCATATTCTTAATTTGGTATATTCTGATAGAATTCCGTTACATTTAGTTATATTGAGGTGCAGCTGTCCTGAGTTTTCTGTATTTATTTATAAAATATTTTACCAGGAAGTAATACATTGAGAGTTACCTCTCGTTTTCAAGTATGTCCTGGGCACAGAGTAAAACAAATAATACATGGTTACAAATACAGTTACATAAATGAACAGGGTATACATTATATACAAGACATTGCATGCACAGTTAAAGAATATATATATCATGGGCATATGAAACAGTTACAGACCAGATTAAAATGTGAGACAGCCTTAGATTTGAAAGAACTTAAACTGGTGGTGGATGTGAGAGTCTCTGGTAGGTTGTTCCAGTTGTGGGGTGCCCGGTAAGAGAAGGAGGAACGGCCGGATACTTTGTTGAGCCTTGGGACCATAAACAGTCTTTTGGAGTCTGATCTCAGGTGATAAGTGCTGCATGTGGTAGGGGTGAGGAGTTTGTTCAGATAGTTGGGTAGCTTGCCCATAAAGAATTTAAAGGCAAGACAGGAAAGGTGAACTTTGCGCCTAGACTCTAGTGATGACCAATCTAGTTCTTTGAGCTCTAGTGATGACCAATCTAGTTCTTTGAGACTCTAGTGATGACCAATCTAGTTCTTCAGAGCTGTAGTGAAGCTTTGTTTAATTGACATTTGAGTCAATGGACAACTGGTTACAGCTGATGCAACTGGAAGATTTGACGACAGTAGGAGTTTTGAGATCTTTCCAGAAGACATGCCATATTAGGTTATTCTCTTTATGGAGCATTACTGAGCTCTGCTATGCTGGAGTAATTATGAAAGGGTCTTAAAAGACATTTTACACTACTATTCACTACGCTCTGAGATGCAAATCGCGGGTTAAATTACCGTAGTGGCTAACCGCTAAAGTAATAAAGGGTTTAAATAGCAGTAGCCGGTTTGTTGTTGGAACAGGTGGTGGGTGAAGGTTGTAGTTGCCCCAAGGTGGGTGTTTAGGCCTTTCGGGGGGTAGGGGGGTAGCAGGAGGGGTTAATCCCTTCATTACCTTAGCTGTTACTACTTAGTGGAAGTATGGCCAGATCATAAAAACCTAACTAATTTGTGAACAACCCACTGCAGCCCAGTGCTGGGCCTTATACTTTTCCCGTTTCCATTTTAACGTTGCCTACAAACAAGGAAAAAGCAATGGTAAAGCGGTTGTTCTCTCGCATAAAGATCCCCCTGTGTATTCACATGTACCTTCTGAGTTGGTTCTACCTACAGCCCTTGTACTAGCAGCAATTCAGATATGTGACAAGTTTCTTCACCAAGTTAGATGGGTTACAGAATGGGAGAGCTTTTCTAGGAAGATATAACGTAACCGGCCACGTAAATTCGGGATTTTGCTTCTGGTATAAAAATAAATTACAGTATATTGTCACTAAAGCATTACATCTGACAGTTCTTCAGTGATGATCTACCAGTGGCAGGTCACAAGGGCATCACAAAACCTTGTAACTGCTCAGACGACGTTTTTGGTGGCTATAACACCTGCATGAAGTGGCTCGATTTGTTCATGAATAAAGAGTCCTGCAGGATTGTTACAACCTATTGACAGTCCCTTTAGACCACGGACCAGTATTTCAATGGATTTCATTGTGGAATTACCCTCTTCGGATGGGTCTACGGTAATTTTGGCTATCATAGATTCATTTTTGAAAATTGGCTCATTTTGTGCCACTTCCTGGATTACCTACAGCTCAAAGGTTGGTCCGCATCTTCTTGAAAGAGGTATATCGGCTGCATGGTCTTCCCAGTAAGATTATAACAGATAAACGATCTCAGTTTATAGTCCGGTTTTGGTCTGAGATGTGTCGGCTACTGCAGATAGAATGAGCCTTGGCTTCTGGCTACCACCCTCAGTCCAATGGGCAGACCAAGCATTTGAATAAGACCCTGGAGCTGTATTCCACTGTTTCACTAATGCACACCAATTCGACTGAACTACTTTTTAAGTTGCTGACGAATTTGCTTATAATAATTCTACGTATTGATCCAAAATTTATATTCAGGGTTATTTATACATATGCCAGTCATCCTAAAATGCTTCCCTTGGAAAATTAGTGGTTTCCCATCCCAGCTCTTACCTCCTTTGTAGCTACACTGCAGCAAGTTCACCACAGATTATTGGTATAATTGCGCTAAGTACAAGAAATGTGCAGATGTCATAAGATGCCCGCGGCTAAGCACCAACTGGGCGACAATGTATGGCTTTCAACCAAAGAAGCTCTCAACTTTAAGAAACACCCCAAGGAAATTTGCTCCCAAGTTCATCGGACCCTTCTCCATCATTAAAAGGATTAATCTGTTGACCTACCGTCTTCAATTACCTGCTAAATACATCCTGTTTTCCATACATCTCTGCTAAAAACCGCTCATGCTAATCCATATACAAACACAGTCTTGAGACCTCCAGCCTCCATTAATATCAAGGGACATCAATAATTGGAGGTACAGTCCATATGTGACTCAACATGTGTCAGCAGAGGTCTATTCTATGTGGTGGACTGGAAGGGATATGGTCCCAGGGAGCGATCGTGGGAACTGGCAACTCAAGTCAATGCTCCGCATTTGATTCAAAGATTCCTACCCGGTATCCGCAGAAACCAGCCAGCACCTTCTCCCTTAGAGGTGGGGAGGGGTAATGTAAGGACTCGTGTGGGGTTTATGCCTGTCTGAGGACAGGTCGATTTCAAGCCTAAAGTATTAATTATGCTATATTCTCTTTATACACATATACTCAGCATGTAACTAGTTAGAATAAGTAATTTAGTATTGTTAGAAATTATATTGGAAAATGATAAACTGCCTCTACAAAGATAAGAAGTTAGATCAGTCTGAAGATAGGCAGGTGTAGAAATGCTTGTCTGCCAAGTTGCAACAGTTTGGATTCAAAGGTTAGTTAAATAGTTAGTAAGACAATACAATAGATATGGGATTTAAAAGATATGGAACATAGGATTAACTATAGTTACTTAGTGACAGAACAAAGAAAGGTCTTCTAAATCAAAATGTTCTAATATTGATGATTGGCTGACAGTGAGAAAAACAGGGATTGCTAAAATGTATAAAGATTGCATTTGGATTTGTAGAATTCAGAATCATTTAACACCACCAAGCTAAGAACAACAAGGCTAAAGATTCTCCACTCTATAGCTAAACTCTATATGCCTGAATGATGTAACTGACAAATGATGCTATAAAATATGTTTTCTATTGTCTCTGATTAAATTGAGAAAAGAACCGGACCGGGGACTATTTGATATATATTGAAAGGTGGGATATTTATTTGCACCCATCTAATGAACAAATGTTCAGTCCTTGGTGGGCGGCTTCTGTTGCTTGTGCTTCAGAGGGTCTCTTGGGCTATGCGTGTGTGTGCAAACACAGAGGTGGGGTGTCGGGCTTCAAGAGGCATGCCCCTGAATGTGGACGGGTGTTGACATAATTCCCAGGCATCACCAATGCCTATTAAAGGCGCCAAATCTTTACTTCACAATCTGCTTTCTGACTTAGTAGTAGGCTGTGTTGCACCTGTCTCCTGTGCTGCAGTGCTGTTCCTGTATTCTGGTGCAGTCCTCAGTTGATCCTAAAACTGGTCGCGATTCCAGCTCACATCTTGACTACTATCCGGACCCTGAACCCTTTTCAGATATCGGCTCTCCTACTGACTTCTCTACTGATTCCTGGTTCCGACTCCGGCTCGCATCTTGAACATTCTGCTAATCCAGATCTCTGGTTCTGAATTCGGCTCTCCGCGTGATTTTCTCAGTGGTGCCTGATACCATTATTATATTTATTTGTTTAGCAATTATCTTACCTAAAATGTATTCTGTAGACCAGAGATCCCCAACTCCAGTCCTCAAAGACCGATAACAATCCATGTTTTAAGGATATCCTCTCCTTAGCCCTGGATGCCTAATCATTTTGACTGAGCCAACTGCGCTCAAGCAGAGGTATCCTTAAAACCTGAACTGTTAGGGGTCCTTGAGGACTGGAGTTTGGAACCATTGCTTTAAATGTTAAATGTGGCAGATTTATAGATGTTCATATTTGTAACATACATCATCAAGCACGGACAGAAATAGGAGCAAAGATCATGATACCAGGCTGCAAAAGTTGGGAAAACCCCCATGTAAAAGAATTGCACTTAATTTGATGACATCAAAATTCCAATAACTACGGTGCTGTTTTTTAGGCCGCGCTTATAGTGCTGGCGATGGCGACGCGACCGATGACGTCACCCGTCGCCACTCGTGAAAGTTATAATTTAACTTTCAGCGATGTCGCTAGCGACGGGGTCATTGATTGGCTCAGAGACAGTCACATGTGGTGACAGTCTCTGAAAAATCAAATTTACCCGGCTTCCAAATATTTGGTCGCTCCTTCGCTCCGTCGCCCGTCGCCCGTCGCGCTTACTATAAGCGCTCGCGAGTCAATTGTTTTGTTTTGGAGCTTCCTCGTGTCGCCGTCGCGGGCACTGTGCAATCAAGCCCCGCCCCCCCAGTCAGGCCGGTCCCAGTTCCTACCTTGTCGCGCACCTTTCCCCAGCGGTGCGCGGCACGTTTTCAGGCAGGCAGGGGAATTTGAGATTAGCATTTGCGACGGAGGCGTGGCCACGCCCCCGCCGGCGGTTCAGCCAACGAGGGCGAACCAGCCGCGGGATGTCATGCCGCAAACCCACAGCCATGCCCCCTCCCGTCGCAAACCTTCCCTCTCCCCTCAGACCGCCGATCGCGGTGTAGCGCTGTGCACGCGCCGCCCCCCCCCCCCCTCCGCCGGGCGCGCGTGCCGCAGTGAAGACTGGGGACTCACCCTTAGATTTACAACCAGTATATTTCAGTAAATAACACCATTTGCATCAATATAACAACAAAACATTGTTTCTTTGCCCTTTTACATACAGTAGACCCCCTAATAGATGAATGCACATCATGTTTTTTTTACAGAGCTTCATACAGCACGTCATTTGATGTCTTATGCAAGGTGTACAGCCCTGAGAAGACAAAAAGGAGAAACTGGAGAGAAGCAGCAGGCGGCATCTTTTCCTATCAGAGTCAGAGGGATTACCCGATTACTGGGACAGTTTCAGCAAAAAGATGCTATGGACCAAAGCTCCCTCACTCGTGCCGCCGTGAGTTTGTCAGAGATACAACAAACATGTCCAGTCTGTCACCACGTTTTATTGTAAGACTGCTACGGCCCCCAATAACAATGACATGGGGTCTTCTGCGTGTGCCCTGCATCCATAGCATTTAATTTCTGCCACGTCCCCTCACGCATGTCAGCGACGGCTGCTGCTGATTAAATGTTTCAGATGATTAAAAGAAGAAAAAAAAAATGAATGGCTCTGGGCTGCAAAAATGTGGAATTCCAGCTGTGTCGGTGCTGAGATCTGAAGCGTTTCAAAGGGCATCCGGAAAAGGCAGTGACAGGAAAACCTGCCTGCTTTATTCTCTCTGAAATGCACATTATTCTCCTTCCCAGGTGCTCCTCTCAGCTTGTCTACATGGCTATTATTAATATATAACAAATTCTGCTTAAATAGTACAGGCACTTGTCTCGGGGCTTTGCAAATGGAAGGAAAGATATAGTTATAACCCCATCTAATGGGTGCAGATGTAGTCCATGTCATGGGCTCTTCTTGAGACATATATTGTGTTGTATTAAAATATACAGCTCCGACGTTACCATTAATGTGTGAAATGTCGAGATGCGCTGTGATGTGTTCTTTACATAACATTGTCAATGGCGTGAGCTGCAACAATAAGCATGATATCCTCAAGCTGAGGATCCAATACCATATTCAGCCAATACTTGGGATATTAGCATCTCACCATTGTCCCTTTCATTTTTGACAACGAGTGCATCTATTTAGGGCCCTTGTGACTCTTTGGTCCCGTTTCAGTGTGATACCTTAATTATTCCCTTTTGCACCTTTGTCATTTTATAATATTTGTATTGTGGTTGAGCGGTTTGTTGTAAAGTAGTAGTAATAAATGGCATGAGAATCAGTAGGTGACAAGAGGTACTGTTGTTTTTTTTTGTAATGTGGGACAAATGGGACGAGAGCTTTACACAGTGTGACCCGCTGAATACGCACCTCCCCTCTTATCCCAGCCCTAAAAATGTGTCCTTCTTTCTACTCCTTCTGTCTTTCTGGGCCTCCCAATACACCACTCAGATTGTAAGCTCTTCAGGGGCAGAGTCTCCTTACAGACAATGTTACTTTTATGTGTATTGCTTTTATCACAAATTATATTCTTTCCTGTAGTATTATTATCATTTATTTATAGCGTGCCAACATATTGCGTAGCAAAGTACAATAGGGATGAAGGATGACAATAACATATCAAGCCTTAATCATACAGTATGTAGTTACAGTAGGTAAGGAGTGCCTTGCCCACAGGAGCTTACCATCTATAAGGAATTGTAAGTGGAAACATAGGGTACAAGGGGATAAGAAGGTCAATGTGTTTTGGATAGCTGCTTTGTAATTGAAGAAGTTGGCGTTGGGGAAGCAGTAAGTGGGTGTGTGCGGAGGTAGAGCAGTGAGAGCAGGTAATTGTATTGTATTGTATGTCTTTATTTATATAGCGGCAAAAGTGCGCTTCACAAAGAATACAGTACAAGGAATTATATTAATACAATAAGTGCAGCAAAATCAGACAATAGGAAAGGAAATCCCTGTTCCGAAGAGCTTACAATCTAAGAGTTTTGATGGGGAACTTACAGAGACAGTAGGTGAGGGAATAAGTGCTGTAGATGGCAGTGCTTGGTCACAATGGGTGGTAGGAGTGACTGAGTGTGGGACAGTAACCATGAGTGCAGGCTTTTGGGATGCTTGATTTGTGGGGCAAGTTTTAAGGTTAGTCAAATAACTTAAGGGTTAACACACTTTACAGGGGAAGAGATGGCAGGGAGGCATGGGTGAAATCAGGTGTGTATGTCTGGCTTCAGGCTTAGGGGAGATCCCCAGCAGCAGGAAGGTGTAGATAGAGGGTGTGAATAGAGGATTTTGGGGGGTGTTTTTTTATTGAGGGGTAAAGAAGTTGTTGGGAGAGAGGTGTATAAATAATGGTGCAGTGGGGAAGTTGGCAAGAACAGAGATGTTCACAAAGGAGCGAGGAAACAGTAAACAGAAAAAGCAATAGGGAGGGCATAGATAGATGCAGGAGGAGTGATTATTGGAGGATAGGAAGAGTATAAAGAATCACAGCTTTTCGAATGTTAAGATCTCAAAAGTTGTTGTGCAGAGTCCCGATCTTCCTCCAATTTCAACTCCAAAATTAACTCTGCCACACACTTTAACTGGGACATTTAAGATGGGAATCACAGCCATATGGCTTCACAGCCAAGACAGTCTGTCTTATATACTCTATTCACATGAAATTGAATAACAATTAAGGGAGGGGTTTGCCTATTCAGCTCAATGAAACATACCCCAATAGTCAATGATATCTTAATTTCTCTTGTTGGTAGAATTCAGCTCAATGAAACATACCTGTTTGAAGAAATAAATCAGAATGTTAAAACCAGATATTGTATTGTATTGTATGTCTTATTTATATAGCGCCATTAATGTACATAGCGCTTCATATTCAGAATGCATCCATGATTAAAGATAGAAATAAAACATCTAGAGAGGTAATGTGTGAGGGAGTTGGTGTTGGGTAAGCAGTAAGTGGGAGTGTGCTGAGGTAGAGCTGTGAAAGCAGGTAATGTGTGAGGTAGTTGGTGTCGGGGAAGCAGTAAGTGGGATTGTGCAGGGGTAGAGCTATGAGAGCAGGTAATGTGTGAGGGAGTAGGCGTTTGGGAAGCAGTAAGTGGGAGTGTGCAGGGGTAGTGCTGTGAGAGCAGATAATGTGTGATGGAGTAGGCGTTTGGGAAGCAGTAAGTGGGAGTGTGCAGGGGTAGAGCTGTGAGAGCAGATAATGTGTGAGGGAGTAGGCGTTGGGGAAGCAGTAAGTGGGAGTGTGCGGGGGTAGAGCTGTGAAAGCAGGTAATGTGTGAAGTAAGAAAAAAGACAGGCAGAATGGCGCACTGAGGGACACGAGTTAAATTATTTAATTGGCCTTGTGTCTCTAGTTTGCAATTAGCAGCTTCATGATCATATTGAATTCCTGCAGCTGGTGGATAGTACACGCCTTTCATTCTGGCATCTATTGGCTGCAGTGCGTTATATAACTCCAGGGGCTGACATCATCATGTACTCCTGACGAAGCACTACGTGCGAAACGCATAGAGGTCACGTGAGACTGTTCCTGTGGAGTTTGTTCCGTGTGGAGGCTGTGTAGGAGATCTCGTGTTTCCCTGCTACTTGGTATGTAATTAGATTGGGTCCGGACCCATTTTGTATGATTAGCAGTGATTCCTTGTCTCCCCTACTCCTAGCTCATTGTTTTTAGTGTTTAGTGTTTAAATAAAGTGTGTACATTTTAATATTGATTTTACCCTTGGGGTCATTAAAGATCGTGTCCCTCAGTGCGCCATTCTGCCTGTCTTTTTTCTTGTCTGTGAGCTCCCATCCAGGAGCTCACGTTTATAGGGGGTGTGGATTCCCTTAGTCAGACGGCAGCAAGAGGGTTCCTATTCCATCCTGACAGCACCAGCACGGAGTGACTACCCTGTATTTAATGTGTGAGGTAGTTGGTGTCGGGGAAGCAGTAAGTGGGAGTGTGCAGAGGTAGAGCTGTGAGCAGGTAATGTTTGAGGGAGTTTGGGAAGCAGTAAGTGGGAGTCTGCGGAGGTTGAGCTGTGAGAGCAGATAATGTATGAGGGAGTTTGCGTTGGGGAAGCAGTGAGTGGGAGTGTGCGGAGGTAGAGCTGTGAGAGCAGGTAATGTGTGAGGGAGTTTGGGAAGCAGTAAGTGGGAGTGTGCGGAGGTAGAGCTGTGAGAACAGGTAAGGTGTGAGGGAGTTGGCATTGGGGAAGCAGTAAGTGGGAGTGTGCGGAGGTAGAGCTGTGAGAACAGGTAAGGTGTGAGGGAGTTGGCGTTGGGGAAGCAATAAGTGGGAGTGTGCGGGGGTAGAGCAGTGAGAACAGGTAAGGTGTGAGGGAGTTGGCGTTGGGGAAGCAATAAGTGGGAGTGTGCGGAGGTAGAGCTGTGAGAACAGGTAAGGTGTGCACATCAACCGCGCAGATACAGCTCACACACGCATATAAACAAAGCATAACGCAGATTAAAATCCCCACGCAGAATAACAGCGCATCACGCAGAATAACAGCAACCGCGCAATTAACATCACAGCAAGCACCGCGCAGACTAACATCAGAACACACAGACCGCGCATATACAGGCCCCGCGCAGAGGGAGTATAACATCACCGGCAGATAAACTACAGCACCACGCAGATAACAGCACAACGCAGATAACAGCATCACACAACTCATCACGCAGATAACATCACCGCTCCAAATATAACAGCACCGTGCAGATAACAGCACCACGTCAGAATACACATCACACCGCGTCATATAATATCAATCACCACGGCATATACATCACCATGCGATAACAGCACAGCAATCCCATGCATAATACACATCACGCAATAAGCAGCACATGGGCAGATAACACGCACCGTGCAGCTAACAGCATCACTCAGATGACACACCGTGCAGATTAACAGCATCAACGCAGATAACAGCACCACGCAGATAACTCAAAGTCACCATCACCCTCGCAGATACACACACACGCATATAACACACAGCATCTACGCAGATAACAGCACACCTCATCGCAGATAACACATCACTCATATAACATCATCGACGCCGATAACAGCATCGACGCATATAACAAGCATAAAGAAGAACGCATATAACAAACAGCATCACGCAGATAACACGCATCACGCAGATAACACACCACCACAAAGATAACAGCACCGCGTCGGATAACGCAATCAAAAACTCATATACATCACACACCCCACAAATTTCTATCATCACACGCGCCGATACATCACCATTGCAGATAACTCACCGCGCAGATAACAAATAACAAGCACCGCGCAGAATTAAACAAAACTCATCACGTCAGATAACATCACCGCGCAGATAAAATCAGCAATTATGCAGATAACCGCACCGTGCAGATAACCATCACTCAGCACCGTCGCATATAACGCTTCACGTCAAATAACAGCAAA